>LR749513.1:3286338-3584666 GCA_902729485.2 Mus minutoides | reverse complement strand
AGGCTGAGCAAGCCAGGGGAAGCAAGCCAGTAAAGAACATCCCTCCATGGCCTCTGCATCAGCTCCTGCTTCCTGACCTGCTTGAGTTCCAGTCCTGACTTCCTTGGTGATGAACAGCTGTATGGAAGTGTAAGCCAAATAAACCCTTTCCTCCCCAACTTGCTTCTTGGTCATGATGTTTGTGCAGGAATAGAAACCCCAACTAAGACACTTTAGAAAACCCCTTTTGCTGGCTGGAGATGGAGCTCATGGGTTGAGTTATTGCCTTGAGTGTACGAAGCTCTAGGTTCCATCCCCAGCACCACATAAACGGAGCGTGATGGTGTGTGCCTGCCTGTAAACCTAGCTCTAGGGAGATAAGGATCAGAAGTTCAAGGTTATTTGTGATTATACAGTGATCTTGAAGCCAGCCTGTGTTACATGAGACCCTGTCTTAAAAACAAAAATAAGAAAAAAAACCTTTCCCTTTTGAAAGGTTCTGCTTTATGTGAGAAAGAGGGTCTCTTTCTTGCTAAGGGTCCCTTCACATCAATTGAGTCTCCCTGCTAAAGCCAGGCATTTGACCTGTCCCAGTGATAAGGGGTGTAGAATTGTCCCTGAAGGAGCATGCTGTATTTGTGGAAAACTCAGCAGTCTCTCCTTGTTCAGCTGCCTGCTTGATGAATCTGCCACCACCTTCTTCCTGGAAGTGTCTGAAGTAGATTCTCCACACCACCTAGGTGGCCCTTAGTGCCTGGGATTGTGTTTTTGAGAGCTGCTTCCTTCCGGCTCAGGGGCTTAGGGCATCTTCTTAGAAGATTCTTTAAGGCTGCACTAGACAGGCAGTCTCCACTGCAGCCCAGAATCCTGCTGTGTGCCCTATTCCACATGAAAGAGCTCTACATCTCCAAACTCTGGCTGAGTCAAAAGTTTCAGTTAGGCCGGGATGCATTACACGGCTTGGGTTATTGTGGGGTGGGGGTGGAACTTGCACACATAAGGGGTGCACAACCACTTTGAAAATGTTACCTTGGGCTGGAGGAAGTTGCTTGTTGGTAAAGCACTCTTATAACATGCAAGAGGCCCTGAGTTTTCATCTCCAGTACTGCAAAAGTTAATGCAGAACAATTTAGAAAGTGTCCTGAGAATCGTTAAAAGAAACAAACATATCTTTTGGAAGGATGGTTTGAAGAAATGTTTCCTTTTTCTTTTTTTCTGCCCTGTTGACTTGGCCTAGAGACTGGCCTTATCTCAAACTCACTATGTAACCGAGGGTCACCTTGGGATCCTCCTGCATCTACCTTAAGTATTGGGATTACAGGTGTGTGTGGCTAGACTGCTGGCTAGTGGACCCCAGGGACCCTCCTCAGCCCTGTCTGACCTCTGAGTTTAAGGCTTTGTGCCTCCTGGCCAGCCTTTACTTTGGTGCTGGGGGTTGAACTCAGGCTCTCACCCTGCACAGCAAGCACTTTACTGACTTCTCTCCCTAGCCCCTGCACACAGTGTGAATGCATACATTTATGTTTCTTAGGTACACTTTTAGTACAGTGCCGGGGTTCACCTGAGTCTGTGGCTTTGGGGCATCTTGGGTGACTCTTCTTTCCACGGTGCATATTTTAACACCTGGCCTGCTCTTTGTTCTCCTTCCTAACCTGGATTTCCTCCTTACAACCCACTTGATCTGTTCCTCCTCCCCTGCCCTCCACCCCCCACCCCAACTGCTACTGCTGGCAAGTTGATTGTGTAGAATCAGCTGGGGAACAATTTGGGAGGAGAGTACATTTTTCCAGTTCTTGCACACCTGCCCTGCACACCATCATGGATACCCCTATACTCCACACACCCATAACCCTCTAGCGCCAAGCTTAAATCTTGTAAGGCTTGTTCAGGAGTGTTACTGTCATTCTGGTTTTCAATAGATAAGCAGCAGGGGCTCTGGGATACAGTTGCCCCCTACCTTCAGATTTGCCTGTGTGAGAAGGGCTTCCAAGACACGCCACCATCATCTCAGTTTTGGGAGCTTCAAGCCAGAATGACAGTCACAGAGTAGAGCAGTGAGAGGTACTTGTGTCCTTTGGCTCTGAGGAACTGAATAAGCCACCTCAGTAGTCACCTGTGGTGGTAGAAAGCATTTCCTCACCATTCCTGCTGCTGAAAAAGACTTCTCTTCTCTTCTCTTCTCTTCTCTTCTCTTCTCTTCTCTTCTCTTCTCTTCTTTCTCTCTCTCTCTCTTTTTTTTTTTTTTTAATTTGAAACAGGGGATCACTATATCTCTGGCTGGCCTAGAACATGCTACGAAGACCAGACTGGCCTCAAACTCTTGGAAACCCACCTGTTTCTGCCGCCTGACTGCTGGGGTTAAAGTCATGTGCCACCATGTCTGCTACTTTCTTGAAACTGAAGCCCTTGCATGCAAGTGGTGTGCCACTGAACTAAAACCCTAATCCCTGGGAAAATGTGCTATTTGTTTTTATTTTGCTTTGTTTTATAGTGAAATACCAAGGCTCTTTGTTTTGAGACAGGGTCTCTCACTATGTAGAGAACACGATACATAGACCAGACTGGCCTTGATCTTTTAGCAATCCTCCTGCCTCTGCCTTGCAAGTGCTGGGGGTATAAGTGTACACTATCATACATAGCTTTTTTGTTTGTTTTTTGAAATAGGGTCTCATTATGTAGATCAGGCTGGCCTTGAACTAGCTACAGTCCTCTTGCTTCTGTCTCTGGAGTGCTGGTATTACAGTGTGTGCTACTGTGTCTGGCTGGAAAAAGCACTCTGAAACAAGATGTCATAATTAAAATCCAACTCCTGGGAGGATTTTTGTGGTGGCCTTGGCTTGGCATGGACCCAGAGGAGTGCCCTGGAGACATACTGGTCCTCAGGGTGGCAGATGTGAGTATGAGAGAGACGTGTGCCCCCAGTTCTCATTTCTAATGGCAAACAGAATCCCATTTGCCATGCCAGCTGTCCTTCCATACTTTAGCTCCAGCCAATAAAACATTAAGCAATTAGAACAGTTAATATTCAGTTCAGTATAATTAGATGCTGGTGTAAATTGTGAATGAAATTGGCAGGTTCTGTAAGTTATAGTGAAATACCAAGGCTCTTTCTGGTTGGGAATATGTGCCTGTGGCTCTCATTCTTTCACCTTAACTTAAGCAGGGACAGAAATCATGGCCTTTAGCAACTCAGTTCCATGAGATTTGGAAAGTTCAGGAACATCTTGGACTTAGTTTATTATGTTAACGATTCTTTCTGTCTTTGCAGGTGGGCATGAAAAAACCAAGTCCCTGTTGCCTGTCTGCCTTCAGGGTGTCTGTGTGTATGCTGTAGGCTGTGTGTGCTGTAGGCTGTGTGTGCTGTAGGCTGTGTGTGCTGTAGGCTCCTGCACTTGTTTTGCCCCACCTGCCTTTGTTAGTCTGCCCTCAGTCCTTAAGACATTGTGACTTGTTTCATTTTTTAAAGTTTTCCTTTTGCTTTGGTTTTTGTATGTAGCTCAGGCTGGCCTTTGAATTCAATCCTGTGCAGCCTTTCAACAAGGATTATAGGTGTTTGCCACATGCTGGTGTTTTGTTTTGTTTTGTCTTGACTTTGGGGTGACCTGTGGCTTTATGTATGCTATTAAGCAAATGTTCTACCAACAGAGCTGCATATATCTCCTGGAGTGTCCTGGATTGGCTCCCTGAGTGGCTGCACTACTTTACTTGTGAATGAGGGTGTCTTGTCTCTCCATTCCTTCTTTGGAGTATTTTGTACCCGCATTTATTTGTTGAGGTGTCACTTGTTGACCCTTTGATGTTTTTAAGCAGTTAGTGATTTCTCCTGCTCACCAGGATGCGTATACTTGTGATAAACCTCACTCTATGCTTGTTAGCTATGTAGATTTCCTCTTTGGTAATAAGTTCTGTCCTTTTTTTTTAAAATTTTGAGATAGGGTCTGTGTGGTCAAAGTTCTGGCTGGCCAACTTCTGGGTTGACTAGGCTGACCTGGAACTCAGAGATCCATCCACTCTGCCTTCTAAGTACTGGGATTAAGCTTGTGTGCATTTGTTTTGAAACCTGTCAACTTTTTAAAAACAATTTTAATTTATATTATATTTATGTCTGTGTCTATGTGTGTGTGTGTCTGATTGTACATACGTGCTCCACATATATATGTGGGTACCCGTAGAGGCCAGGAGAGGGTGTCAGATCCTCTGGAACTGAAGTTCCAGGCAGTTGTGAGCCACTGGACGTGTGTGTGCTGATAATTAGTTCAGATCCTCTTAAATGTTAGGGCAGCTCTCTAGCTCCTGTCCATTTTTTTCTTTCTCTTCTCTTCTCTTCTCTTCTCTTCTCTTCTCTTCTCTTCTCTTCTCTTCTCTTCTCTTCTCTTCTCTTCTCTTCTCTTCTCTTCTCTCCTCTCCTCTCCTCTCCTCTCCTCTCCTCTCCTCTCCTCTCCTCTCCTCTTCTCTTCTCTTCTTAATTTTATTGGATTGCTATCCCTCTGCAGATCTGTGTATTCCTCGTAGTGGAGCTTTGTTGATTTTCCCTGCTACCATCTAGTCCCCCAGTCTCTCAGTTGTTTGGTGGTTGGTTTGCCTGTAGTATCCTTTAGTCAGTCAGAAAGTGGAACCCTGCAGGGGTCAGATCTGTCAATTTCCCATGTTTCTGATTAGTGGTATTTCACTCAAAAATTTCCTGAGAATTTTTTTTAATTCAAGATCACAAAGAAGTTACATTTCTGTAACCATATAGCTTGTGTGTGTGTGTGTGTGTGTGTGTGTGTGTGCGCGTGCGCGTTCCTGCATGCACTCACACAGATAGACACTGATTATCTTCTTTTGCTCTCTACCTTATGAAACAGGGTTTCTCATTGAACCTGGAACAGTCAGACTGTCTGTCCACGAAGGTTCCTGGGCTCCTCCCATCTTTACCTGCCAGCCCTAGAGACATGCACTGCCATGCCCAGTTTTTTCTTTTTGAAGGGAGGTGGTTGAGACAGGGACTCTATGTAGCTCTGGGAACTACATAGAACTCTCACACTTGGCCATGCCTTTTTTTTTTTTTTTTTTTTTTAATGTAAACACTAGAGATCCACACTCAATCCTCATGCTTGTGCAGCAGGCATATTACCTACCAAATTGTCTCCCTAACCTTGTATGTATCTATATAGGTTTGCCTTTTCAGTTAAACTTTTCATTTAGGGTGACAATGAATTCTTAGCCACCATTTCTCTACTGGTTTGGGACATTGCTTTGTTGTAGTTTAAGTCCTTATGAGTAGCACCGGGCATGGAGGTGCACGCCTTTGATCCCAGCATGGAGGCAGAGGCAGGCGGATTTCTGAGTTCGAGGCCAGCCTGGTCTACAAAGTGAGTTCCAGGACAGCCAGGGCTACACAGAGAAACCCTGTCTCAAAAAACTAAAAAAAAAAAAAAGTCCTTATGAGTGTATTTATTAGCCCATTTTTCTGTTATTATTCATGGAATACCAGAAGCTGGATGCTTTTTCAAGAGTAAAGCTTTATTTAGCTTACAGTTTTAGAGACAGAAAGTCCAAACAACCTTGGTGCCAGTTCTAGCAAGTTTCCTCCATGGCTGTGTCACCTCCTGATAGATGATAAAAAGGTAGGCTAGTGTGAGAGAAGAGATGACACAGTAAGATAGGATGCCGGAGAGTGGGCAGGGTCTGGCTTTGGTCTTTTCTTTTCCTTCTGGAACTAATTAACCAGGGTCCCAGAGAAGTACTTAATTCCCCCTCAGGAAAAGGACCCCAGCTCCTCCTAATGACTTCTCATAGGCTCCGCCTCTTAAAGCTTCCACAGCCTTGCACATTGCCCCACTGGGGACCAAAGTAAATTAACTGCTGGCTCTTTATAGTTTTTGTACTTATTGTGGTCCCCTCCTCAATTTTCAAAGTGATTATTGCAGTGTCAAGGGAGGAGGTTGGTTTTGCTCACTGATCGTGAATGAGACAAGCTGACTTTTACTGGTTTTGCTAGTAACTTGATGCCGGTGCTTCTTTTTGGTGGGGATAATAGCATGTGCAGAATTTGGCAATTTTATCTGTCCCCTGCTCCCACTCCTGATGTTGGAGTACCTTGTTCTTTTGGCCTGAACCTCAGAGACCCAGCTGAACAAAAACTTGCCTTGAAGAAGTGTGTTGGGGTCTGGCTGTGGTGGCTCATGGCTTTGATTCCAGCACTTGGGAGGCAGAGGCATGTGATCTCTGAGTTTGAGACCAGCCTGGTCACTGAATTCTATAGAGTTCCTGGACAGCTAGGGCTACACAGAAGAACACAGAAACAAAAACAACAAAACAACAACAAACATAAACCAAAAGAGCAGTGTGCTGACTGTGGATAAAGTTTTAGCTTTTACTCCCTTCCTCCTAGTTTCAGAGAGTTATTACCATAAGTGACTGTTGACCCTTGGCAAATTCTTTCATGTCAGTTGGTTATATCTCTCTCTGTCTCTGTTTCTCTGTCTTGCTGTCTCTCTGTCTTCTCTGTCTCTCTCTCTCTGCCTTAGTCTATGAGTATGTTAAATGAAATATATTACTTGGTTTCACTTCCTGGGACAGACTCTTTTTTCTTTTGCATTTTAAAAGTACTGTTAGATTTGAGTGACAGTTTTTGAAAGCTTTATTAAATTAACTTGATTAATATCATCCTGTTTCTTCCCAGTTAGATGTGAGATTATGGTGGTCTCAAAATGGGTTAAACTGCTTCGGGAGGGTTCGTACACAGTGAGTGCTGTGCATTCTTAGAATGGGTAGAGCTTATGTGCAGGGCATGAGTGTGGCCTGGAGATGTGACAGCTCACTTTCCTAATCAGTCCATGTTTCCTGCTATTTCTATTTTGATTCTTTATCTAATTTTAAAGGAATTATCCAGCTCACCTAGGCCTGAAAGTTTAATGTATTTGTTTATAATATTGTCTTTATTTTTATAATTTTCTTTTATCTATAACTTTCTTATTAACTTCCTATATTGTGTTTTGGAATTTTCTTATGGCCTTTTATTTTCTATCATGCATAAAGCTTTGCTTATTCTATTTATTTATCTGTTCACTTATGGTGTGGTATATGTGCATCTTTCTGTGTGTGTCTCTGTTTCTGGGGTGTGTGTATTCATGTGTATGCATGTGTGTACATTAGTACATTCTGGTGTCAGATGTGAGTATATGTGTAGGTAGAAGCCAGAGGTGAGCGTTAAGTATTTTTCTCAGTTGCTCTTCTACCTCGTTTATATGTGTATATGTGGGTTAGTATACGTATGTACATGTATGAATAGATATGATCACCCCCCGTGGACACATACAGAGGCCAGAGGTTGTCTTCCTCAATTGCCCTCCATCTCATTTTCCAGGAAGTGTTTCTCCTTGAGTTTGGAGCTTTCTGTTTTCACTAGAGTGCCTGGCCAGTGGATCCCTGGGACCCGCCTGTCTCCATCCCCTCATGCTGTGATTTATTCCCTCTCCCAAGCCCAGCCTTGAACATGAGTGCTGCGTGATCCGAATTCATGCTTGCATGGCAAATGCTTTACCAACTCAGCCGTCTCTCTCTCTCACTTTCTGCTTCTTATTAATATTAAAGAAACAACTTTTGGTCTTTTGTTAATCTGTGTTTTGTGTTTATGTGATCAGGTTTCCATCTCTCTTTCCCTCTCTTCTTTAATTCTCTTCCCTAACATTCCTCTGAAGGCTTACCTTTGAAAGCTGAAATTTTTTTTTAACGAGTTCTTTTTTTTTTAAAGATTTATTTATTTTATGTATATGAGTACATTTTAGCTGTCTTTAGACATAGCTGGGATTTGAACTCAGGATCTCTGGAAGAACAGTCAGTGCTCCTAACCTCTGAGCCATCTCTCCAGCTCTGAAAGCTGGCTTTTTTTTTTTTTTCCTCAAGACAGGGTTTCTCTGTGTAGCCCTGGCTATCCTGAAACTCACTTTGTAGACCAGGCTGACCTCGAACTCAGAAATCCGTCTGCCTCTGCCTTGGATTTTTTTTTTTTTTTTTTTTTTTTTTTTTTTTTTTTTTTTTTTTTTTTTGGTTTTTCGAGACAGGGTTTCTCTGTGTAGCCCTGGCTGTCCTGGAACTCACTCTGTAGACCAGGCTGGCCTCAGAAAAACTCAGAAATCCGCTTGCCTCTGCCTCCCAAGTGCTGGGATTAAAGGTGTGTGCCACCACTTTATTTTCAGATAAATCTGGTCAAAGCCACAGCATTTCCTCTGGTCTTACCCCAGCCATGGCTGTATATTCTGACATGTAGCACTTTCTTCCATTTTTAAATTTAGTATTTGTTTTGTAATTTCTTCATAATTTCCTCCTTAACCTATGGGTTATTTAATAATAATAATAATAATTATATATATATATATATATATATATATATATATATATATATAATATAGGTTCTTCACATTTTTCCTTAATAGCTTCTCTTATGTTCTTGATGTGTATTTTTCTTACATATGGCCAGAAAACACAGTCCATGCATGGCTCTGATTATTTGAGCTGTCTGAGACCTCTTTGATTCATGATACATGGATCTTTATGATTGCTTATTATAATATACACTCAAAACTGTGTTTTTGGTTGGAGTAGACAAAGCTTTGTGTATACACACAGATGTGAACTCACACTTCTACAGTGGATGTAGTTCAATCAGTAGATTCCTGTTCATGTATTGAGTAATTTGGTTCATATAGTTTTGTCCCTGAATTTTAAATATGTAAATATATTTCTATATTATAATACATATATTTTAATATATAAACTATATATTACATATCTACATATTTTAAAGTTTACTACTTTTTGTGTGTATATGTTTGTACATACACTATGTCATAATGCAAGTGTACGTACATGTGTGTAGGTCAGAGGACAACTTGTGGGAGTCAGTTCTCTCCTTCCTACTCTGCATTTCTGGCATCAAACTCAGGTCATCAGGCTTGGCAGCTAACACCTTATCTACTGAGTCATCTTGCATGTTGTGATAGTATTGTTAAATGCATATAAGATTGGATCCTTTTGTCTTACTGATTTATTGTTTCTGTTTCTCTATCTGGTATGTGTGACTCCTTCATCTTTTATGATGAATTTTCCTTGTAAATTCTATTTGGTTTATTGTTAGAGTTGCCTCCCCACCCCCACCCCCTGCTTTTGGTTTCTGTGGTTCTGAAATGGCTTTTTCTCTTCCATTGCTTCCAATCCTTCAATGTGCTTGGCTTTGAATGCTCTTCTTGTAGATATGCAGTTCTGGGTTTCATTGTTCATGCTTGGCTTTAAGGCTTTTTGCTTAGTGTATTTAAACTGGTGCACATCTGTGTCACTGCAGTTATGTTAGGGTTTCTGGCCTCTTTTTTGCAATTCCTTTTTATTTTCTTTTTTCTTTCCATTTTTCAAGACAGGGATTCTCTGTATACCCTGGCTGTCCTGAAACTCATTCTGTAGATCAAGCTGGCCTTGAACTCAGAAATATCCACTTGCCTCCACCTCCCTAGTGCTGGGATTAAAGGCCTGCACATCCTGGCAGCCTCCTCTGATTTTTAAAAGTAAGAAATTAAGCTACTCTGAATGCACAGAGAAACAAATACAAATTCCCAACACTCAGTCCTGTGGCTGTGGCAGTTTCCATCTTAGCGATCTTACAGACTCATTCCTCAGTGATGGTGTCAGCATGAGACCTCTCAANCTCTAGAATAGAGCGGACTTTTATTTTATTTGTTCCTGTTGCTTGGGTTTCCTGTCAGGTTCTAAAACTCAACAATTTAATTCCCCTCCCTCCCTCCCTCCCTCCCTCCCTCCCTCCCTCCTTCTCTGTCTACCTATTCTTCCTATCCAGATGCCTTTTCTAAAATAACGGTGCTCACTCAGAAAGACAGTCTATGGCAGGCAGTGCCAGGACTTCCTTGAATCAGAAACTCCAAGTGAAAGTGGGACCAGTAATCTCTGTGTGTATGTGTTTCAATTGTCTTTCTTTTCCTTTTTTTTTTTTTTTTCCTGGTTTTCCGAGACAGGGTTTCCCTGTGTAGCCCTGGCTGTCCTGGAACTCACTCTGTAGACCAGGCTGGCCTCGAACTCAGAAATCCACTTGCCTCTGCTTCCCGAGTGCTGGGATTAAAGGCGTGCGCCACCACACCCAGCTTTTTTTTTTTTTTCCTTCTTTTTTGAAACAATCTTATGTAGTCCACTCAGCTTTTAGCTTAACTCTTGATGTGGGTTATACCCAGTTTATGCAGTATTTGGGATGGAACCCAGAGCTTGATGCCTGCTAGTCTAGTGCTCTACCCACTAAACTAGCCCATGGTCCTGTATGTAACTGCTGGGAATACTAAGTATAGCCAGAGCTCCTTCTTGGCTGAGCCTTTCCTCTTGGCTGAGATCTGCTGGCTCTGGCTCAGGGCCTGGTGGTTGAAGTGGAGAGGGAATGGAAGAGTCTAGCTGGATAGGCCTAGAGGCTGGCTGCCAGAACAATGAAGATGACATCTCAGACTAGATTGTGTTTCTCTTATTTTACTTTTTAAAGATTTCCTTAATTTTGCATTATGTGTATGTGTGCATCTCTGTGCACATAAGTACAGGTGCCTATGGAAGCCAAAGGCATTGGATCCCCTGGAGCCGGAGTCACAGATATTTGTAAGCAGCCTTATGTGTGTGCTGGGAAGAACAGTACGTGCTCCTAACCACTAGGCCCTCTCTCCAGCTATGTTGTCCTTCTCTGGGATGGCACTGTCCTAACCTGGACTTTTGCTACCAGGGTATTTTGTAAATCAGCAATATGGGTTGGGAGGGTGCTAAAAATGCAGGCTCTGGAGTCCTACCTGACTTTATGAGATTAGCAGGTGATTTATGTACACAGCAGGTTTGATAAGCCTGGGACTAGATCCTTTACCAGGGATGGCTGGCTATATTGCACAGAGTGACTGCTCCCTCATCTTGTAGGTTGAGCTAGAGAGAGTGTTCTGAGTGCTTGCTTGCCTTCTAGGGCGCTTCCTCGACCCTGTCCCAGGCCTGTTTAAACCAGCTCTTTTAAATACCTGTAGTTCTTAGGTTTCAGGCTCTGCTTCCCAAGACACCAACCGACACATGGGAACAGCAAACCAGAAGCATGTCAAGGAGGTGTTATTGCAGCCCCAGGTTAGGAACAGTTAGGACCAAGCTGTCTACTTGTCTGCAGAAAGAGACCAGCAACACAGTTCCTAAGAATGCAGTCCAGCCTTGGCTGCAGTGCAGGCAGCTCCTCCACATGCAGGCTGTTGATTGTAGGAAGCCAGAGAAGTTTTGTGTTGTGCCTGTTAGCATATCTTGATGAGTGCTAGAGTGTCTTGTGGTTCAACTCTTGGTCTCACTAGGGCTGTAGCAAGGTCAAGGCCAGGCCAAGACCAAAGATAAATACTTGTTTGGAAAGTTGACTTCAGAGGATCTCCTCCTCCTATGATTGGCCTGCACAGTGATAAATTGTCACCTAGAACTGATGGCTTATAGTGCTGGTGACTGAGAAGTTTCAAAGTAGTTTTCACAGTAGCTTGCCCTTAAACCTGCCCAGGGTCCATCAGCTGTTCTTCCAACCTGGTTGGCAGGAGACAAAATAGTATATGGTGTTCCTGCTATGGGCTGTAGATAACCCTTCCCCCCACCTCTTTATTTTATTTTATTTTATTTTATTGGGTTTTCTTTTTGAGACAGGGTTTCTCTGTGTAGCCCTGGCTGTCCTGGAACTCACTCTGTAGACCAGGCTAGCCTCGAACTCAGAAATCCACCTGCCTCTGCCTCCCAAGTGCTGGGATAAAGGTGTGCACCACCACGCCCGGCATCCCCCCACCTCTTTAAAAGACAGTTTCTTATGTATCCCAGACTGGTCTCTAGTTCACTACGTAGCTAAAGATGACCTTTAATTCCTGATTCTTCTGTTTCTGCCCCTTGAGTATTAGAATTACAAATGTCTGCCATTATGTCCCAGTATGCCACTATACAGTGCTAGGGATCAAAACCAGGGCTTCCTTCCTGTATGGTAGGCAAACAATGTTCCATCTGAATCACTTCTGCAGCTCTAGATTCTTTGTACCTCATTCGTTAGCTCAGTAATTACCGGATTCCTCTTTAAAATAGTGGTGTTCAAGCTACTATTGGGAGGACTCATTAAAACTCAGAAGTACTGCCGGGCATGGTGGTGCACGCCTTTAATCCCAGCACTCGGGAGGCAGAGGCAGGCGGATTTCTGAGTTCGAGGCCAGCCTGGTCTACAAAGTTAGTTCCAGGACAGCCAGGGCTACACAGAGAAACCCTGTCTTGAAAAACAAAAAACAAAAAACCAAACCAAAACAAAAAAACCCAAAAAAAACCCTCAGAAGTACCCATTTAAGTGAAATAAAGTTAAGTACTCTGGCCTTGGAGCTTGCCAGCAGAGATGTCTTATAATAAAAAAGAATGGTGTCTGTGGTCAGGTGCAGTGGCACTGGCCCACATTCCTAGCACTGAGGTTGGGGCAAGAGGATGATGAGTTTGAAGGCAGTGTGGACTAAATAGTGAAACTCTGCCTTAACAAAACAAATATCCTCAACTAGAATAGTGATGGTGTGGTGACCCAGTCTGCAGGCCTATGTCCGAAGTATGGGCTCTACCAACTGAGCTATGACCCCAGCATGGCAGGAGGTCCTTGAAGGATAAGCCAGTTTTCTGAGTGTAAGCTGCTTCCACCTCCATGGCTCAATGGGCAGGTCAGTGTGAGTCAGCTAACAGCAGCACCTTGTGGCTTTGAGTATTTGGAGGTGATCTTCCTTCCCAGAAGAGGGATTTCCAAAGCAGATGTGCTTTTGGATTTGAATGGTGAAAGATGTCCTTAGGCAGGAACCTTGGTTCTTACCATGACTTGGGACTTTGTACTCATTCTTACTTCCTTGATCTAGACCTTTATGGAGGCTGGATTTAGCTTGGAGTTTGTCCCTTTTGTGTGGAGCAAGATTCCCATTTACAAAAGTGCCTCAATGGAAAGACAAGAGCACCTGTCAGCACAATCAAGGAGCTGACCAAGGAGTGTGGAGCCTACCATGATACCTGCAGGGCACTTCCTCTGACTGACTCAGAGCTCAGGGTCCGCTCTTTCTATGCCAGGGTGGCTGACAGCCAGGGTCGCAGTACAGCTCTGGGGACATGTGATTTATTTATTCTACTCTGAGTGTTTTCAAATAGGTGGGTTTGTTAGTTCATTTGTTTGTTGTTTTTAGTGGCAGGTTTGGGCTGTTCTATGGTTAGCTAGTCCTTTCTAGTCCTTTCCCCAAGGGTCCTGGAAGAAGGCACAGGGTGGCTAATATTAGAGTCAATATAGGTGTTTTGCTCAATCTTCATCCTGTGTGTGGGGGTATGTTTGTGTTCATATATATGAGTACCAGTGTGTATGTGTGTGGAGGACAGAGGTCAGTGTCAGTTGCCTGCCTCTATCCATTTCCACCTTATATTTTGAGACAGGATCTCTTCCTGAGCCTAGAACTCACCAACTCAACTAGACTGGCTGGCCAGCAAACCCTACATATTCTCTATTATCTATCTCTCCAGCATTAGGATTGCAGACATGTGTTACTCTGTGCAGCTTCTCTGTACAAGCGGCCTGAGGTTTGAACTCAGGTCCTCTGCATTTTCAGCAGGCCCTTTTCCAACTGATTTATCTCCCTAGTCACAGTGTCATGGAATTTCGAACACCATGCCCCCTTGGCCTGAATTGCAACACGGAGAGTTCATCTTAAACACATGATGATCTACATTGCACGTACGTAGGAAATTGCAAATACCCATATAGACTTTGAATCAGGGAGGATTTCAGAAGCTAAGTGAGAAAGTTCAGTGTGTTGCTTTCAAGGGAAAAGAACTCAGTTCTTCTCCAGGATGGGCTTAGCGGTTCTCTATAATGTAAGTGTGGGGGCTAGAGTGTGCTTGGACTTCCAGGCTGGACTGTTTTGGTCCAGCTGCCATAGATAGTTTCACTAGAGCCTCGAACCTGTCATTTGTGACCCAAGTGAGGGTCCCCCAGGAATAGATGAGAGAAAGTTGGTTCCAGATGAGAGAGGCCTTATAGCCAAACAGAAGGCAGAATTAATACTTTTCCATGTGGTCTCTATAGTCATCACAGCTGGAATTGTTCAAGGAACAAAAGCTACACATCAGTCTCTCCCACCTTCAATATCCTACCTCTTGAAAGTATTTCATTTTAAATTTAAAAATCTATAAATATTTCTTTTGTGTATGTTTCCCAGCTCAGCCCTCAATCCTCTTCAAGTAGCAAGAATTTTAAGATTTATTCTTGTGTGCCTGCTTGCCTGTCTGTGTGCATGGCTGTGGAAGCCAGAAGTATCAGATTCCTGGGACCTGGAGTTACAGGTAGTTGTGAACTCTCTGAAGTGGGCTCTAGGGCGCAGGAGCAGTATGTGCTCTTAACTGCTGAACCATCTCACCAGTCTTCTATCCCAGGGTCACTTTAAACTTTCCGTTATAGTTCTGGATGACTTAGAACCTCACATTTTCCTCCTTCACTTCCCAAGTGCTGGGACTTCCATGCCCGGCTTGTTCTGTGAAGGTGATTGGACCCAGGGTTTTATGTATGCTAGGTAAGTACTCCACCAACTGAGCTCTATCTCCAAACCTGATGTTTCTGTTCTGAACTCAGGGCTTAAAAGTATTCTATCCTGAAGTCTGGTGGATGTGAAAAATGAGGTGGCTTTCCTCGGACAATGACCAGAGGAGGAATTTCATCACTACAGCTGAGAGACTTTCAGGGTCCAGGCTCCTGGTAAGAACAGACAGGAGCCAATCTGTTTCCTGCACCAGGAGGAGAACTTCCTCTTCTGGGTAGTGACTTTTAGTACTTCCCTTTAGGCTAAAACCATCTGAACCTCTGATTCTGGTGTTCTCGGGGCTAGCCTGTGCTGTTGTACCACAACCTTACACATGCCGAACGAAGCCTCCTGCAGACTCCCACAGGTGCTTCAGACTTTCCTTTCACTCTGGGTCTTTGAGCATCTTTAAATTAATGCTGCCTTCTTGATGCTCAATTTCTGCTGCACTCCCTTCTTGGCCTCGGCCTCCCTGACCACTTCAAGTTCTCCTCCTATTCTGTTGCTTGCTGCCTGCTCCTTCACACTTTGCCACATGCACGTCTTGCAGAGACTTCTCTGTCCTGACCCTGAAGCATCCTTACTCTATCGTTTTTTTTTTTCAGACTCAGAAGTCCTGCCCAGCTCAAAGTCCATCTCTGTCTAGATGAAGCTCTTTGGATCAGGCAGCAGATGGATTCAGGCCTCTGGGCACCTGAGCCATGTGTGTGTGTGTGTGTGTGTGTAGAGGTGAAAGGGATGTCACTGATTTCTTCCTTCAGGGCCCAAATGTGTGTGTGCCCTTTTTCTACCTTTCACTCTCAGAGGCTGCTTCAGCCCAGAAAGGCCTTTCGCTGCTCTTCCATAACTTTGGGAATAATAGGGGCTAGCATGAAAAGTGAGGGTGGCTTGCCTCTGACAGGGAGCTTTGGATCAGGCAGAGCTGGCGGATGGGGTTTAACCCTTGAGACTGAAATCCAAAGTTGGGGTACTGAGGATCTAGGCCAGCCTGGTTTACATAGTGAGACCCTGTCCCCAGTGTACCCTAGACAACAACTTGGAATAATTATCTTTCTGTGAGTCAGGGAGGGAAGGACAGAACTGGTCTGACTTGTGTGAGGTTGTCTCTTCCAATTGAGTGAATTTAGCTATGAGTAATTTTGAGCAAAGTTGTGCAAAGTCTCATTCCTTTGCATAAATGCAAAGAGGGTCCACCCTTTTTTTTCTTACAGCTTCCCTCTAGTGGTTTGTGGAAATTAGCTTTATCATACTCTTTTTTTGTTTTTGTTTTTGTTTTTCGAGACAGGGTTTCTCTGTATAGCCCTGACTGTCCTGGAACTCACTTTGTAGACCAGGCTGGCCTCGAACTCAGAAATCCGCCTGCCTCTGCCTCCTGAGTGCTGGGATTAAAGGCGTGCGCCACCACGCCCCGCTATCATACTCATTTTTAAAACTTTTTTTTTTTTTTTTTTGTCATTTTGTTCAGAACCTGTGTGTGCATGCTAGGCAAAAACTCTTTTTTTTTTTTTTTTTTTAAAGATTTTTATTTATTATACGTAAGTACACTGTAGCTGTCTTCAGACACTCCAGAAGAGGGAGCCAGATCGGATGGTTGTGAGCCACCATGTGGTTGCTGGGATTTGAACTCATCATCTTCGGAAGAGCAGTCGGGTGCTCTTACCCGCTGAGCCATCTCACCAGCCCCCTAGGCAAAAACTCTTATCACTAAGCCACACCCCAGGCCTTCACTGTGGACCCCTGCCTCTGAGTGTGTCCCAAGTCCTGTTCCCAAGGTAGCAGTTGTGATTTTCTCAGGCCAGCTAGTAAAGTACCAATGTTGGAGGGACTGGGAACCAGACAGGGCCTTCTTTAGTGTAAAGGGGGCTGAAATGCAGTTGAATCTGTTGGCTCCTATTTGTTTTCTTTGGAGAACGTGATTCCCTCATACCCAGTTGTCTTCCATGGACATGTAGCCACTCTGGGCCAGCAGTTTTTAAAGGAGCTGAATACTCTCACATTAGAGCCAACAAGGGGTGCCTTCTGGATGGCCCTGAAGCCATCACACTGTATGAGTCCAAGGGCAGGTCCAAGACCGCAGATGGACATATAAATCTGAGGACAGGTGTAGCCCTGCATTTGTGCCCCAGAGAGAATACTGTCTCAGCTGTTACTGAGGAGGGGGTGCATCAGGGAGCCTGCCTGAGAAATTCAGTGCCTGTGTCTCTTGAAGGAAGAGACTAGTGCAGCTAACACAGGCAAGAAGTGGTCACAGGTCTTTTGTTTTCTCGTTTCCAGGGAATGGAGGGGATTCTGAGTGAGAGGGTGATGTCTCTCTGTGCTGGTTGTCTTTCCTTCTTTAGATCTCTGCTTAGATTCCTCCCTTTTGGAGAACATCCCTACCCCCCCTGTGAGATAGTTAGCATCCTTCTACGTTCTTCTGTCTCTCCGCTTTCCTTTCTCTTCTTTAGTATCTTATTACATGTCCTAGTATTTATGAAACCTGCCTCTTTCCCTCCCTCCCTTAACCTATGACATCCTCCAGGCATCCCCTGCAAATCTGGACTTTGTCTGGGCACCAAGGACCATAGGTGCCGGGTAAATGGTTGGCTGTGAACAGCATAGCTTGGTTCTTAGATTGAGAGTAGTATTTTTTGCTTTTTGTATATGGGTGGTGTATGTCTGTATACTTGTTCATGTGTGTTTACATGTGTCTACGTGTATGGGTATGTGGGTATGTAGAGGCCTGAGATTGACATCTTTGGTCACTCTCTACTTTATTCTTTTTTTGAACAGGGTCTTTCACTGAGCCTGGCACTTGTCAATTAGTTTTATAGCTCCACTTGTTTCTGCCCCTCCAGCTCTGGAGTTATAGGCATGTACTGCCATGGCCAGTTTTACTGTGGGGCTGGGGATCTGGTATTTTGTTTGTTTGTATGTTTGCACTACATGTATGCCTGGTAACCCACAAAAGTCAGAAGAAGGCATCGGATCCTCTGGAACTGAAGTTATAGACTGTTGTGAACAGCTGTATGAGTGCTGGGAATTAAACTTGGGTCCTCTAGAAGACCAGTTAGAACTCTTAATCACTGATACTGCTACCCCCTTTAAAAAAAAGTCAAGCTCTTACTATGTAGTCCAGGCTGGCTTCAAACTCAGTCTCACCTCTGCCTCCCACTGGGATTCTAAGCATGTCTCAGCAAGCCTGGGTATGGCTTTTTAGTTAGGAGGATGGTTTCCTGCTCACATATCCCGGCCATCATATCACTGCACTTGGACTTTGTGCAGGTAAGATTCAGCTCAGCTGAAACTTTCTACCCAGAAGGTTAGATGGCTGATGACCGAAGTCGAGTGGACTCCCACTGAGGGCTGTGTTTTCCTTTAACTCTTGTCTTTAAAAGTTGCTGCCAGGAGAGCCAGAGCTTCAGGCAGGCCAACTCTGGGAAGGCTGCAGGTGGCCTTTTCTTCCCCCACCTCTCCACCTGAGATGGCAGGAAGACAGGTTTATGATTAACTGCACCATGTCTTAAATGCCATTTCTGGAGGCTGTAAGCATTAACCTAAAAAAAAAAAAAAGACTTAAAATCACCAATTGACCATATCCGGGGCTGAACCTCCATGATTCAGCTCCTTTTAAAAATATCTTTTCTCAACAAATTGCTTCCTTAACATTTTAATTTGTTGATCATAAGGGAAGCTTGCCAAATATTAGCTGTTCTTTTCCATTTCCTCCTGCTTGCAGCTCGCCTTATTTGGCATATTTCAGTGGACTGGAAGGTCACTCCCTGTGTTTTCTTCCCAAATAACTGTATTTATTACTGTCAAATATTGGCGGGTTTGATCCAGCTGTCATCAGAACGTTTGGAAATCGAGGTTTCTGCCAGAAGGCTGATTTAATGGTCTCATACTGACACGGCTTGTTTTCTCTGCTGACTTGATAACTTGTTGAATGAGCTCTCTGCATTGAGCCACAGATCTGCCCTTCTTTGTCTTTTCCACAGCCATAGATTTCAAGGACCATGTCTAACACAGGAGCAGGAGGTTGTCCCCTCTTCTCTCCTTTCCTTTTTACTTATTTAATCTCTTTTGGTCGTTTGACAGGGTCTCACTTTGTAACCCTTGCTGGCCTGGAACTCACTGTATAGATCAGGGTGGTTCAGAAATAGGGGAGATCTTCCTGCCTCTGCTTCCTGAGTGCTTGCATTTCAGGCATGTGCTATGAATACAGCACTACTTTTTTGTGAAGGCCTCAACTAGACTAGACTAGTAACAAAGACTCCCCTGCAGGCAGACAGCATCACTGTTGGTATTGTAGAAGATAATTTAGAAAAAAATTCCTTGGAAAAATTTCAAACGTATGCAAGATTAGAAAAATGAACCCCATCCGCTCTTTCCCTCTTTTTATTGGCTCATAGCAGTCCATTCACATTTGTATCCCCAATCTTGGACTTTGAAAAGGGCATCACAGAATTCATAAATATTTAAACATGTATCTTCTTGTTGCTGCAATGATGGGGACAGAATAAAGGTTGTTCTTGGTAGTACTGCTCTATCACTCAGCCCCTGCCCCGCAAGTTTTCTTCATTGACAGCCTGGTGACTTGCACAGACTCTTGACTTGGGCATCTTGTATCTTAGACTGAGACGGATTCTGACTGATGCTAACTGTGGACATAGTCACCTGGCCTCATGCATAGAGGAGGCAGGGGATGGTGTCAGCTGTGTTGCCCATCCCTGCTGGCAGTGAAGCTTGGGATGTTTTTCTTTGGCAGTAACCACCCTCATTATTTGTTTTAGAAACAGGGTCTCATGTAGCCCAGGCTGGCTTTTAATTTGCTATGTAGCTAAGGATGTTCTTAAGCTTCTGCTCTTCCTTCCACCACCTCCCATGTGCTAGAGTTATTGGCATATATCCTTATATCCAGTTTATGAGATACTGGGGACAGAATCCAGGGCTTTGTACATGCTAGGCAAGCACTTTGTTGAGCTACTCTCCCAGTTTGCCACCTTGGTTATTGAACATGTGACATGCTTCTGGTCATCTGTTTGGCCCCCACTTTGGTGTCTTTGTGGCTCATGCTGATCATCTGAAACAATACTGCACAATAGTCACTTCTCTGAGGAACAGAATCTATGAAGGGGAAGATCTCTTTCCACATTTAGCTGCCTAGCTATGAAGAGCCAGTAACAGGTGTTAGATTTGTAATCCATTGCCACCCCAAACTTGTGGAAATGTAGTCATCTGAGTGTAATAAGCTGCCAGGCACACTCAGCTAGCTGGTTATTGGTGGTAGTTGTATCCCCAAGGCACAGCACTCTAGCAGGGTAGGATGTTGCCCCTGGCCAGGTAAGTGGAAGGCTGGGGGCTCTTGTAGAAGCAGGGTGAAGTGGGACTGGGCAGAGAGCAAATCCACACCAGTCCTAATTTGCTGGTAGTTCTGCTAGGACTTGAAGCATGTGGGAGATTTTTCACATGCCTGGACTGGCTGGTGGCTTGTGTCAATCACCAGAGCAGTAATCTCCGTTACCAGTGTGAGTCATTTCCTTGGGACTTTTCCTCTAACTCTGGATTCATGCTAGCTGTTCACATCACTTGGCCATATGCTAGCCATCTTTCTAGGCTTTGGGGTGCATGATGAGGACAGTCAGAATAACTCTTGCTTTCACTGCTTAAATTCTGTGTGTGTGTGTGTGGCTGGAGGTCAATCTTAGGTGTCTTCCACAGTTACTCTCTCTATTTTTTGAGAAGGTGTCTTCCACTTTTTTTCACCCTTTTTTGAGACAATCATACTATGTAGCTTAAGCTAGCCTGGAATTCACTCTGTACACTAGGCTGTCCTGGAATTTGGAGAGAGTTCCCTACCATTGCCTCTTGAATGCTGGTATTAAAGGCATGCTATACCGCACCTGACCACTTTTCCATGGAATGCATTGATTCAGCTATGGTGGCTGGCCAGTGAGCATCAGTGGGACTTCTGTCTCTGCCTTCTCAGCATTGAGATTGCAATCATGTGCCACTGTACTGGCTAGTTTTGTGTCAACTTGACATAGCTGGAATTATCACAGAGAAAGGAGCTTCAGGTGAGGAAATGCCTCCATGGGATCCAATGTAAGGCATTTTCTCAATTAGTGATCAAGGGGGAAAGTCAGGCCCCTTGTGGGTGGGACCATCTCTGGGCTGGCAGTCTTGGTTCTATAAGAGAGCAGGCTGAGCAAGCCAGTGGAAACAAGCCAGTAAGGAACATCCCTCCATGGCTTCCGCATCAGCTCCTGCATCCTGACCTGCTTGAGTTCCAGTCCTGACTTCCTTCAGTGATGAACAGCAATGTCGAAGTGTAAGCCGAATAAACCCTTTCCTCCCCAACTTGATTCTTGGTCATGATGTTTTTGCAGGAATAGAAACCCTGACTAAGACAGCCACTATACCTGACTTAAAAAAAAATTAATGTGGGTTCTGGGGAATCAAACTTATGTCCTCATGCTTGCACTGAGCTATCTCCCCAACCCCAAGTTCTAGAAGGGTTATAGGTTGAACTAAGCTATGCTGTGGATGAAATGTGTGCTCTGTTAAGCACTCTTTGCTCTTGAGACTAGGCTGTGTGTGTGTACCTGGCCCTCCAGCCACTAATTGCCCTTCATCTGGGCATCCTGCCCATGCAATGCCATCCATTCAGGCCCAGGCCTGAAACAGGTCCAGAAGGTACTGGAGAAGGCAGAACACAGCCTCTCATCCTCAGAATAACTCCTTCCCTTCTTTGCACTGGCCTGTGAAAGGGCATGGCTTACCTTTGCCTGAGTGGTTAGTGACCTGATTTACATGAGAGGCCGGGCTTAATCCTGGTGTGATGCCCACCTACATATTGTCAGGTTATGTTCACCAGGCTGAAGGTAAGGGCATTGAGTGGATTTCTCTACAATTACAAGCCCTCTATGTGTGCTGAGAAAGAACTATCACACCTGAGGTTTCCAGCTCCAAAGGCATGATGACAAGTGAAGTTTGGACAATTTGGATCAGAATACTTATTTTCTGTTTCTGTCTTTGTCTCCATCTCTGTTTCTGTGATTTATTTTCTCACAACAATAATTTCACTTTATTTCTAATTCTTTTAAGAGCTGGGGATAGAGACACCTTGCTCATGATAGGCAAGGGTTTTCCCACAGAGCCACACCTCTAGCACCTTGTCTTATACTTCTGTTATAAGAGATTTTAAATGCACACCTGAGTGGCAGAGTGTAGTAAGTGCTTTTGTGCTCACTATGCCCGTGGCCAGCCTTGTTCTAGCCAACCTATTTTATCCTCAACTTGGCTTAAGTTTGAAATAAATCCTGGTATCATTAGATCTTATTTGATTGTGTATAGTTCATTGTATATCTCCAAAACAGGATGTTCAAAATAATCAAAACAACTGCACTATCATTATCATCCCCAAACTTATATCATCCAGCACTCAGCATTCCTATTTTCAGTTCCCTATAAATATCACAATTTGATATTTCCATCATTCCCTTTTTCCTTTTCTCCTCCTTAAGACAAGGTCCTACTCTTTAGCTCAGGCTGTCCTTGAATCACAGCAATCCTTCTGCCTCAGCCTCAGTGTTGTTGTTGATTGATAGTTGTTTTGTTTTGAAACAGGTTCTCATGTAGCAAAGGCTGACAGTGGTGGCTATTTTTTTTTTTTTTTAATTTTCCCATTACTTTTGTGGTTTGAGTGTGTGCCTGCATACCCTGTGTAGGTATTAATTACAAGCCAGTGATGACTCCTGGAGCTTGTATTACAAGCGCCCTGATGCCTTCCTTTCCCTTTCGTCCCTCTAATCTCTCTCATGTGCTCTCTCTCAAACTCAAGGCCTCTTAATACTGATTTACACATGATGTTTCAGTTGGAGTACTTCTGGATGCTGGATGGATTTTGTGAGCTAACTTAATTCTTCTTTCCTTCCTTCTATCATGCCCCTCTTCACCTCCCTCTCCTCCTTCCCTCTTCCCTTCCTTGCAACTCAAGGCCCTGAACAGACTAGGTGAGTACTCTACTCATGACCTATATACCCAGTTCTTTACCTTAATTAATTAAAAAAAAAAAAGACAAGAAAGATACAGTTTCTCACACTGTATGGTAGATGTGAATTTTTGAAACTTTTTGTAGAATTGCCAAACTTAAAGCAATCCTCCTAGTTTATCAGGAAGCAACCAAAACTGTGACCTTTACTGTGTATGATTCAGGAGGAGGCTGGGGCCTAGATCTTTCTGCCTGGCTGACACCACCCCTCCATGGTCCTCAGTGAGAGGCCAGGTGTACAAAGGCCTGTGTGTTTGGCTGCAGATGCCCACCACAGTTGCTCTTGCCATACAGTGGGGATTCTATTTGTCTGAGAACCCAGAACAACTGTTTTCATTCTCTACAGTGCATGTTTATGCACATGACCTTTACAGAGCACATTTCTGGCCTCCATGGAGGTCCTGATGTTCATGCAGATTAGCTAAGTTAATGCTCCATTTTTCCAGCCTGAAATGGTCTGGCTGTCCCTTTAACAATTTTACTTTGCAGAACGAATTGTTTCCTTGGTCCTGTTAAATGCTCATTGGTAATCTTCTGTAGGTTAGCGTGTTATTTGCAGATGATAAAAAAGGTCCTTGGTGGATATTAGTTCAGTAGCATGTACCTGGTGGCAGGGAGTAGTCAGCTCCCACTAACAGGTTTACATGTAGTCTCTCGATGTTCATGCATGCAGAAACATGTGCACATGAGAGATGTGCTATTCCAATAGCCCTGATGGATGGTTCATTTGCATATTCATGAAGTCAATACATATGTGTGTATGTATGTATGTGTTATGTGAGCATTTACAAAGTGTACAACATGCACACATGTGTAGATACATGTAGAGGTCAGAGACCAATCTTGAATGTCATTCATCTAGTGCTGTCTACCTTGTTTTTAAAGACAGGGCCTCACTGGCCTAGAACTCACCAAATAGGTTATGCTGCCAAACCAGCAATCCTCAGGTATCAATCTGTCTCATCTTCTCTTTATTGGAATTATAAGTAGGCACCAGTAAGTTTGGCACCAGTAAGTTTTGTGTATGGTATATATACATGCTTATGTTGGTGTGTGCATATATATGTATTTAGATTTCTATGCATGTGTGTGTACTTGTGTATAGAGACCAAAAGTCAGTGTGTTCACCTCAGTCACTCTCCAGTTTGTTTTTTGAGTCAGAGTCTCTCTTGGAGCTTGCAGGTTCAGTTAGACTGGCTGGCCAGCAAGCCTTAGGGCTGCTGCTCTCTCTGCCTCCCCAGCTCTGGAATTATAACATGTATATGTTGCTGTACTTGCTTTTTTGTGTGGGCACTAGGGATCTAAATTTGGGTCATCATGCTTGCATGGCTTTACCAACTGAGCTGTGTCCCCAGCCCCTGAAACTAATGTTCTATTGTTTGTTCAGTAAGAGCCTGGAACCATATTAGGTTCTGGGAATGAGTGCTGAAAAATGTACCTACCCTTAGAGGACCTGCATTTTAGGTGATTGAAGGGAGGTAGACCTTGGTAGGCCAGGCAGGCAAGCAGGCAAAGCTGGCAGGCGGGTGGCCAAGGAAGAGATTTGTAAAACAGTCTCCAGGCAATCCTATCCAGTCCTTTATTGCAGGCATGAGTATTTATTTTAAGGACTCAAATTAAACTGGAGTAGATAAATGAGCAGGCTGTGTTGTTTGCTGATCACTCATGGTTGATGGAATGAACAAGTCATTAAATTGTTGATAACAAATGAAATTTGGAGGACTTCCTATCCAGGGCAGCCTGAAATACACAATCATGAAACATGGTGCTGAAATTGATTCTATTTTGCCCTTTGAGCTTCGTATTGACTTCAGAGCTGGCAATGGAGGTATGGAGGAGATCTTGGGATAGATGGCTGTGCCACCTCCACAGAAACATTTGAAAACTTAGTGACAGCTTATATTCTCCTGGCGGCTTGGTTTTCTATGCTGATAATTACTGTGCTCTCTGTCAGTGTAGTGTGCTACTAATGTATGGTTAATTTTACAAAGAGGAGGAACGTTGACAGCAAGGGAGGAAATGTTAGTGGTTCTTTACTTGAGTGTCTTCCAGTATGATTGCAGCGACCTGTGTATTCAATGGGCTCTTTGCATTTGGATATGTGTGTACATGTACGTATGTGTGGTATGTTTCTACAGGTATGGATATACATCCACATAGAGGCCAGAGGTTTATGTTGAGTCTTCTCCATCACTCTACATCTTTTTTTGTTTTTTTTTTTTAAATCACTCTACATCTTATCCTTTTGTTTCTTTGAGACAGGGCTAACGTTGTAGACCAGGCTGGCCTTGAAGCACAGAGATCTGCCTGTATCTTTTCAAGTACTGGGATTAAAGGCGTGTGCCATCATGCTCATCTCTACCTTATCTTTTGAGACAATTTCTCACTGAACCCAGACCCCTCTGATTGGCTAGACTGGTTGGTAAGAGAGTTCCAGCAACCCACCTGACTCTATTTCCCCCAATATGTACTTGGCCATGGTTGGCTCTTTCTTTCTTTCTTTCTTTCTTTCTTTCTTTCTTTCTTTCTTTCTTTCTTTCTTTCCTTCCTTCCTTTTTTTTTTTTTTTTTTTTTTTTTTTTTTTTTTTTTTTTTTTTTTTTTTTTTTTTTTTTTTTTTTTTTTTTTTTTTTTTTTTTTTTTTTTTTTTTTTTTTTTTTTTTTTTTTTTTTTTTTTTTTTTTTTTTTTTTTGGTTTTTGGAGACAGGGTTTCTCTGTATAGCCCTGGCTGTCCTGGAACTCACTTTGTAGACCAGGCTGGCCTCGAACTCAGAAATCCGCCTGCCTCTGCCTCCCGAGTGCTGGGATTAAAGGCGTGCGCCACTACGCTTTCTTTCTTTTTTTAAGCATGGGTCCTAAGGGTCCAAATTCAGGCCTTTGTGCTTCTGTGGCAGGTACTTTCTTGACCCAGCCTTCTCCCCATTCTCACATGCTGTTCTTACTATGTACCTCGGCTGCCATGGAAGATGGAGTCTTCTGTCTTCACCTCCCAAGTGCTGGGATGACAGGCCCATGCCACCACACCAGTCTCAATGTATTGTACTTCTCCTTACCCCTCACAGTTTACTCTTAGGTGAAGTCCACTTGAGGTGTCCCCAGGTTTGTCAGATTTTCCCTGTGATTGCTGCTTGCTTTTGGGGTGGGGCCCTGCCTGTGTATATAGCACTGGATTCTAGGGTCATTGCCCTTATTTCTCTGCTGAAGAGCCCTTAATGTGGTGCTGGACACATTAAGGACCTTTGAGGCAGGCTGCACTCAGTACCTCTGAAAGGGAGCAACAACAGGCCATGGACATCACCTAGCTTGGAAACCATTCCACAGTGGGTGGGTGGTGACACTCTCCACCTTGCAGCAGCATAAAGGGCTGAGTCTAAGTGAGAAGTGACAATCACTGTTCCCAGGTGTGAGTTCAAAGCCAGTAGACATGTTTGGAAGGAAAAATCAAACTCTGTTGTTTCCTCTTCCCTTGGACTTCTGATCCCTCTAGGACTTTTTTTGTCTTTTTGCCCAGAGACCTTCTGAGCTCCATGCAGTAAGTCACCACTGTCTGTGTCCCTGTCCTTTTCATGTCTCCTGATGTCTTATGCTGGGGGGAAAGTGTTGGACTCTTCTTGAGGTCATTCTCTCAGCATCCTTCAGTTTAAATGGTGAGAAGCCAGGGAGGGGAGTTCTTTCCTGACTTTGGCAGAACCCTTATCTGAAATGAGAGAGAATCTGGGGAGCCTGCTGAGGACCCTTGGGCACATGCCAGCCATCTTGGTGGGAACAGCAGGGAAGTTTCTTACCCTGAAGTGGTAGAGCTGGTTCTTCCACCTCTTTGTTGTAGACTTTTCATTTTTCTTCTCTTCAAGTTCAGATAAAAGGAGAAAAGATAGTATGGTGTGTGTCATCATCTTCTCTTTGGTGTTAGGGATGGAGCTGAGGACCTTCTTTCTATATGCTGGAGTTTTGCTTTTTGAAATTTGTAGGAAGTGATTTTGGAAGAGATGCTTATGAAGTCTATTTAAAAGAAAACAAGCCATGATCAGTGCTTTTTCGTGTCTGTTTTATAAATAATTCCTGAAGCTGAACTCACCTATGTATCTGGTAGCTAGTTGGTCGGTGGTCAGGGCCATAGTGGCTGGATATTGAGGTTGGTGTCATTCAGAGCAGAAGTCTCACCCTTGATTTTTCTTACTCTTCGTACCCCTCTTTGGTGCATTTTGGAGTGACCTCTGTGTGGAGGACCACAGTTAGCAAAATCCACAGATGAGATAAGTAGTGATTGCCTAGAAGCCTGCACAACCCTCTATGTACTCTGTGTGTACAAGTGTGTGTGTGTGCATACATGTTTGTATATATGAGGGTGCATCTTCCTGTGTACCTACATGTGGAGAACAGAGGTTGATCTGATTGTTACTTCTCTTTCTTTTTGAGACAAGGTCTTATTGAACCTGGAAGTTCTGCCTGGCCAGTGAGCCCCAGGACCCACCTGTTTTTATCTCCCCAGGGTTGGGTTCACAAGCATGGGCTGCCATACCCGGAGTTTTATGTGGTTCACTTCAGTTCCTTGAGCTTTCAAGGAAAGCCCTTTACCCACCAAGTCATCTCCCAGCTTCCACCCTCTGCATGGTGAGTCTTCTCTAGATGAGGCACAGTAGTACTCAAGTCAGAGCAAATGCTGGCTAAATAGTTGTCGTGCCAGATTTTTTAAAGGAACCATGGCGAGAAAATAGTTGATTTGTGCCTGTTCTGTGCAGATGTTTGTTCTTCCTCCTGTACATCCCCAACACGAGATTGGAGGAATCCCAGAGTGGATGTGGAGGCTTGGATGACCTTCACATCTCTGGTGCCATAGATGGTGTTGTCACTGTCCCTGTAGTCCCCCTTACTTGCTCCCAGTGTTTTGGAACACAGAGACTGCCAGCAGCTCAGGCATAGCCCTGTTGAACTTGACCCCATAGGGAAGATTGGTGAGAATTTCAGTTCTATTGGAGATTGAAAAAATAAATACCTTAAATTATTTTTAAAATCTATTTATTTATTTGTTTTTTGTTATTTATTGTTTTGAGGCCACTGGGGAGGGTGACTGGTGTTGGGTGGAGTCCTCATAGAAGCAGGGATGATGTGGCACATGCACTCATGCCCTCAACCTGGCAGCACAGCAGGAAAGGGCAACCGGAGAGCATAGGCAATAGGTTCTTTAACACAGAGAAAAATATGCAAACAAGTATGTTATGTCCCTAATGGAACCATTGAATCTATTGAATATAGGAAGATTTGGGGGGATGAAATCTAAATGCCAAATTCTATTTTGGAGGAAGAAGGGAGAAACCAAGAGAGGTTTAATGGGAGGAAGGAGCATCAATTATAATGCTTAATCCCTTTTAAAATATCAAATAAAACTGGTGTGGTGACACACACCTGTAATCCCAGCAGGTGGAAGCAGGAGGATCAGGAGTTCAAGGCTGTCCCTGGCTGTATAGCAAGGCCAGACTGGGGCTACATGAGACCCCATTAAAACAAACAAAAGTAAATCTGGGGAAATGTTAAACTTCGTTTACATTGGTTGGTGGCTCAAAAGGATTTGCTTTTCTTTGTGGCTTGAGAAAACTGTTATGTAAGATGAAGTAGCAAGTACCAGATGCGCACAGGTGCAGTATGTATTGAGAGTGAACAGGCTTAGCCTGATGTCCACATCCATCTTAAATTTCAAGATGTGCTTTTATCCCACTTCGTCATACAGTGTTAAAACTATGGTGATTTTAATTGTTTTATGTATTATGTATATGTATATGTGTATGTACACACATATTACATTGAATTGAATCCAGTGCTTCACATTTATTCTGCCACTGTTTGTTTTTTAAATCTCTGCGCATGCTTGCAGTGGTCAGAAGACAATCTGTAGGAGTCTGTAGAATTTCATGTAGATTCTGGAGATGAAACTCAGGTCATGTGGCTTGGAAACAAGTATCTTTCCCTGTTGAGCCATCTTGAAGGTCCCCAGCATCTGTTTTATTGAAGAACTTTGGCATTCTCTTACTTTTTATTTATCAGAAGGTAGGTAAAATACTTCGTCTCCATTTTAAGACACTCTTAGGTGTGGCAGCATGGGCTTGTGGGCTTAGCACTCCCGAGGGTCTGACTGGAGGATCCAGGTGGAGGATCCTAATTTCAAAACCAGCCTGAGCTACACAGTGAGACCTTTATCTCAAAAACAAAATATCAAAACAACAACAAAAAGAAGCCAGTTTTAGGTATATTTTTCTCCACTGGGCAATCTTCTAGTAGAAGAATAGCTCCCTGTCTCAGTTTCTATGAGTGTCAGAGAATTTCCATATGAGAATGGGCGGGTGTGTATGTGTATCTCTGTGTGTGCAAAAAAAGGGCTGCATCAAGGAGACCCATGAAACTGTCCTGCAGGAAAAGTAACTCTAAGAAAGAACTTAATTGAACTGGGATTATTGCAGACATGGTGGGAGTGCCTACACATTCCTTTCGTGCCAGTGGTGGGGGATGATCTCTAAGCAGGCGGGTGATGGAGTAATATCCCTGCTTACTGGCTGTCTCTCCAAGGAAATCAGAGCTTATTATTCCCCTTTCAATTAATCCCCACAACATCCTGATCTGAGCCCCTTTTTTTCTGAAAAGGAGGCCTGGACACACACATGGTTCCAAGATCCCTAGAGCTTTTCTCTGAACTCTTCCCTTGGAGCTGAGGGGCAAGCTGTTGGTGGCAAGGAGGAAGGAAAGATTTATGGGTGTCACTTGCAGTGCCAGGCACGGTTGGGAACTCCTATGGATCTCTCAATTCTTGGAACAGTTGTAGGGTGGTGCTGGTGTTAGCATGGGTTTTTGTGTAGGCATCATGGCCCAAGCAGGTCAGGGTCAGGGGCCTGTCCCTGTCCCCTGATGACCTTAAGGCTCTACTCTGCCTCTTGCCCAGCCTGTGCCTCCAGCCAGGAAACACACAGGGGCTGTTGTTGCCTGACTCTGAAGTAAAATCTCGGTCCCTTGTGATGGACATCACATGGCTGATACCACTAGAAACAGTTTCTACCTAAAGTGACATAGTTTGATAGCATCGAGTCTTGGAGCACTTGAACTCCCACTTAGGGGCAGAGCTGGTGCCCCAGTGCCTCAAG
This sequence comes from Mus minutoides, assembly GCA_902729485.2. NCBI lineage: Eukaryota > Metazoa > Chordata > Mammalia > Rodentia > Muridae > Mus > Mus minutoides. Next base: position 3,554,936 of record LR749513.1, on the reverse strand, counting down.
GACAGTTCTCTCTCATGGGTCTATTGATAGGTTCCATTGCAGCACTGAGATGGGGCCTACTTTAATCTGTGACATTTTGGTTAATTGCAGGGAAGAGACAAAAAGGGGCCAGGAGGTGGACTGGGCCACTTGCTTCTTTCTTTCTTTCTTTCTTTCTTTCTTTCTTTCTTTCTTTCTTTCTTTCTTTCTTTCTTTCTTTCTTTCTTTCTTTCTTTCTTTCTTTCTTTCTTTCGTCCTGGAGCTCAAACCCAGGGCTTCAATGTACTAGACAACTGTTTACCACTGAGCTAAATCCTGTTTCCATTTCCTTTTTTCTAAGGAGGGACAGAGAGAGCTAGGAGTCATATTTAGACCCTGCTGATTACAGTGCAGAATTTTTCTGATACCATTTTTCTTTTGGTGAGAATTGTTTGAAAACTACTGGCCATCACTGGTGAGCAATAAGGACACAGGGGCTTGGTCTAAGCTTCTTTGAGTCAGATAGTGACTTTTCTTATCTCAGGCGGAGCTCCTTATTAACTGAAAACATTTGGCTGTTAGACTCAGTGTTTGATAGCTGTTAGAATATATTTTTGTCACACTGCCCTATAATAAACCAGAGAACTGTTTGTGCCAAACATAGAAGGGACGAGAAGGGAGGATGAAAGAAAGCCTCACCGCTCCCTACCCCAACCCATCTTGGGGGTTCAGCTTGTTATTTTGGGTCTGGTTTCTGTTTACCATGTCTACCTATTTGTCTTAGTTAGGGTTTTACTGCTGTGAATAGACACCACGACCAAGGCAAGTCTTATAAAAAACAACATTTACTTGGGGCTGGCTTACAGGTTCAGAGGTTCAGCCCATTACCATCAAGGTGGGAGCATGGCAGCATCCAAGCAGGCATGGCACAGGCAGAGCTGAGAGTTCTACGTCTTCATCCAAAGGCTGCTAATGGAAGACTGACTTCCAGTCAATTAGGGTGAGGATCTTAAGCCCACACCCATAGTGACACACCTACTCCAACCACGTCACACCTATTCGAACAAGGCCACACCTCTAAATGATGCCACTCCCTGGCCCAAGAATATACAAACCATCACACTATTTTTTTTTTTTTTTTTTTTTTGGTTTTTTGAGACAGGGTTTCTCTGTCTAGCCCTGGCTGTCCTGGAACTCACTTTGTAGACCAGGCTGGCCTCGAACTCAGAAATCCGCCTGCCTCTGCCTCCCAAGTGCCCATCACACTATTAGAAGGACATCTGACTTCTGACTGCGAAGGGCCCTTGGGAGTGGAAGATTCTCCGACATGCCACGCACATGTTTGTAACTCTATACTTAAAGGTAAGAGCTCTTCTATTGAGCTACACCCCCAGCCCCTCACTGGGAGATTCTAGGCAGGAGCTTTACCACTGAGCCAAGCCCCCAGCCCCTCATTGTGGGATTCTGGCAGGAGCTGTACTGAGATGAGCCATGCCCCTGTTTGTGTGCCTATTTTTCTGACTGCGAGGTTTATTTTATTTACTGCTGTGTGGATTTTTTTGTTGTTGTTGTTTTTTTGAGACATGGTTTCTCTGTGTAGTCCTGGCTGTCCTAGAACTCACTTTGTAGACCAGGCTGGCCTCAAACTCAGAAATCCATCTGCCTCTGCCTCCCTAGTGCTGGGATTAAAGGTATGCACCACCACTGCCTGGTGGATTTTACATGTTCTTAAAGGGAGAGAAAAGCTGCCATTTTCTTAGTATTCTCCTCTCTTTCTCTCTCTTTTTTTTCCCCATAGCGGAAATAACATAATCTCTGTTATTTTTAAATTGTTTTTTAAGGTAATAGAAATAGAGGCAGTTTATGAAGAAAGATAAAAGTACTCAATAAGAATGTGAGTAGGCTAGTAAGCTGAGGAAAGGTGTCTGATTAAAAGGCCTTGTTTTTATTTTTTTGAGATAGTGTCTTATTATGTAGCATGAGATGGCCTNATTTTCTGCGCTAGATATGCAGTTAGTAGAGCTCTTGCCTAGTTCACTGGAAGCCCTGGGTTTCATTCCTAGCAGCACATAAATGGGACATGGAAGCTTGTGCCCACAATCCCAGCACTTGGGACTTTGATGCAGGGGCATTGGGAATTCAATGAGTATCCTCAACTACATAACAGGTTGGAGGCTAGCCTGGGCTATGTGAAACCCTAGATCAAAGAAAAAAAGAACTCTCAAATGTTAATAAATAAATAAGCTGAGGCGGTAGTGGTGCACACCTTTCTGACATTCCACCTTCTATGAGAGCCAGGGCAATTCAGCAATTTTCTTAATTTCTTGTATTACCTATTTTTGAGAAAATAATATAATTCTATAGATCAAAAAGAATTAAGAGGAGACATTTTCTGTGTGAGTCCCCTTTGCTCTAGCCTTCCAGTTTCTTTGTAGACTGAGACTGCATCTGAGCCTCATCGCCCCCTCATCTGCTGTGCACATGCTTCTGGACCTTGCCTTCTCACCTCTCAAAACTAACTGTGCATTTTTATTGATGTATGTATGTGTGTGCCGGTGCCTGTTGCCCAGGAGAACCCTAGGTTTTGTTCTTCTGGGCCTATCAATCCTATTTGTTGAGACAGGTCTTTTACTGGCTGGGAGATCCTATTGTAGTCTAAGTTGTTTGGGCAGCAAGCACCTCACTTATAAGAATGCCATCACATCCAGCATTTTTAGTTTTTATTTATTTTTTAATGTGTTTGTGTTGGGTGTTTGGCTTGGATGTATGTCTATGTGTCCCTTTTTTGCCTAGTGCCTTTGAGCCTAGAAGAGGATACTTGGATCCCTTGGAACTGGAGTTACAGGAGGTTGGTTGTGCGCTACCCCGTGGTTGCTGGGAATTGAACCCAAGTCCTCTCAAAGAACAGACAGTGCTGTTAACTGCTGAGCCATCGTTCCAGCCCCAATACCAAGTCTTTAATGGGAGTTCTGGAATCCACTGTGTGTCTTCCGCTTATGAAGCAAATACTTCATCCACCAAGTTATCTCTTTAGCCCAATTGACTATTATTTGGCAATCCAAATTGGTATTTGAAAGCTTTAAGATATCCCTTTACCCTATATGCATATAAAAGCTGCCTCTAGTTTCATGACACAGATCATATTTTATGGGCTCACTTCCCCATTTGTAGTTTATTGAACTGCTTCCTGTCATTGCTTTTGTATCCAATACACTCTTGAGGAAACTTGTGTGTGCTTAGGAGGATTCAGGGGCATTTGTGGATGTAATTGCACACCAGCACGGTAGGAGATAGCCTTATTTTTCAGGACTCAAATTCTTCATTATCATTCTAGCTATGCAAATAGCACGTAATAGTACCTAATAGCACATAAGGAATGCAAAAAACAAAGCAAGCCAGAACAACTTTCTTCAATTTTCAGGTTGCTGTGGGAATATACATGGAATCGAGTCATCATAAAGGAGACTGGGGCTGGGGCTCAGTTGATATAGTGCTTGCTTGTGCAAAGCCTTGTGTTCCATACCCAGCACCACATAAACCAGATATGGTGATGCAATCTGAAATCCTTGTGCAATGGTATACTTCTGCAATCCCAGTGTCCTGGGAAAGGGAGGCAAGGAAGATCACGAGTTCAAGGTCATCCTTGTTTCCATATTATGTTGGAGGCCAGCCTAAGTTACATGAAACTGTCTCAAACAAGAAAACAAACCGAGGAAGGATCCTGAGATCCTCTGGAACTCTCCCACCCCTCCTCATCAACCTGAAATAAAACCACTTCCTACTGAATCTCTTCAACTCCTCCTTATTAACCTGAGATAAAGCCACTTTCCCACTTTCCCAATCAGAACTTCAGGTTTTTGAACCCAAAGACATAGCAAGTCCTTTTAGCATCTGACCTCACAGCAAGTCAGAAGCTGAACACAGCTTCTCTGAGGGTATTGGAAGTAGCTTGTCTTACAGTGTAAAGTTTGAGGAACTGTCAAGGCTGGCAGCGAGTTGGAGGGACTAAACAGAAAAGTTGCTGCTGCCTCAGCCGCCATAGATGCTCAAATTTGTAGTGACTCACTTGCCACTACTGCAGTTGCTACCTAGCCAGGATTTAAGGGTCTTAGAAAAGCCCACTTAAGGCAGTTTTGTTCCTAACTGTTTTCAGGGCAAACAAAACAGAAGGGTTCTTTTCAAATATTTGTTAAAATGGGAAAAGAATATGGCTTGGTAGATAAAAGGTGCTTGCCATTAAGCCTGATGGCCTGAGTTCCATTCCTGGAACCCACAGAGTGGATGGAGAGAACTGGTTCTTGGAAGCTATCCTTTGACTATACATGTACTGTAGCATGCTCATGCACACAGATAAATAGAAATGTAAGAAATATGTCAATAAGGATAGTAGAAAGTTGGGGATTTGTAACTCAGTTGGTAGAGTTCCCAGCTTGCANTTAAGCCTGATGGCCTGAGTTCCATTCCTGGAACCCACAGAGTGGATGGAGAGAACTGGTTCTTGGAAGCTATCCTTTGACTATACATGTACTGTAGCATGCTCATGCACACAGATAAATAGAAATGTAAGAAATATGTCAATAAGGATAGTAGAAAGTTGGGGATTTGTAACTCAGTTGGTAGAGTTCCCAGCTTGCATGAAACTCTAGATTCCATTTCAAATTCTGTATAAATGCAAAGCCGTGTAGAACAGCAATAACCCCTGTATTCCAGAGGTAGAGGCAGAAGGATAAGCCACACAGCCAAGTCCAGCATGGGCTGAGGAGGGAGGGAAAGAGGGAGGGAGGGAGGGAGGGAGGGAGGGAGGGAGGGGAACAGACTGAGAGAGATAAAAGAGAAACAGAGAGAGACAGAGACAGAGGCAGGCCTTTGAGCTCCTTAAGTAGAAGGAACTATTTTCTTGCAGAATTCTGCTGGGGTAGGAGGCCTGTTGGCTTGCCTGGGAGCCATCTGGCTCTTTCCATTCTTTGCAGCAATGTAAACCAATAAGCTTAAGAATCTGTAGTTGCAAAGTCTCAAAACTTTTCAAACTGGTCTTGGGGGATAAGTGCCTGCCTACAGCTGACCTGAGCCCTTGAGCTGAGCCTATAGGGGCACCTTCAGGCTCCTGGAAATGGGTGGCAGGAATTCTGTGTGCTTGGACAGCTTTGATCCCTGTCTCTTGTTCTGTGTACTTCAGGTAGCTTTGACATTAGAAGCTTTGTCCTTTGTCAGTCAGTATATGTGCAGTATTCACTGTGCTGATAGCTTGAAACGGGGTGAACCCACCTTTTAGCTTCCCTCCCTCCCTCCTTCCCTCTTTCCCTCCTTCCCTTCTTCCCTTCCTTCCTTCCTTCCTTCCTTCCTTCCTTCCTTCCTTCCTTCCTTCCTTGTAAAGGGTCTAATGTGGCTGGCCTAGGCTTACCTCAAATTTGCTGTGTAGCTGAGGCTGACCTTGGACTTCTGATCCTCCTTCTACTTCTAAAATGCTAGGATTACATGCTTGTGCCACCATGTCAGGCTTATGTGGTCTTGGAGATGGAGCCCAGGGTTTCCTACATGCAGGACGAGCCCAGGTTCTCAGCACTACTCGTTTTTAGTGCTTTAAAACAATGTTTTTGTTTTTGTTTTTGTTTTTTTGCCTTGCTTTCATTAAGCGAAACAGTCTAGCCACCTGAGTTTCCTTGGAATAGAGCTATGAACTAGGTTCTCTGACTGAGGCTGGTTTCTGTCTGGACTTGTGGCTCTCTCTGCCTCTTGACCTTTGTCCAGGGCTCATGGCCAGCCAGAGGGTTGTTTTCTACATCCTGAGACCTGGTACGGTTAGGTCCCTATTATGTCTCATCCTTCCTCAGGGGTAAAATGGGGTGACACAGGCTGATCTCCTTTGGGAGTTATTAGTGTGTTCCATGTAGAAACAAGAGTCCATGTAGATATGGAGTTGCCTGTAGGTTTAGCTCCAGTCCATGGTGGCACGTGGCTCCATAGACTCAGCTGCTTTCCTTCAGCACAGGACAGCTGCTTCTTTATAAGAGATAGGGGACTGTAGGACCACTCTCTGATTTTTCTCCTCCCCTTTCCCCACTTGGTGGTGGCATATAGTCACTGTGTCTGCAGAGCAAGTACAGGAGCTTATGTGGGCAAGGAGCAGGTAGGTATGTGCATTATAGCATGCTCTTTGCCCCAAGAGGTACAAAACCTATAGGAAGAGGCTGACTTTAAAAGCACCTGAGGGTATACAAAGCTGAAAATGCAACAGGCTGCAAGATGTGCTACATACATGAGCAGTATTGTAAAAAAAGTATGAAAAGTTTTGTAAAAAAAAAAAGAAAAATCACTTGACTAAACGTACTCCTAGGAAGTGCAGTAGACAGCAGAGGATGTGCCTTCAGAAAATGCATGCCATTCTGAAGAGAGGCTTACTGGCACATACCTATAATCTTAGTGCTTGGAGGCAACCGAGCAGAGTGATCACGAGTGTATGGTCAGCCTGGGCTGCATAGAGAGACCCTTCCCGTGTTTTTAAAAAGAAAAGGAGAACGTAGCTGGGGATGTGGCTTGGTTGGTAGAGTGCTTGCCTAGATGAAGCTTGGATTCCATCTTTAGCACTGTATAAAGCAGATACGGTGGTGCATGCCTATAATCCCAGCACTGGGGAGGTAAAGACTGGGTAATTAGGAGCTCTAGATTATCCTTGGCTACTTGGTGAGTTTAAGACCAGCATGGGCTACATAAAACTCTATGGAGAGAGGAGAGGAGTGTATGTGTGTGTTTAGTGTGTTTCTGACTGTAGTCTGATGTTCAGTAAGAACATCTCTACTCTTTACGAAGGACTGGAGGCTTATAACCATTTGGGAAGATTTTGTGCCTGCGTCCCTGACTGGAAAGGACTGAGGTGCCTTTTCCGTCTTACCCAAATTTCTCCAGACCCCTCACTGGCCTCATAAAGAAACAGATGGTATGTATGATGGAGATATCATAATGACTCCTGGCTATATAGAGAAAGGACCCACACCATAAACATTGCAAATCTCCCAGGGGAAGAAGACTGTCCCTTCAGTGAAATATTGATGCAAGGGGTGTATTAAAGAAGACAGAAATTGTGAACTCAGATTCTGGTTGAGCCAGAGACTGTTCTGTAACCTTTCAGAGAATTGTTCATTGAGAAGCAAATAGGATGAAATATAGACTGTGGAAGTGACTAAATCATTTTTATGCTTCCTAGGTTTTGGTGCCATGTGATAGAGAGTAGAAAACAAGACTAGGTTTTGGAAGGAGAGGCTTGCTTGAAGCAGTTAGGGTTCTGTGGGTCCAAGGAAGCATCCACATGGAATTCTTATAGCAGTTTGTACACTTTGAAATGGCTGGCCTTGAACTTTCAGTTCTCCCACCTCTCCCAAGTGCTGGGATGACAGGCATTTATCACTATGACAGCACTGCCACCAAGCTATATCCCTGGCCCTTTTCAGAGCAATTTTTTTGTTGTTGTTCATAATTTTTTTTCAAAAAATTTTTATTAGATATTTTCTTAATTTACATTTCAAATGCTATCCTGAAAGTTCCCTCCTCCCTCCCCCCCGTGAGAGCAATTTTTAAAGCATACTTTGGAGGTCCCATGTATACCTGGAGTGATCAGATGTTGCCGAAAGGTACCTTTGGGCTGGGGAGATAGCCCGCTGGGTCAGTGAAGTACTTACCTCAGAAGCATGGGGAGGAAAAAGCCATGTGTGGGTGGTGCACACTGACAGTTACAGCTCTGGGGAAGTAGAAACAGGAGGAGCCCTGGGGCTAACCAGTCCAGCCTAATTGGTGAGCTCTAGGCTTAATGAGGGACTTGTCCCAGTACAGGTAGATAGTATTCCTGAGGATGACACCCAAGGTTGTCCTCTGGCATTCACACTGCCACCCATTCAATAATTTAAAAAATATTTTTTTATCTTATGTGTATGGGTTTTGCCTGCTACACGTGTATGCCTGTGCAACCCGTGCATGCTTGGTGCCTATGGATGCCAGAAGAGGGAGTTGGATTCCCTGAACTGGGGTTACCAAGGTTGTAAGCCACCATGTGGGTGCTGGAAATCAAACCCAGGTCTGCTGGAAGAGCAGCAGTAAGTGCTCCTAACTGTTAAACCATCTCTCCAGCCCTAGGTCACCCCTCCATTTTTAAAACATGATTGATTTACAGGATGCTCCCCAGCAGTTGCTTGGAGATAGGACCCCAGGGACTGAGCTACAAGTGCAGGAATAAACAATTTCTTTGAAACATATAGAACGGGTTGGGGAGAGAGAGGGAGGAAGAAGAGGAGAAGGAAGAGAGAAAGACAAAGGCAGCCTACAGTTTATCTGAAAAGGAAGTGGAAAGTTCAAGTTGCTGGGGATCTTATTACTGTCTGTCTCACTCACCGTAATTAAAAAATGCCTGAATGATCTTAATAACACATGATTCAGCCGACAAGCACTAATTGCCCTGTATCAGGCCAAGAGGAGATGAATGCTGTCAAGAAAACCACAAGTCAGACAAGCTGATTCTGTCTTAGTCTGACACGGTGTTCCCGTGTACAGACCAGTTTTTGCTGGAGCGCTTCCAGCACCCTACCTTGCCATTCATCTCCATCTCTGCCAGGACCAGGCTGCACGCCTCTTGCTTCCCTGGCTCAAGTCTGGATAAAAAAATCTGAATATGCTTCTTGCTCTTGTCTTGGTCCTTTTCTGGGGGGAGTGGGGGGAGTAAGCAGTGAACTCTGTTCCTATTTGATACAAATGTCCCAGTGGGCTTGTTGGTGCATTTGGGGATTGATTTTCTGACGCCACAGATTCGTCAAGAATTCCTCCTGCTTTTCAAGGATTTGATGGGACCTGTTGGACCATAGAACCTTGTGGTTGGGTGTTCACAGAACCTTATGGTTGGGTGTTTCACTTACCAGAAGCCAGCAGCTTTTTGTTACTTGGGTGCCCACAGCAAGGAGGGTCATATAATGGTGTACATTTGTTCTAACATGTTTTCAGAATAATTGAGCCTGTTTGTTTTATTCAAACAGAATTCCTGGCTGGGGAGGTTATCAGTCTGTGTAAGCATGAGGGCCTGTGTTCAGCATCTATAAGAAACACTTCAGAAAGAAAGTGGGTAATTTCTAAGCAAAAAGACACTATCAAAAAACAAGGTTGGTGAATCTAAGGAAGAAAGCTGAGATTGTCCTTTGGCCTCCACACACAGCACGACAGTTTGTATACACATGTACCCACACACACATGTACACATATGCATATGAATCTTGAAAAACCAGAATCATAGTCTGAATCTAATATTGAAATTCAGTCCCAAAGGACCAAAGGACCTAGTACCTAAGGACCTACCAAGAGCCACGGCCTTCATGGTGTCTTGATGTCGTCGGTCACTTCCTTGTATTCTGTACCTGCTTGGTGCCAGGTCCTGTGCTAGGTTGGGGTGAGACTGTATACCATAAAGTGTGGGAGTGTGTATGTGTGTATGTGTATAGGTGGGAGAACATGAAACGTGCTTTCAACCAGGACAGAGGTCTGAGGGAGGTAGAGTGATGTGAATCTCCAGCATCTTCTATAGCAGCCCCCCCCCCTGCCCGCCCTCTGAAGAGGGAGGCAAGAGGGGTGGAGGAATTGGCTCTGGGCCCGATAGAATTGGGCTCTGCTTTGCTTCTAGAACCTGCTGGTGAGGAGTCCCAGGTATAGTTGTTAGCATCTCTGAACTTGCTCCAGACCCAAGAAAGGGCAGTGATGAGGTGAGGCCACTGAGGGGTTTGTATAAAGGGAGGCTCCTTTATACTCTGTAAGTAGGGACCTGGTTGCCTAGATAAGAGGTGTCCTGAGGCCTTTTTTTTTTTTTTTTTTTTTAAAGAGAGTTTTTGACATCTCAGACTGACCTCAAATGCTCTATGTAGCAGAAGATGACCTTGGACTCTTGCTCCTCTTGCCTCTGTCTTTAAAGTGCTGGGATTGCGGGTGTGCACACCACCACGTCTAGGGGATCAAAGTCAGGGTTTCATGCATGCTGGGGAATCACTCTACCATGGAAGCTGTGTCCTTAGCCAGGAACTCTCCATTACCATTTTTCCCAGTAAAAAGAGGTGGATGAGAGTGGTAAATAGTAAATAAATAAACACACAAACGCAATCCACGGACAGTGGTGAATTGTGGAAAAGTCACCAAGTGTTTTCCTCCATAAGAACATGGACATGTGTGGGTGTTCACATATGTGGATGTATGGAGGCCAGAGGATAACCTCAGCTATCAATCCTTAGTCACGATCTACCCATTTCTCTTTTCTTTATTTCTCTGAGACAGGGTCTAAACTAAACCTGGGCATATCAGGTAGGCTAAGCTGGCTGGGCATCAAACTTCTAGGATCCACCTCTCTGTTTCCCCAGCATTGGGATTATGAGCACGTCCTGCCACATCTGGCTTATTAATTGGGTTCTGAGGATGGAAGTCCAATTTGTGTGCTTGGCTGGGTCTTAAAATTTGAAACTCGGGAAAGGATGATTGTTTAGTGGTTGTCTTTGCATCTCACTGAGAATTACAGATAATTTCTTCATAAGGAGGAGTGGTACTCATTACTCTGTGCCCCCTACCCCCTCCCGCTTCCCTAACATTGAGTTATTTATACCTTGGGCGAGTCTGTCACACAGTCTGGTTGCAGAACGTTGCCACCCTTTGAATCATACTCCTGCCAGTAATTTCTGTTTACAGTAGGACTGTGGAAGTGGTTATCGGGATTAAGCTTGTAGAAGATGCAAAACGCCAGCCTGCCTGAGATCTTTATAATATGTATATACAGATAAAAGCTGGCTGCAGTTCATGAGCAATTTTAACCCATTGTGCTTTTCTTAGCTACTGTTTCTGAGTTCCCATAGCATGCAGGGAGCTGTTAAGAAATGGACAGGGGTGGGGGATGAAGTCCCTCGCTAGCATTTTTTGTTTTATTTTGCTCTTTTTGCTCATTTAAAAAAAAATTTGTTTTTAAACTTTAGTGTTAATTCTGTGTCGTCTTTGTGTAGGTGTGTGAATGTGAGTGCAGTGGCCCTGGAGGCCCTGGAGGCCCTGGAGCTGGAGTGACAGGTGGTTGTGAGGCAGTGGCATCTGTGCTGGCTACTCAACTCAGGCTCTCTACGTGAAGAGTGCACACTTGCAGCTACCTCTCAAGCCCCAGTGCTACTCTTTACATGTTTTTATTATATTTTAACTATCTAATTAATTGTATGTGTTTACGTGTCAGTGTATGCATGTCATGGAGTTGGTGGGAGGTCTAGAGGACAACTTGTAGGGAATCCATTTTCTCCTTCTACCTTGTGGGCCCCAGAGATCAAACTCAAGTCATCAGGCTTGGTAGAAAGTGTCTTTGTGTGGTTCTTTGAGATATGGTCTCAAGAAGCATTCTAGGCTTATCCTTGAACTTGTGTGTGGCTGTGGATGATCTTAAGTTCCTGTTCCCCTTGTTAGCACCTCCTACACAGTAGGATGACAGTTGTGTATCACCACACTCAGCCACTTACAGTCTTTTATCTTTGGTATTTTAGAGCCTTCTAATGGCCTCCTGGAAATAGGGTACTCTAGAATCAGGTGATTTTCCTTCTGTTAATTGCTACAGAATAGTAAATCCCTTGTATCTGTCAGGTGTAAGTTCTAAGACCTTCAACTTGGTATGCCAAGAATAGTACCAAGACTTATAGAGCCTGTGTTGTTGTTGTTTTAAAACTATAGATCCAATTCTGTGGTAAAGTTTAACTTATAAATGAGACACAGTAAGAGATTGCGAACAATAACTAATAATAAAATGAAAGCATTGGGGTATCATGATGATTACCTGACAGTGCTGAGTGAATAATGGTATTGTTATGTGTACAGGGTGGATATGCTGAGCCACAACTGACCTGATAATTGAAGTGGCTGTTTAGTGACCAATGGGAGGATAGTGCATACAGTCTGTATACGCTGAATAACAGTCGATGTACATGTAGTGTGGTTATGCTGGACCAAGAGATGATCTATATCCCAGGCTTGATGAAGTGGGATGAGTTCATTGTGCTACTCTGAATAGTGTACAATTTAAAACGTGAATTATTTATTTCTGGAATTCTCCATTGTATATTTTCAGAGTTCGGTGCACTGTAACTGAAAGCACAGATAGTGGGAAATGCTGTATTAGTTTTTAGTTGGGTCAGGGATGGCTTGTACCCTGTCGAGAACTCATCTGAAGGGCCTGATGCTGTTTTAGACACATTGTTTGCCTCTCCTGTACTCGGTGAGTGCTACACTCACTTTTGGCTTCTCCCCTAAGAGCAGAAGCAGGGCTAGGAGGCACGGTCACCACACTTGTGATTGACTAGAAGTCTCATGGGATACAGAGAGTTCTTTTTTGTGTCCTTTTCCTCCTTTCTGCCAAGTCACATACATGCTTTCTAGAATGTCGACTTCAGTATAGAAAGTACTTAATTCTTGATTTTGCACCTTACTGGTTATTTGCACAGTGACACTGAAAATGTTGGATAAGCAGGGAATTTGCTTTAATGAGTCCTTCAGTGACTTGAAGTCATTTCTCCCTTGTCTTCTGGAGTTCTGAGCTCCATTTGGGCAGGTTTTGGTTACTTGCCTTCAGCAAGGCAGACAGGCCTGCTCCCGTCTCTCCCTTTCACATCCTCACTCCCAGGGTGTCTGCATCAGTGCCAGCTGTGTGAGTCTTATGCAGTGGAATGATTAGCACTGAATTAAGATGTTTTTGTTTTCTTTGTGGCATGCATGAGTGCTAGAGGTTGATGTCAGGTATCTTCCTAGATTGTTCTCCACTTTATATATGGAGGTGGGGTCCCTTTTCTCTGTCTCCCAAGTGCTAGGATTACAGGTGGGCCACCACACATGCCTGGCATTTGCATGGCTTCTGGGGAGCCACACTCTGTTCCTTACATTTGTGCCATAAGCACTTTACCCCCTGAGCCATCTCCCAAGCTCACTGAGTTATTTTTGCATGCCAGCCTTCTGTGTGGCCAGCATATTAAGGTCTGTTTCCTTTGGCTGAGGGACTGGAGGATCTTCAGGTTCACTGAGAACTTTGGGAACTTGCAGGCAAGTTTGTCCCAACAAAGACTGGGAAGATTCCCTTCCCAGAGGTGCAGTGAGATGAGCACCTAGATGTCCCCTCTGTCACCTTCCAGCCAAGATGAGTATGACTTTTGGATCATAGCAGAGCCACTGGAGACCTAGATAATGTTTGGAGTTGGGTGACAGCATAGCTGGACAGAACCTGCCTACCTAAGCCTGTTGTTGCAGCTGCAGAGAGGATGAGCATCCACATCCAGTGGCCCTTGCCTCCAGCACTTGGAGGCAGAGGCAGGTGGATCTCTATGAGTTCCAGGACAGCCAAGGCTATATAGTGACAACCTGTTTTCAAACAAACAAACAAACAAACAAACAAAGGCTATATAGTGAGACCCTGTTTTCAAACAAACAAACAATCACGAGATATTTGCAGATGGTAACATTTTTCACACTCTCAGAAAGTTGAACACACATTGAAAGGTTCGTGTGACAGACTGAGAAGGATGACCTAGTGCTTTTCCCTAGCATCCCCGTCACATCTGGATTACAGTAGGAGTTATTTCTCAGGAGAAAGAGCTGGGGACTTGGAAATCTGGCCTTGAGGCTGGCTGCTTATAAGCTGGGAAGGGCTCTTCCCTCTGTCTATTGTGGAACTCTAAGTCTGCCTTGTGCCTGACTCAGGGGCTGCAGGGTTTTTGTAGCAGAGATCTATGTGTGTCCCGAACTACTGTTGCTGGTAGGTATGTGGCTTGCTGTCCCCAAAGACACAGAGAGAAGACCAGTGGCTGGAAACTGAGGGGGACCACTGGGTAGATGTCCTAGAAAACATTTGGTGGGTAACTCAAAAGTTTATATTGTCCACCTATCCCGAGAGTGGGGACATGAGAGAGGCTGCCAACTCACTACAACAACCCTAGCCTACCACTGTGGGAAAACAAGACTGTCTAGGCCAGGTGCAGGGTTCTGTTCCCAGATGTGGAAATCCCAGATTAGAGACCATGGGGACGAGAGCTCACCTGTAGAAAGGACCCTCCTCCTCTCCCATTACCCCTTGCCCCCATTTTTCTGGTATGTTAGCAACTGGCTAGGTACCTGGCCTTGGATTGCTCTTGGGATCAGAGTAAAAGGCATACCTTACCTTTTGATTTGTTTGGACTCCTTTGACCAACAACTCAGGAGGAGGTTTCCCAAGCCCAGCACTGGGGGCTTTGCCTCACTGTTTTAGCCACTGTTTTCATGAGTCCATTCTGGACACAAAGGAGCCCTGACCCTTTTTTAAATATTTAAAATATATGTAAAGATTGGCTTAGAAATACCTTATTTCTTTTTTAAAAATAATTTATTTGTTTTATGTACATTGGTGGTTTGCCTGCATGTGTGAGGGACTTGGATCCCCTGGAATAGGAGAGACAGTTGAGAGCTACCATGTGGGTACTGAGGATTCCTCTGGAAGAGCAGCCAGTGTTCTTAACCGCTGAGCCATCTCCTCAGCCTGAAATCGCTCATTTCTAACCTGAGCATTTCCATTCACTGCTGCATACAGACCTACCTTGGTGCTTTCTGGATTATATTTAACTATTATTTACTTTTTAATGACTTAACAAATTGTCCAGGCTAACCTTGAGCCCTTTGTGGAGGTGGCTCTTAGTCCCCCACTTCTCACTCTCTGCGCTCACATGAGACCTTTTATTCCTGAGGTGTGGCTTGACATTGTTCAGGCTGTTGCTTGCTTCTTATTTTTAACTCTTCTTTTGTCACTTAAGTAAGATGTCTTATTTCTTATTTAGTGTTAGATCATTCGGCAGAATTTTATTTTTGAGAAGAGAATATGATTATTGTATCGCATTCAAACACTTGCTTCTGGTGGAATCTTTCAGAGTCATATCAATGCTGTGATTTTGTTTTCAAAGATGTTTTATCACTAGATACATGGACACCAGAAATGTTTTTTGTAATCATTGTATATAGTAGTTTTGATCCTCTTCCCCCCTTTTTCTGGTACTCAGGATTAAATTTAGGGACTTGGGAAAGCCAGACAAGTGTTCTACCACAGAACTACACGCCAAGTCCTTAACTGGGGCATGCTAAGTATTGTACTGCTGAGCTACACCTTAGGCCTCCATCACTGCATTTGGAATGCTAGTTCAAGGAAGCCTGCTGTTTGAAGTCTGGCACTGGATTTGACTCTGCAATAAGAACACTTGCCACAACTGTACCAGGTACAGTGGGAGTTGAAATAACTAAGACAGCCCTTACTGTCTGTCTGTCTGTCTGTCTGTCTGTCTGTCTGTCTGTCTCTCTCATGGCTGTGTCCATACTAGCCCCAGCATATGCTAGTAATCAACACAAAGGTACCAGGTTGTGATATTGCAAACTAAGGATGACTGGTAAAACAGAGGTCTGTCTGGAGACAGCCACACTAGGATTCCAGATCGAGGGTCATGGGGTAAAATACAAAGTTGGGAGCAGCAGTCCTTTATTTTTCCTAGTCAGACATGGGGTGGTCAGCTGTGATCTCAGCACTCAGGGAAGGCAGGAAGATGAGAAGTTCAAGGTCATCCTCAGCCGCACAGTGAGGCTATGCTGGGCTACACTGGATCACTGTGGGTGGGTGGGGTGGGGGAAGAAAGGCGGAAGGAAGGAAGGAAGGAAGGAAGGAAGGAAGGAAGGAAGGAAGGAAGGAAGGAAGGAAGAGGGAGAGAGAGGACAGGATCTAGATGAGCTTTGCTAGTCTGGTTCTTTTAATTTTAGGCTTGGTATCGCTCTGTTCCCTCCCATTTGGTGAAGTGAAGTAATGCTTTAGCACATTTTAAATAAGATTACACAAGCTGCTGTTAGTTGGCATCAATTGTCTTTTAATCTGGAGAGAAATGTTACCTCCTTCATTTGCAAAACAGAGTGTTTCTGGCACCCTATCCCACTGTCTTCTGGTTGTTCCATTTTCCAGAACTTACTGTGGGCTTCTAATTACCCTCATTTAGATGTCCAAGACAGAAATTGCCACTTCAACAAGAAAATTTTGTAATAAGCCAGAGGAAATGGGCTCATCATTACTGTGTTAACTTGTAGCCTAAAAAACTATGGATTTTTTTTTTGTAAAGAATATGACTATTTAATTGAAAAATGTTGTTAAAATGCACTTTCCTTCCCTCAGTCTGTTGTTAATGATCAGATATCCAAACTAGAGTCACTTAAAATTGGTGCTCCTTTGCCAAAATATGTCTCCCTTTTTTCTGTTTCTGTGCAGAATTTTTTGATGCTACATCTATTTTTGTTTAATTAGGCCCTGCACGAAAATGAAGGAGAGCTGTATTTAAAATTTCAGACCATTAAAAGGCCTAAAATGATTCTTAGATGAAAGACACAAAAATTAACTTTAATATTTATTATGTGAATAAAACCAGTGGGGAGAGCACTTCCAGGCCCCTGGCCGTCCCCTGCCTCTCACAGCTGGTGAAGATTAATTGCAGGCTGAAAGCGGGTATGCTTGCTAGTTTCTCTTGTTCTGTGACTAGAAAATAGCTAAATGGGGAACTAAGAAACGCTTGCTCTTCTTGTATTCTTCAGACAGGTTGTAAATTTTATAGCTTGCTAATATCATAAAATGCTGATTAATGTCATATTTTGCCTTTTGATAGAACCATCCTAATTTATGTTCTCTCTGGGATTCCTTTGTATATTTTAACCCCCAGAAAACAAAATCATGTGAAGTACTTGCCTCATTCATGGGAAAGTTATAAAAGTACTAGTTCTTCGGCTGGACAGATGGAGAGTTCTGGAAACACTAGTCCCTGGGCTTCCCAATTAGGCCGGATGGCCAATGGACCAGGAGAAGCTCAGTGAGAAGCAAGTTTGGGGTCTGGTCTGTTACCTCACTTTGCAGAACCTCTCTGCTTCCTGACTTCCTTCCTTTTTGTTTTTGAGACAGAAACCCATGTAGCCCAAGCTGGCTTTGAAGCTTGAACTTTTTGTTCTGCCTCCATCTGCCAAGTGCTGAGATTACAGGCCTGCACTACCAGGTCCCATTTATACAGTGCTGGAGATGGAAATAGGGGCTTTCTGCATGCTGTGCTACACCCCATGGCCAAAGTAACTGTTCCTTTCATCCCCTGAGTGGCTAGCCACTCCCTACGAGCCAAGGATTAGTAGGGGGACATGTGGACCCAGCTTATAAAGGATGCCTTCACCTTACGTAGGCTCTGGTGTTGTCTGCCTTCTGAATCTCTCCAGTAGGCTTGGCCAACATGGTGGTGAAGACTGTCAGCAATATGCAAATGAGCAGGGAAAGTGAAAGTGCATCCCATGCAGATAATTTCTATGGAGATAATTTGCCATAAAAATTTATATAGCAGTCCTTAAAACCTTTGGAGATTTAGTCTGTCTCAGGAAAGGTGATTTATATGGTATTAAAGCACTTTTTATGTTCCAGTCCTTTAGATTTAATGTTTATTGCCTATAAAAATGAAATCTTCTTGTAGATATTTAAAAGTTTGGTACTGTGAGAAATATATATTCAAGCTAGGGTTAGGAATGCTTTGGAGATTTTGTAAATAAATGGCAAACTGCTCTGGGGTCCATGCTATTGTAGAGGCTGCAACAGTGGCTCTAGCACCCCAAAACTGATACAGGGGTTGCTGGGCCACAGGCTGGGATATGGCTGGGTGCAGTAGTGTGTGTGGGTTTTTTTTTTTAATTACCTCACAATTATAGCACTATTCTAATTTCTCAGAAAGTTAGGCAAGGCGTGATGAGAATTTCATTCAAATCTGTAGACATGAGTTACAGCTCAGGTTTTAATGAACAGAGTGCCTGGGCCATGCAGAATCAAACGCACAACAGCGTGTAGACTTTTGCTCTCCCTAATCTCCAGTAGCTTTCTTCATTACTAGGAATTTTATATATGTGTCAGGGGTGAGGGTGGGGGTGACAGTAGATGTCTGTGTGCATGTAGGTGCATGCGTTCATGGACATGTGGGCATATGTATGTGGAGGCCAGAAGGTGATGTGACAGAGTATAAGGGGACGGGCTGATGATGATTTAGGGGTTGAGGTTTTTTTTTTTTTCCTTCATCACCAAACTAACCAAGTCCAAGTCACAGATTGTTAGCTTACAGGCAGTAGGTGGAGTTATCCCTGTGGGTGAAGCCTGGGATGCAGGAAGCAAGGGAGCAGGTGTGGAGATAAAGAAGCACCAAACACAGTGAGGACAGTTTACACAAACAGTGGGCATTCCACCACCATGCATCATGAGGGCCAGTGGTGGGACAGGGTGACAGTCTTGTCCTGAGAAGGGAGGGAACGAAGAAAGGCCTGGGGACAGATTGCTGTTGTGGCTTTCACTTCTTGACAGTTTCGTTTCTTGGGACCCGGAAGCCTTTTCAGAACTGTCTTTGTCAGCTCTATCTTTATGTCTGGAGGGACAACACACTCAGATGTCACTGTGACAGTGTGTGAAGCAAGGCCAACTACACAGCCACAGCTACTAGTATTTTTGGTATAAAGCAGTTGCTAAAATTAATTCTAGTCTGAAACTTGATGAATTCTCAGTCATAGAATTAACAGGTTTCAAATGAAAAAATTAGCTTGATTAAAAATAATTTTTTTCCTCCTTCTGGGAAATTTGGAGCCTGTCTATCCCTAACAAATTCAATTTGAAGTTTTCTTATATGTTTTAGAGGATCTGTGTACTATTTTTGTCTTAATGGAGGAAAATACAGATTCTGGTATGATCAGAAACTTAGAGACCCGGCCTGTGTTTCAACCTAGGACACTCAGCATAATCCATACCTTTATAGCTCATAGTTGGTTTGTTAGCCCTGAGCTCCAATAAACAGTGCAGTCATGTCTCAGAGGCAGCCATCCTTCAGCCAGCACCGCTCACTTCTATTCTGCACCTTCCTCTAAGGCTGGAAGTGTTTCATTTGTGTGCGCGTGCAAATAAATACGTGTACAAATGTGGAGGGTAGACGACAACCTTAGGTGTTGATCGCAGGCTCCTTCTGCCTTAGTTTGAGCTAGAGTAGACCCTCATCAGGTAGGCCAGGAGCTTTCAAGGCTCCATCCGTCTTTGCCTCCCATCTGTTAACATTGGGTGTGTGCTTGGCCTTTTACAGGGTTCTGAACTGAGGTGCTCACACTTGGAAAGCAAGTGCTGTCAGCTAGCATCCCCTTAGGCCTTAAGTTCCCTCATGCTAGGAGGTGCTCTGCCACCGAGCCATGGCTCTGCCACTAAGCTCCCACTAAGTGCTTCAGGCGAATTTGCAGTCTTTCTGCTTCCACTTCTCAAGTGCCGTGACTACATGTATACTTTACCAAGCTTCGAGTAGTTTTTATTTACTTATTTATTTAAAAAGGCCCCAAATCCTTCTCTAGTTGTGGCTGTGAGCAGTACTGAGCTCTCCCTTTTCTATCACGCCCACCCAGGAGGAACAGTAGCTCACCCTGTTCCCTGGATAAGGCCTCTCTGGCAGCCCCTAGGGGTCAGGGATCCAGGGGATGAGGTCACAGCAGGAAAAGCAGATGCACTCTGAGTGGGGGAGAGCAGCCCCCAGCTCCCCAAACCACAAATGTGTTTTGATAACTAGTGGACTTGGCAAGGGGAGTGATTGGAAACATGTGAGAGGTAACCAGAGCTGTGTTTCAAGTAGTACATATTTGAGACGTTTTCCCCAATGTAAAAGTTACTCTTTAAGAGCCTTAAACTAATAAAAACAAGGAAATTCCATGTTACGGCTGCCACTTGGCCTTTTCATTTTTATTCCAGAAGTCAGATTTGACAGGTCAGCTGCTGACTGGCTCTGGGAGCCCCAGGAACATTTAAGGCAAGGAGGGGACCAGAACGAAAGCTGGCAGCTACGGGGATGGGAAGTTCCCACCACTGTTCACTGCCAGGCTCATAATTCCATTTCACTGTATCCTATTTGTTCGTCTGGGGGCCGCTTCCTGTATTAACTGCATTCCCTGAAGCTGGTTCAAGATTCTGATTTAGAGACTGTGCTTGGGTCTTCCCCTCTGGGGCCTGATGCCCCTGTGAGTTGTACTTCGGCTGCTGCCTGCTCACCAAGATGGAGGGCCGGGGAGGCAGCTCAGGTAGTAAAGTCTTTACAATGGAAGCACGGAGAGCTGACTGTTTGGATCCCCAGCACCCATGGAAAATGCTGGGCGTGGAAGCTTGTGCCTGCAGGATTATAGCACTGGGGAGCTGAAGCTAGGGAGCCAGCCTACCCATTGGGGGTGTGTGTGTGTGTGTGAGCTATTTCAAAAAGCCATGTGGAAGACTTGCAAGATATTTCAGCAGTAAAGGTACTTAATGTCAAGCTGGATGATCTGAGTTCAGTCCCCGGGGCTCAAGTGATGGAAAGACAGAACCCAACTCTTCCAAGTTTTCTGATTTTCTTATGCATGTCCTATGTATGCTCACACACATGCATATACACACAAAGTAAATAACTTAAAAATAAGTAAATAAGCCGGGCATGGTGGCGCACGCCTTTAATCCCAGCACTCGGGAGGCAGAGGCATGCAGATTTCTGAGTTCGAGGCCAGCCTGGTCTACAGAGTTAGTTCCAGGACAGCCAGGGCTATACAGAGAAACCCTGTCTCGAAAAACCAACCCCCCCCCCAAAAAAAAAAGTAAATAAATGATAGGGTGGTAAGTAATAGAATAATAAACCCTCAGTGCCTTGCACATGTGCACATCCATGCACACATACACACATAGTTAAAAGTATATATCCCATTCCCTTCTAGCCTTTGCCCCCACCCCCAGCCTCCCCCACCCTGTGGGCTCATTGTTGAGCTGCAGCTTTCTTCCCTCTATTCTTGTGGCGTTTCTTGTTTGTTTGTTTGTTTGTTTGTTTTTATCTCTTAAACCATTCTTGTTTGTTTTTGAAGCATGGTCTCATGTAGCCTACGTAGGCTTTGAACTCAGTGTACCTGAAGGTGACTTAAACTCTTGGCCCATCTGCCTCCACCTCCAAAGTGCTGGGATCACAAGTGTGCTCCATCATAGCTAGCTCTTTATTGGTTGTTTCTTCAGACAAGGTCTCTCAATGTAACCCCAGCTGATCACGGATTCACAATCCTCCTGCCTCTGCCTACCAAGCTTTGTGATCACAGGTGTGTTTACCTCCTCCCTTTCTCAGTGACTGTGACCTAGGAGTTCACTAGTGAAGATGGTGCTTTACCCTATTTAAAGCAGACCAGGTAAGATGGATATAGCTGAATGGATCGTGATAAATAATTCTAATGTTTTTGTGAATAAATTGGAGTATTTTCTACATTTGAAAAAACGAACAAAAAGCAGACCTGGCTCTGGCAGTCCCCCTGGTGGGAGGGGATAGGAGGGAAACCCAGAGAGAAAGCTGGGGACACAAAGACAGACCTCATCACAGGACAGATACAACCCCTGGACTTTAAAATAGGAGGGCCCTACAATCTGGGGTCAAGCTCTGTGGAAGTGGTGGCCTCTCTGCTGGTGAGGTCCTGCTGGGCTGCGCCTGGCCAGCTGGCTGTACCTGTGAATGTCAGGGTGCTTGACAGTACAGTACAGCAGGCAGAGAGCACTGTGTTAGGTTGTCACGGGGATTAAAAACCACAAGGGACATAAAAGATGAGTCAGTAAACTGACAGCAGCTATTTTTATTTCCCCTGCCTTCTGGAATCTTCCCTCTTTCCTGTTCTTGGGGCTGCATGTAGCCTCCCTGCTTCCTTTGCTACCTTCCTATCTTCCTGATCCTTGGCAGGAAGCACTTTCTCCACTCTGCTCGCAGGGGAAGCCCTCTGTCCATACTCACAGCTGGTCCTGATACCTGCTCTTCCTGGGAGAGGTCCAAGCCTTGTAGGCAATGTGAGTGCCCTGAGGGCCAGGACAGTTTCCGAGGACCCCTATTTCCTTTCTTTACATTCCCTGCTAGGAGCCCAGTCTATAAATAAGTACGCTCCTGAGCCAGGAGGGAAGAAAGTAGGCTCCCTGCGTCATGGACCCAAGGCTGTTCCTCCAGAGTGATGCTCTGAATTCATGCAGTCCCCTTTCATGTCCATACATCTCTGTAACCTTGATGCAGCCACCTCTGAGACAGCACAGCCTCTTCCTGTTTGTAGGGTTAAAACAGACTTATCCCAATCCCATTAGACACCCCAGTTCAGACCTTCCCTCCACACAGACCATGATATTGCTGTTGGCAAGCGCATGCTGTAAATGCTATGCAGGTGCACAGGGAGCTCCGGAGAAACCTGCTAGCAGATAGAGCACTTAGGAATGGGGTCTGCTGGGAACAAGCCTGCAGTCACCTTCTCCTGAAAGTTTTTTTATGGTTTGTTTGTTCCTTTGTTTCTTCTGAGGCAGGGTCTCATGTAGTCCAAGATGGCTTCCAACTCACCAGTAGCTCAGGATGTCTTAACTCCTGATCCTTCTGTCTCCACTTCCCCAGTGTGGTGATTTGGGGAATGCATGACCACACCTGGTTTATGAAGTCCTGGGAATGCACTCAGGATGGGAACACTCTACCAATCGAGCCATATCCATAACCCAAGGAACAAATTGCAGTGAGTGTAATTTCCTGCCCCAAGGAGTTTTGATTGGTGATGGGGGTACAGAAGAGACACCTAGGATGTGGGGTCACTTCTGATGGGAACAGGATTGGCTATGACTGAATTAGAACAGCCCCCCCCACTATGTGGCAGCAAGAGTTTGTGGTAATTGTGCTTATTAATTATCTGCCCCCGTCCTTTAGGCAAGTCCAGACAGTAGCAGTGGCTCATTAGCTAGCTTTGTGTGACTGTAGCTAGGGGACCCGCCAACTTTTGGACAAGCTGGGGTACTGCGGATAAGTAGAGTTCATGTCCTGGGGACTAGTGTGGGTAGATAGGCAGCAGCACTTTCAGGTTTGAAGAGGACTGGAGGCCATTCTCACTGTGGATTAAAATGGCCCTTAAAACTACTCTGCTTTAGGCACCAGGCCCTGAAAATCTCAAAAATTAACCACAAAAATAAAGTCAAGGATGGCTCAGCTGGTTCAGAGGTGGCAGTCCTGAACTAAATCCAAGTTCCCCATGAACTCAGGCGAGCAGTTGATAGATGTCTGCTCTGAGTTTGGCTTTTCTGGGGAAGCAGCTTAGTGTCTTTTTCACTTTGACTTATAACTCCAGGCAGAAACATCTTGAGAGTCAGAGCTTTTATTTGCTAATTAAAATGTGAGAAGGGAACACAGCTACAGGTAGGGTTGTGGTGCAAGGCACAGCTGTGATTTAAAAAACACACACACACACACATCCAACCCAACAGTTTCAAATGAAGTTATTAGCACTTCACCTGTAACTGCGATGGCTCTTAACTTTCACAATCCGTCTCTTAAGCACCACGCTCCCCTGAAACTCTTTGGAGTGTTTAGATTTTTTCTCATTTTGCTTTCTTTGTAGTGCTGGAGAGCAAGCCCAGGGCCTTGGGCGCATGCAGCAAATGCTTAGCTACAGAGCTTTAACTCCGCACCTCTCTCCTAGTTTCTGGTGTTATAGTCCAGGATGGCCTTGGGATCACAGTTCTCCTGCCTGCTTTTTGGCTGGGGAGAGGATCTTGCTGTGTATCCCTGGTGGCCTGGTCTAGAACTGATGATCCTCCTGCCTCAGTCTCCTGAGGTCTAGGATTACACTCATCATAGTGGTTTGTTTTTGGAGACTAGACTTTGCTCTTTGTGTAGACCTGAGTACTTAGCACTTAGTATTGTAGCCTAGGCTGGCCTTGGACTTGCTTTGATCCCCCTGCTTCAGTTTCCCAAGTGCTAGGATGACAAATATGCACCATCATGAAAGGGTTGGCTCTGTGTGTGTGTGCACACGCACGCCCGCGAAAAGGCGGGGAGAGAGTTTCCTAGCCACTCTGGGAGGTCTAGTCAGTTATGTATTTTTACAGGAGAGAAAACTGAATCTTAGAGGCCCTTAGGAAAATGCCCAAATCTTATCCTAGGAGGAACTAGCTCTAGGATGGAGCCTGGGCTGCCTTGAGCTCAAGACACCTGGTTGCTCACTTAGAAAAAGCCTGAGTTCAACCCCTATAATCCATTTTTTGTTTTGTTTTTAAAGAAGCTGGGCATGGTGTCATGCACTTGTTATCCTAGGGCTAGGGAGGAACAGGTAGATCTCTGGGGCTCACTGGCCAGCCAGCCTAGCCTCCTAGAGGAATTCTAGCTACTGAGAAACCCTGTCTAAAAAACAAGGTGGACAGCTACGCCTTGTAGCTCCTCAGGATCTACAATGAAGGTATCCACAGTCTGAGCATACTTGTGTACCCGAACACATATACATGGACACTTTTTATTCTAAGAGTGTGGGGCTATGTGAGAAATTACCAGCTCCCAAGTGGTCAGCTGCTTGAAGAATAAGGAAATACAGCCTGCTCAGATCCTGAAAATGATCAGCAGCCAGTTGCTCACCAAGCTTGTTCTATATTCCAGACACTCCAAAATATGTTTGTCCCAGCATGCATGCCTCAGGTGGCTCCTTTTTATTTATTTTATAGTTTCTGATTCATGGTCTAGATCTATGCTGGCAGATGTTTGTGGAAAGACACACACACACACACACACACACACACACACACACACAGAGAGAGAGAGAGAGAGAGAGAGAGAGAGAGAGAGAGAATGAATCTGCAAGGCAGCTTAGCCGTCAGCGCTTTCCCAGGGAAGTAGCATGGAACTTTTGCCAGAGTGGCTGATGCCCTAACAAATTGATTCCTGCCAAACAATGGAGATAAATATTTTCAACAGACAGAAATGTTGGCTCCCAAAGTGTTCAAATTAAAGGCTTATTTCTGAAACAAATACTTTAGGAGGAAAACATTTCTACCAGCCTAGATGAGATCAGGGTTATTCCTCTTGGCAGTGGTGTGATTATTTTGAGATTAAAACACAATGGCTTCCCTCTGCCTGCCTCATTTTCTCTAAGATGACCTGCTCACCCGTTCTTGTTTCCTGGAAAAGGGGATCTGTATTGGCTCTGAGCATGGGGAGGAGTCAGGGTGGGTTTCCCACAGTCAAAAATTGGGCAACAGACATATTCAGTTCTTCCCTTCCTGTGGGGAATCTAGACAAAACTGTACTTCCATCTGGCCCTCAGTTTCCTGCCCACAAAATGGGCACCAGTATTTGCTGAGATTATAGTCATATACCTCCATTCCCTGTGCTGGGATTGAACCTAAGCCTTCATCTATGTTCAACAGGCACTGTACCTGGTTCTGTCATGACCATTAAAACCTGGAAGGTCAGAAAACCAGCACTGTCTAACAGAATTTTCTGGACCAACTGATAGGACCAACAGACTTTATGTTACCATTCATCACATATGACTTGTGATCCTTGACATGTGGTTACTGTGACTAAGAAGCCAAAGTGGTCTTGTGTTATTTCGGAGATAGGGCCCCATATATAGCCCAGGCTGGCATTAAACTCTTTATATAGCTGAGGATGACCTTGAACTTCTAGCTTCATCTTCCAAGTGCAGGGATGATGGGCATGTGTCATCATGCTCATTTTGGGTAGTATTGGAGACTTAACTCAGGGCTTTGTACACACTAGACAATTATTCTACCAAGTAAGCTACATCTCCAGCCCAGAGAAACTGAGATCTTGATTTAATTTTTACCTGTGCAGCTGCTGAGAACTGCAGTTTAGATGCTTCAGCCTGCTTGTCTCCCTTAGTTTCATTCCTTGAGTCCAGTTAATATGCTGTTGGGTCAGTCTTCTGAAGAGAGCTCTCAAGCCTGTCTCTGTTGTGCAGAAGTTTGGGTCTGTATGTCCATGATGTGCTTTGCCTAGAGTACTGGGCAGGCTGACTTGAGTAAACTCATTTGTGTGTAATCGATTCTCTCCTTCCTCCATGTGGATCCCGGGGATCGAATGCAGGTTCTCAGGCTCTGTGGGTGGCACCCATACTAGATCAGCTATTCCACTGGCACTCTTATTTAAAAAAAAAAAAAATCATTAGTCTTTCACTATGTAAGCCAGCCTGGCATCAGACCACTTTTCCTCCTGTTTTAGTCTCCTGAGTGCTGAGAGTACAGCTGTGCACCACCATGCCCAGTTTATGCAGGGCTGAAGAGCTAACTTAGAGCTTCAGACATGGCAGGCAGATTCAGACATGGCAGGCAGCACATCCCTCCACTGAAGTGCACCATGCGATTTAAGTGGGCAGCATGTCATATCAGTGATCAAGTGAATAATGGATTGAATTTGTCTCCGAGTGTATTCTGAATGAACTCTGAAAGGCCCAAGTAGAGGGAGCTTGGAGGAAGCATCTCCCAGACAGTTGTTAGCACTAACTGCTTAGAGAACAGAGTAATGAAGGTCTTTGGCTGCTGCTCCCTCAAGTTCATCTCAAGGCCCATGGGAGTGGCAGTGTCCACAGAACCATGTTTCCTAGGCAGGGCCCTGCTGGGGGGGGGGTTACTATGGTCTGGGGACACAGGAAGCAAAGTACACTTGACCCAACCAGGGATGAAGGGGCATTTTCTTTTTAGCTCAGGCACAAGACAGTCTGGGGCAAAACAAACTGATTGACAGACAGACAGACAGACATCAGGATCCAGCCTTGGGTTGGGTATGGTGGAGGGCTGGTGTGCTGCTGGTGAGGCTCAAGAGGGCTCTGTGGGCAGTTGAGAGAAGAAAGAGGAAGGTGACTCCTGTTTAGCACGGAGAGGCTGAAGACAGAAGTCAGGCTGCCTTATTTGTGTCCAAAGAACCTAGTACCTGAGGTAGACTTTTCAGAAACATTCCAATACCAGGCAATGCGTACTGTCCAGGTGATCTGTAAAGCCATACCCCTTCTGTACAGCTTAAAAGGCTGACTTCCCCTCCCCGCTGACACTGGCTGCTCTTAGAATGCCTGCTGTCTGATGTTCAGTATATTTCATTATTCACCTCGGGATGCTGTCTCTCACGTCTTAGTATCTTAGAGTCTAGCAGGTATTGTATGTGGTGCAAGGCTTGTCAGATGCAGCTGCAGTTTATTTTTGCTCTGGGTGGGGGGTAGGTTGTGATGGGTGTAAAGCAAAACTACAACCCTTCAAATCTTGGGTCTCTTGGTTAAAATTTCTCCATCTTAAGAGATTCACTGAAAGGCTTATATGGCCCATAACGCAGAGTAGGCTAGACTGGCTATTCAGGCTAGCACAAGGAATCCCCTGGGACTACAAGTACATCTCCCCATGACCAGCTTTTTAAAAAACATGGTGCTGGGGGAACAAAGTCAGATCCTCATGCTCGCATGGAGTTTTGGTTTCTTTTCCTATTGCTGTGATAAAATACCTTTGTAAAAACAACGTTAGGGAGGCAAGGGTTTATTTTAGCTCACAGTTCAAGGTATAGTGCATTATCGCAGGGACATCAAGATAGCAGGAGCAACTGGCCTCATCAGGTTCATAGCGAGAACCAGAGCTCGGTGAACGCATGTGCTACTTGGCTCCCCTTCTCCATTGTCCGGTGCAGGATCCCAGCCAGGGAATAGGGCTGGCATCTCCACCACAGTTAATGAAGTCAAGATGTCCCCACAGGCACATCAAGAGACCCATCTCTTGGGCAATTTTAGATTTTTGTCAAATTGACAATTAGCACTAATGGTCACAAGCAGCTAACAGTAGCAACTGCTCCCCACAACCTTAAGCATGCAGTACCACTCTTAGCAAGTTTGGGGTTTGTTGCTGCTGTGTAGATGTCTGTGGGGCCCAGAACAGCAGGTCTAACAGCCACAACTGCTTAGACTATAGTCTGTCTCACTAGACCTTTCCACCCTTCTCTAGAAGGACCTGTAAGGCACTGTGTCCGTTCCATGGGTGACATGGCTTGTTGAAGGCCACCAGGTACAAGTGGTTCAGATCAGTTCTAGAGCTGAAGTTCAGTGCTGTTCCTGAAAAGCCAGGGTGGTATTTCTTAAAGGAATTTGGAGTCCACAAATTATTCATTCTGAAGTTAAATGTTCTTTTTCTATATTCATTTATTGTGTTAGTGCACCTTGTGTGTCTGTCTGTGTTCTATGGCATACATGTGGAGGTCTAAAGACAACGTTGTGGAGTTGGTTCTAAGATCTGGTGATCGAGATCAGGTTGTCAGGCTTGCTAGCAAGCCACAGAGCCATCCCAACAGCCCACATTACCCTTTCTCATTTACTCTGGGTTTGCTGTAGAACAGGGTGTGTCCATGCAAACCCAGCTACTGTGTGCTGTAAGATTATGTGAAGAGTTTTCATGCTTATTGAAATTAATTAACCTTAATTTTAAAGGTAGATGATGATGGCCAACTGTCACATACAAAGATTGTTCTCCAAGGCTTACAACATAGAGTTCCTGTCACCCCCAGGTCCCTGGGAAGGTCATATACTGGCAAAGACTTGTACACTTGCCCATTTTGTCCCTCCCCACCTTTTTTGTTCCTCTAGTTAGAAAATAGTATGTCTTTTCTCTTCTTAACAGATTTTATTTTTATTTTGTGTATCTCCCCACCCCCTTCCTGTGGGTGGGCGAGTAGGTGTGGGTGCCTGTAGAGACAGAAAAGGATATCAGATCCTTTGGAACTGGAGTTAGAGACAGTTGCAAGCCATCCTATGGTGGGTCCTGGGAATCAAAATTAGGTTGTCTGTAAGAGCAGCAAGAGTTGCTGGGCTGCCTGTCCATCCTCCAATCCCCCTCTTTTTATGTGATAGGAGTTTTCTGTGTAACCCAGTCTGGCCTGTGAACCTCTGTATGTGGGCCTGTATCCCCAGCCGCAGTGCCTCCTAGGTCTACCTTTCATCTCCATTTGTCCCTTTTCCCTCATTGCTCCATGTTGATTACCAGCATGGCCCCTACCAGCTTATCCCAGTGTTTAGTAGGAGAGTTGATATTGGCTGTTCTAGTGTGCATCTCCTTTCCAAACTGACCTATCTTTACCATGCCCAGATGCCTTTAGGGTCCATGGGCAGTCAGCCTGATTCAGTAGTTCTGTGGCTTCTATATAGGGTCTCCCTAATCGTCAGAGGTCTCACCCCATTTCTTTCTCTGCTGCAAGAGGTTTTGTGCCTATAAAGATTTCTGTAGAAATCCTGAGCCTGTGTAAGCAGGTGTGTGTGTGTGTGTGTGTGTGTGTGTGTGTGTGTGTGTGTGTGTGTGTGTGTTTGTGTGTGTGTGTATGTGTATTTGCAATGGATAGTTTGATTCCTGTGGGTGTACATATTTAGGGGAGGTCATTTTTATACTTCTCATTGAACAGACAGACACACGTGTTGCTGTCTGACCTTAGCCTGCCCCTCACAGCCCCTTTGACCTGGCTGGCTACTGCTCTGCAGATGGTATTGTATTGTCCACTGCTGGCCCTGGGTGACAGTGACAAGGCTCCTAGTGTCTCTGAAGCTGTCTATGTTCTGTCACATAGAACACAGTTCAGGGTAAGTCCTGAGAGAATGAGTACTTAGCCCACCCGTGCCCCAGTGCAGTAAAGACAGATGCCCTTCACAGAAACTTAGGTGCCTTCCCTTCAGAAGGATTTGCCTTCTTCCCCAGCCTCTCCCACTTTTCTCCATCAGCACATTTCCTTCTGTCTTGTTGATCTTTCCTGCTTCTCTTTTCTTCTCTGCTAGACAGCAGTCCCCTTAGCTTTCATGGCTACTGGTTTATCTGACAGTCTCCAGAGCTCCTATCTTGGTGGAGGATGCTGGTGGCAGAGTGAATCCAGGGCTGAGGCCAAGTGTGTGGCTTCGCTAGTAAAGAGAAATTAACCTTGATGTAACAGTTACTGTGCCCTGAACTTGAGATGCATTATCTTAATTAATCTCCAGAGAGGTGACACCAACTGACCATGGCTACCACAGGCTGTGGGAGGGAGGAGCCCAAGTTCTTGTCCAGGATTTCCCCATGCCACTGACTAGAGGGCGTCTCCATCCATCCATCCATCCATCCATCCATCCATTCATTTTGCAGTACTGGGGATGGAACCCAGGGCCTCTCACTGCTGGACAGTCAATCAATGCCCAGCAACACCCCTGGCTCCTCACTGGTGTATGCTAGGCTAGAGTTCTACCACTGAACTATGTCCCCAGCCCCTCCCTGGGGAGTTCTAGACCAGAGCTGTACCACTGAACTAAGCTCTCAGCTCTGACTGGAGGATCTAGACAGGTCATGTACTGCTGACTGTGTCCTTAGCCTCGTATTGGGGAAACACTCTAATGCTGAGCCACACCTCTAGCCCCAGATAGATATTTTGAGTGGGGGCTAAAAGAGGCGATGGGAATTTGATGGGTGGCTCAGCCTGGAATCTTCAATCCTTTGAAACTGGAATACATTCTATTAGTCCAAACAAATGTGGGAGCTAGAGTATGAGCGAACTGCCTGGGTAGTAATCATGGAGGCCTGCTTCTGTGTATACAGCAGCTCAGTTTTTACTTGCATTGATGTCATTGACAATTCCCCTGTGAGCTGTAGCTGTTCTCATGGGTTTGATAGGCAGTCTCTAAGGGGAGAGCATCTGAAATGAGTTCCCAGATTAAAGGTAGAGTTTGGGTCAGCAAGAAGAGTCAGTAGTAAAGAAAGGTGCTTGCAGCTAAGACTAATGACCTGAGTTTAGTTCACAGGACACACAGGATGGATGGGGAGAACCGACTCCCCAAAACTGTGTTCTCCCTCTCCCTCCTTCTCCCCCTTCCCCTCCCCTCTCTCTCCCACACACACAATTTTTAAAAAGCATAGAGATAATGCAAAAGAACACTTTGCTTGGGTTACTGATGCATCAGTTAGGGCACTGATTCTGATTTGCCAAGAGGCTGCAGTGGCCATGGAACTGCTTTCCAGGTCTAAGGAGACCCATCAGTGGAAAGCCTAGCCAATGGTATACAGAGGCCTGCTCCTGAAGGCTTGAGTGAGATAGCCAATGGTATACAGAGGCCTGCTCCTGAAGGCTTGAGTGAGATAGCCAATGGTATACAGAGGCCTGCTCCTGAAGGCTTGAGTGAGGGAGAGCCTCAGAAGAAGTGGGGTATACTGCAGGCGCGCTCTTACTATAGCAAAAGAAAAAAAAGACATGTTTTTAGGGTGAGTAATTTCGAAATCATCATTGGTGGTCTCAAGACTAATTTGAAACATTACATTTCCACTTACTTTTGTGTGTCAGCATGTGTGGATGCACATGCACGTTTGCAGCCCATGGTGTGTTTGTGGAAGTCAGAGCACAACTTGCAGCAGTTGGTCCTTTATACTTTGTGGGTTCAAGAGATCAAACCCAGAAGGTCATGCTTGGCTGTAAATGCCTTTACCTCCTGAGCCATCTCAGCAACCATTCAGACTGATTTTAAACATCCTCTCCATGTGCTTTTTCTCTCTCTCTCTCTCTTTCTCTCCTTCCTTCCTTCTTCTTTTTCTTCTGAGACAGGTTTTCTATTTAGCCCAGACTAGCTCCAATCCCCATTTGCCCTGTCTAAACTTTCAAGGTGCTGGGATAGCAGGCCAGCACTACCATGCCTTTCACTCCAGTTGCTTTCATATAGGTATTGCATGGTATTTGTTGGTTTGTCTTCACTTGGTCCAGAGGCTGGAGTCCCCACAGAGAGAAACTTGGAACTATTAGGAACCCTTTGAGAATCTGTCATAGACAGAGAAAAAAACAAAACCAAAACCAAAGTTCAGGGCAAATAGCCCTACCGCTGTCCCTCAGGACAAGGAAGGCCTGCCTGTATGCATGTGAGCTCACACACAAGGGACTTGCCAATAGCTATGGGCTCTCCATAATGATCCTAAACCTTGGCTGTGCCTTTGAAAGCTCCTCTGAGGAAAGGCAGGGGCTCTCGGCCTGGCCAGTGGAATAACCTTGAGGGATGAAGAGGACACTCACTAGCTTCCCTTTTTGGCTTGACATAGAGCGCACCAAGAGGTGCCATGTAAGCCACATGCTGTTCAGGGGCTGTGTGCTTCAAAAGCCAGAGTTTCACCCTGGACCTTGTCATCCAGTCATCTAGGGAGGGACCTCTTTGAAAAAGAAAACAGTTTCTATATGAGATGTATTGCTCAGATGTTTTAGTGACATTTCTAGTGTTTTCTACCTTGTTGGATATGCCAGGTTGTGAGTTCATGTGTATATTGCCAACCCTGTCAACCTGGGACCTAGGGCAAGGAGTTTCTGGCTGGCCTGGGTGTATTTTTGTGAATAGCTATAGCTGACATGCCCACCTCCTTCACTTACTTCTCTTCTCTCCCTTTCCCCTTCTGGCCAGTGAGTACATTTTAAAAGGCGAAGCTGTTTGGCAAAAGATGGTTCATGTCAACTCCTTTCTCTTTTTTTGCTAGGGATGGTACTCCTACAAGTTAGGCACATACTATGCCACTGAACACCAGGCCCTCACTGGGAGATTCTAGCAGATATTCTATAGCTGAGCCATACCCCAACCCCCTCACTGGGGAATTCTAGGCAGGTGCTCTTCCACTGAGCCACACCTCTAGCCTCTTACTGAAGAATTATAGGCAAGTGTTCTAATGATAGACCACACCCCTTAGAGATGAGTTTTGCTATGTTGCTGAAGCTGGCCTTGAGCTCCTGAACTGAAATGATCCTCTTCCCTCAACCTGCCAACTAGCTGGAACTAAAGGCCTGTGCTATTGAAACTGGATGGAAGGACTTTAAAAGTTAATACATTCCCATTTTTCCAAGAAACAGCCAGAGTACACACCTCAGAGTAAGTTCCTTCTTCACTGGTTCTTAAGAGCAAATACAGCTCAGGTTTCTTCTGTTTCTTTCTGGAAATCACTAGAGTCTGGCTAGCATGTGGAGAATGTGAAGTGTAAGTCCTGTTTGATGATTTGTTGATTTTGACTAGGTATATCTTGATGACCTTCCCATGTCCCACATAGCATTTTTGGTTCCATGTAAAACTATTTTTTTCCCGTTTTTAACAATCACCACAGAATCATCCATGGGTGCCTATGCCAAATAGTGCTGTTCACAGGCAGTATGTTAGTTCCAGTTTTTCCCTTTTTTGCATCTTAATGCCTTTCAGATGTGGGACTCTCTGTGCTCCTGTTTCCATGTGACCTGTGACTCATGGGCTGATGATTCTGTATTTTGGTCCCTCATCTCCCCTTCCTCTCAACACATTAGATTCTCTTATTAGTACGTCATTGTCTTTGACACTTTGAGAATAGACAGGCTCAGTAGATAATAAAATGGTATTGGCCTTGAGTTTTATAGCTGTCTACTCCCTCCGTCTTGTTTCTGGAGCTCAAGAATGCAGGTCTTATTCTCCTTCTAAAAGAAGGTGGGGGCTGGGGAGATGTTCCAGTCAGGCAAGCATCTGATGCTAAACTAAGTATGAGGACTTGAATTTGGAGCTTCAGCACCCATATTAAAAGCTGGTATGGTAGTGCAGGTCTGCAGTCCCAGCTCTGGGGGAGTGGATTCCTGGAGCTCATTATCTACCCAGTCTCACCGAATCTATGAACTTCAGGTGCTGTGAGGGACCCTTAAAGTGAGGGGGAGTGACTGAGAAAAATTCCTGCCATCAATCTCTGACCTCCATATGTGAATGAACACACACACACACACACACACACACACACACACACACACACACACACACACTACATACAGGATTTGGTGGTGGTTTAAATTTTGGGGGGAGTAATTTAGTCTAAGTCTTTGAGCCTTCCAAATGTGACCAGCCCTATCTGGAGCAGTGGAAACTCCACACAAGTCTACTCACTGTGTCAATCTGTTTCTGTGGTGGCAGGAGGCAGTTGGTTCACATATGTCTGCAAGGTTGGGTAAAGGAGTGAGGTGGAACCCCATAGAGTCTCTGACTGCCAGCAGCAAGTGGCCCCAGGTGTACTGGCTTTGCAATGTAGGTTCCTAGTTACCAGGCCACCTGTTCAACTCAAGCTATCTGACCCATCAGTCTGCAGAGAGACCTCAGAATCAAAGGACAAATAGCTGGGCTTAGGAAACAGAGGGTCTGACCTATGTCTTTTAGAGTGTGTGTGGGGTGTGTGTGTGTGTGTGTGTGTGTGTGTGTATATGGGTGTACATATGTGCCTCACCTCACTCTACTTCCTTTCCCTGTACATGTCTGGATGCCAGAAGACAGCCTCTGCTCTCTCCTCAGGTGCCACCCATCTTGTTCCTTTTGGGAACAGTTTCTCATTACAGCGGGAGTTGTTTTGTACCTGGATGGCCAGTAAGCTCCAGGAACCCTCTATTTCCTCTCTAACGGCAGCCTTACGCTTAGCTTTGTATGTGGATGTTGAAATCTAAACTCGGGTCTGTGTTACTCACTGAGCTTTCTTTCTAACCTGATTGATTTATTTACTTACTTTTGGTGCCAGGCTGGTCTTAAACTTGATGTGAAACAGAAATTGGCCTTGAACTTCTGATCTTCCCGCTTCCACCTCCTGAGTGCTGGGATTACAGGAATATATCACCATGCCCAGCAGCCCTGTGCTCTTACTTTATCCCCCAAAATGTACTCACTCACTGGGAAGGCTAGAACCCCTCAAGTTCCCACAACATTGAACACCCTACTCAGTTAAAGAAGCCAGGATCTGCTGCTTGTGCTATAGCTGGAGACCCAGACTTCTTCATGGCAAGCGGCAGGATCCCTGTTGAAACAGCAGCCAGCACTGGTTTTCTGTTTCTCCAAGTTGTGTGTGTGTGTGTGTGTGTGTGTGTGTGTGTGTGCGCGCGCGCGCGCGCCTGTGCCTGGAAGGAAATATCAACTTCTCCCGTTCCTGTCATATTTCAATATTGGCTTTTTTCCGCCCTTCTCCAAGTCTCCCGTTAGAACTTCTTCTGCTGCTTAAATATAGCCATCTAAGTCCTCCTTCTTGCCAGATTGTTTATATTTTTGCAAGCCTTCTGCGTTATCTGCGACTGCTTGCTTGCCTCTCTCTCCATCCCACTTCCCCACGTTGGTGGCGGTTGCTCTTTTTCCCCTGCCTCCTCTTCTCTGGGATGACTTTCAAATGTGGTCTATCAAAACGCCCAGTGTTTCCCTCTTTTCTGCAGTCGCTTTGACATCTGTTCTTGAATGCTAGCCCACAGTATTGCTTTGGATTTGCTCACCCAGGATTTGTTTGAATGCCAGAAATACTAAAGGAAGAGTGTGGCATGAGGCCTCTCCCCACCTCACAGTTCCCCTCTCCACATTTAAACTGTCTTTAGATTTCTAAGTTGACAGCATGCTTGTTGGTTGTTCCAGCTCTCTGTCATCGTGTCTGGCCACGAGCCACACCATCATGGTAACAGGGAAGCATCACCCAAGATGGCTTTCTGGCCCACTGGGTTGTTTCCACTAAAAAGGAAGCAGGAGGCTGGGCATGTTGTTCAGTTTGTAGAGCACCTAGTATGCAGAGACCCCTGGCATTTCTAGAGTGGTGACACATGCCTGTGCCTCCGGCTCTAAAGAAGAGGAGGCAGGGGGACCTTCCCCTTACTTCACATCCTTCTGGAAAGTTCTACAAGGCAGGTTGGCTTTCACTTCCCAACCTAGCCTTGCTCAGGTGGTAGCAGGGAATATCTTCTGAGTGACAAACACCCTATTCTGCCCACCATTTCCTTTCCATGCGCCCTTTCATGCTGTTATGTGAGCGCCTCCAGCTCTGGGGACATGCATTGCACACCTCCTTTTAAGACTCGTAGATTCTCTGGGGATTAGGGATATGGCTCGGTTGCTAGAGTGCTTATAGAGTAAGCATGAAGTCCTGGGTTCTATCCCTAGAACTGTTTAATACATGCCTATAATCCTAACAACTGGGAAGAAGGCAGAGACAGTAAGATTAGGAATTCAAGGTCATTTTTTTTTCAGCTTTATAATGAATCTATGGCCAGTCTGGGGTACATGAGACCCTGTCTCTGGGGGGTAGGGGGAGAATCATGTATTGTCTTCGGAGGTAGGTAGACTCTGGTGGTCTTCTTGGCCTTTTAGTTCTCTCAGAAACATCAGATGATGGGATCTCCTGTGGATGGAGGAGTCACTTATAACAGTTACTAATGCCACATAGAATATTCTGCTCCGTATGTTCAGTAACTGAATTTACTTGACTTAGCATATGAGACAGCAGGCCATTCGGTGGTCAGCCACATGGCCTGTGTACCTGCTGTGAGCCTGGAGCTCCATCCTGGGCCCATCTGCTGTAGGCTGCTCAGGGCAGCTCTTCATGGCAGATTCTCTCAGAGTCTTCAGGGCTGGGACACAGGTGGGACACTGTGTGGGACTGACTGCCATTCAGAACAGAGCCCTCAGACCTAGCCAGTCTTCTGAGAACCCACCCCGGGGGTTCTCAGACTCCAGGGCATGTGGGATGTTTGGTGAACCTTGCCTATGAAAAGCTTACAGGTTAATAGAAATAATTATTCTTGGGATTTGCTTAAGTTAATGGTTGCAATTGGGATGCCTGGCCTACAGTAAGTTTTCAAGAAATATTTGTTGAGTGGAAGCAAAGCAGCTGTTGTTATCTCCAGTCTCAGGTTCCTACTATAGACTTGTAGAGTCCCACTGGGGGAAATACCACCTTAAACAAGTGGACCAGAACTCAGGAAAATGGCCTAGAGAGACATGGGGGGCATTGACCCAACTGTGGTTTGGCAGGGAGACTGTTTCTATGTGTGTTAGAATAGGGAGGAATCCTTTGTGCAGTGCCATAGGGCACCGTATAGCAAGCTGAGCAAGTTTGGTTTTCTCCATTTAGTGTCTATGGGACTGGTGTTGGGTAGATGCATTATACTTATTATGGTCCTTAACACTGTCCTTGAGAGACTTGATTCCCAGGGGCTCTCCTCTTTATTCAAGCCCATTGTACACATGATCCCTCCTGATGGGAACTGCAAATTATAATCTTGCTTTTCCTTTCTGGATCTCCCCACAGAGAGAACTTGATGCCACCGCAACAGTATTGGCAAACAGGCAAGATGAGAGCGAACAGTCCAGAAAGCGGCTCATTGAGCAGAGTCGAGAATTCAAGAAGAACACTCCAGAGGTGAGTTGGGACTGTGTCACAGTCTTCAGAAGGGGTCTTATGACTCCTGGGAAAATGTAGAACATTTACTGAGACATTTCCTAGTTCCCCAGAAAAACTGCATGATGAAATGCCCGCTTCTTTGTTTGGATGCCTCCAACTGCACCCTGGCAGAGTCTGTGCCTCACCCAAGCCATGGGCTGTGGCAGTGGACAAGTTGTTAGAATCAGTAAGACTTGTGTTGATACCAAGTACAGACATTGCATAGACTGGACACAAGCAGTGTCAGGCTCATGCTCTGTTCTGGCCTCTGATACATCACGGTGATGTTGACTGAAGTCCTTATGGGGCCACTAGGGGCCAGTGGGCTTCATGCCAGACTGGCTTCCATGATGTTAGGCGGCAGTATGTTCAAAGATGCATTGCATTAATATTTATAGTAAAACCTTGTTTGCTTTGTTATGGCTTCTGTGTTTCTTGACACAGGTTGTTAGGGGTAGTGGGTGTGCATTCTTTTTAGAGTCTGGGCTTCTCTTTTAGGAGTTTGTTGGGAGTCATATTAGTAACTTTTTTCATTTCCATGACAAAAATACCTGACAAGTAGCTTAAAATAGAGGGTTACCTAGGCTCATAGTACGGCAGGGAAGGCATGGCAGCAGGACTTGGGCTGTCTGGTCCATTTTGTAGTGAGGAAACAGATTAATGCTGGAGCTCTGCTGATGTTCTTCTTATGCAGTCTGGTCCTTCCTCCACTTTTCAATGTAGGGATTACAGGTGTGTACCATCGCCTACATTTTTGTGGTCAGGTGGGATCTAGGAAGCCTTGCATGCTGGGCAAGTGTTCTGCTGACTGACAAGCCTCCCTGTCACCTAAATCTTTCTAGCTGTTGTTTCCTTTTATCTTTTAAGATAGTGCTCCCTGAATAGCCTAGGCTAGCCCTCAGACCCACAGTCAGCCTCCTGAGTACATCACCATAACTAAGTTAAGTGTATCTTCTATCAGACATCTTTAAAGGATTTTAAGGCCAGAGATCAGATGTAAGTGGAGGGGGGAGGGTTCAGTTCGTGTCCTGGGATGCTCAAAGGGGAAAGATGGGCGTCTACGATGGCACGTGAAACAGTCAGACAGTGTGGAGGAAGGAGCAGTAGCCATAAGTTTGGAGTCCAGGTGAGTGGAAGGCCTGGGTCTGGCAGCAGAACTGGACCACCAGCTTTGCTTAAGGTTGCATCTAGTTATCTCGGTGACATTGGTCATTTCCAGTAGTTAAACCACCCAGTCATTTAACTTTTAAAGTTAGAATTTTGTGACACTACATCAATAAATTCATAAACAAATTCATCCTTCTATTGAAGAAAAAATGGTAACATCAGGACACTGCATACAGAGCTTCTGGGTACAGCAGTATTGGTTGTAGTATTTTAATCTAAAAATTGTGGTTAATGTGAAGTAGAACACAGTTACTTTGTAAGTACAAATTTACTTTAAAAAGGTTCATTCCCTATGGATTTAAAAACATTATTTATCTACATAATATAGCAACAGGATCTTATGGAACTCAGGCTGGCCTAAACCTCACAATGTATCTGAGAATGTTGAGTTTCTGCTCCTTTTGCCTCTAGCTCCCAAGTGTACTGAGACTGTAGGCATACAGTATAGTACCATACTTGATTTTCTTGATACTGGGGATCGAACCCAGGAATGCATGCATTTCAAGTCCTTCAGCCATCTTAGCCCCATATCTCACCCTCAATATAGAATTAATAGCTGCTCTTTGAGTAGACCAAGTATTATCCTAAACAAACAGTTTTTATTCATAAATTTCTACCTTTAAAATTTATCATATGTATGAGAGTTTTGCTTTCATGTATGTATATACCACATGTGTGTCTGGTGCCTGAGGAGACCAGAAAAGGGCTCTGGATGCCCTGGAACTGAAGGTATAGGTAGTTATTACCCACCATGTGGGTGATAGGAGTTGAACCCTGGTCCTCTGTGAGAGCAACAAGTGTTCTTAATCACTGAGCCATTTCTCTAGTCCCAGATGATGGGTGTCTTGCAGGACTGTTGCTGTCCCTGTTGTTTGCCTCAGGTGACTTGATGACTACATACATTTCTTAGTAAAGATATACTGATCCAAAGTTCTAATATCATTATCTGTCCCCTAAAAAATGGTAGCATCAGGACAGAGCTTCTGGGTACATCTGGACATATTCATACACACACACACACACACACACACACACACACACACACACACACACACACAAGGGGCATGTTTGTATGTGCTTATGATAGGCTACTTGTATACCTGGTATCTGCTACTCATGGTGTGCCTTTATTAATTTGAAAGCCCAGTCTTGTGCCTCATACTTGCCGTCCTTCTATTGAAGAAAGCTGAGGCAGTAGGATCTTTGTTTCAGGACAGCCTGGTGTAAAGAGTGAGCTCAAGACCAACTAAGCAACTTGGTGAGCACCTGTCTTAAAACAGTAAGTAAAATAGGGCCGTGGCATATGGTTCTGCAGTAGAGTGCTCTCCTACAGTCTCTCTATGAGGGGCTGGGGGCCATAAGATGCTTGCCTAGCATGCATAAGGTCCTAGGCTCAGCTTCACCTAATATATAAAATAAAACAAACTGGTATTAGCTTAGAACACTATATACTGCTTTAGGTGCTGTGGATCTTTGCTTCATAAATATAGTTTAGGGGGCCTCCTGCCCCCCCCAAAAAAAAACAAAAGAAAGAAAATCCTAATATAATAGTTATCAGTTTAAAATACTTTCCAGGGTGTTTTGTACTGATAGTTAATCATTTTGCAGATATTTATGGAACCCCTTCCATGTGTCAGACATTTGGGTCCTGAGGAGGAAATTCTAACCCTGTTCTTTAGCTTTTATCTCTTCCACTCAGCAGTGGACCGTGGCCATGTGGCTGAGTGCTGGGATCCCATAACTGGCATCTTCTGCCGAAAGACTGCCGAAGTCTTTCCTTGCATCATACACATATCCATGTGACAGTATTCTTTGTATGAGCCACAGATGGCTCAGTAACCTTCCATGTAGATAAACACTTCTGCTTTTTTGAGTCTTGTTAGAGCCATGTCTTTCTCAATCTGTCTGTCTGTCCATCCGTCTGTCTGTGTCGTGGTCTCCCCCCACCTCCTCTTGTTGGTTGGTTTATTTGTCTGCTTGGTTTTGATTTACCTTGTGCTGGGGATGGAACCCACAGCCTCACACATGCTCAGAGAAGCCATACCACTGAATGCCTTGTGACTCAGGTCTTTGTTGGTTGAATGTGATTTCAAAGACCAGATTAGTATCTTCAGTACCTGGTGTGCTTCTAGAAGGAGCCTGGGCACTCTTGTGTTTAGATGAGCTTTGCACGACATCCATTATTTTTGATGGGATATTTAAGAAAAATGCTGGGCTGCCCTGCAAGCCACTCCTTAATTTTCTCACTCCAATGTGGTTTTTTTTTTCTCTATCTTAATATAATAAAAAGAAGGGGAGAAGTAAGAGTGTGTGTGTGTATGTGTATGAGAATATGTATGTGTGTGTGGCATCATAGCATGAGTGTGGACAGCCTCAGTGCTGGTGATTCTCATCTTCCACCTTGTTTGAGACAGGGATCTTTTGTTCTATGCTGCCTGCAAGAGGGTAGCTGTCCTGTAAGCTTTTAGGAGTTCTGGTGCCTCTGCTTCCCATATGACCATAGGATTATAGATGTGTGTGGCCATACCCAGCTTGATGCAGGTTCTGGGGAAGGTCTTCATGTTTTTGTGGTGAGTGCTTTCCCCATGAGCCAGCCCTTCACCCCCTTCTTCCCTTCCTCCACAAGTTCTCATGTAGCCAAGCTGGCCTCAAACTTACTTCAAATGTGAACTTCTCCACCCACCTCCATTTCCCTGAGTGCTAGATTACATGCACCTGGTTGGTTTATGAGGCGCTGGAAGTGGTGATCTGGGATGAGAGAGCATGGCAGGCAAGTACTCTACCAACCCAGTTATATCCCTAGCCTGCTTTTTAGGCTTTGACAGGATCTTACGTAGCCCAGTTGGCCTGGAACTACAAATATGCAACCAAGGCTGTCCTTGAACTCCTGATTTTTCAGCTTCCACCTCCTGAGTTCTAGGATTGCAGGTAAATATCTCCTTACCTGGTAGATGTTTGCATTCTTATACAACATTTTCAAAATGCTAGATTTGGGACAGTCTCTTCTAGGATGTTGAAGGAATTCTTGACTGTGATAGAAGGTTAGATTTGTTGATAACTTCTGTGCTTTAGCAGATGCTAAAGAGATCTTTGCTTTTTTTTGTCTATGGAGAGGAAGTGTTTTCAAAGTTATGGATGAAGTGATGGACCCCACATCTTTACCTTTCAACCTTTTGCAGAGGTGAGGAATTAGAACAAGAAGGAAGCAGAGGAAAGATGAAGAAGCCAGGACTGTGGCTTTTGTCTGTAATCCCTGAACCATGGTGGCTGAGATATGAGGGTTGCTATGAGTTTAAGGCCACCCTGGAGTAAAGTAAGACCCCAGCGTTAAACAGTTAAGAAGGGAGGAGTAGAGGGTAGTAATCCTTTTTCGTTTTTGGTTTTTCGAGACAGGGTTTCTCTGTGTAGCCCTGGCTGTCCTGGAACTCACTCTGTAGACCAGGCTGGCCTCAAACTCAGAAATCCACCTGCCTCTGCCTCCCAAGTGCTGGGATTAAAGACATGCACTACCACTGCCCAGTGAGAGTAGCAATACTTAACTGTGGCTGGGACCCAAGCGCATTTAGTCACTGCTCTGCTGCCTTTTATAGCTACACAGAAGTGACTCAGCCTGGAAAAAGAGAGTCACTTAAAATAAAGTAGCCACTCCAGTGGGGCACATCTTGTTCCTATGCAGCCAGCTGGCTGGAGCCTTGTGGGGCACATTGTCCTGTAAGGGGGTCTGGGAGAGGCATGGTGTTCAGGTAGGGGTGATCTTACCATCACCCGGTGGGGTTCAGGAAGGCCATGTGTGACCTTGAACTTCCAAGCAGCATGTTGATATTGTGTGTGTGTGTGTGTGTGTGTGTGTGTGTGTGTGTGAGAGAGAGAGAGAGAGAGAGAGAGAGAGAGAAGAGACAGACAGACAGACAGACAGACAGACATTGCCAGACCTAGAAGGCTGCTGTGACTTGAATTTGTTTGTCAGGCTTCATCCCCTCTCCCCTGACAGGGTTTCTCTGTATAGCCCTGGCTGTCCTGGAGCTCACTTTATAAACCAGGCTGGCCTTGAACTTAGAGCTGCCTGCCTCTGCTGGGATTAAGGGCATGTACCACCACTCTACTTTTGTATCAGCCCTCCTTTAAACCAGAGGTCTGTCTGAAACCTCCAGACTCAGTTGAGCAAACATGGCAGTTGGGTTTTTTGTTCCACATTGAACATATTCAGTCAATTGCACTGGAAACCCACAGATTGTGTGTCCCTGATGTCACTGACTGTGGTTTTTAAGGGAGAAGGTAGACCAGTGATGTCTTGCCAGACATGGGCCTCTTAGCCAGGACATGCCCAGAGATGTTTTAACTAGTCACATGCTAGGGACATGAGCACCCCTGCCACAAGAGAGAACCACTGTGGGATGTGGAGAGCTGTCTAAACCACTCTAGAGAGTCTGTAGCTTCCTCCATTTCAGGTTCCTGGCATTCTGATAACACTGATTACCCACGTGCCTGGAGCTTTACATGGGTGCTTAGGATCCAAGCTTAGTCTTCATGCTGACATAGCAAGCACTGTACCAACTTCTCTGAGGCCTGCTTATTTTGAGGCAGGGTTTCACCAAGTGACACAAAATAGCCTATTATTGTTGCTGTTGTTGTTGTTATTATTATCTTAAATAAATTCTTCTCTTTGTGGGGCTGTGGAAAATCCATAAGCAACTTTTTAATTCAGTGTTTTTTTCTCAGAGGAGGAGGAGAAATGAAGCACACTTTTGCTTCATTGTGAAGAGGTCACTCTAGTATCTGCCAGAATCCTAAAGCCTGAGTAATCAGCCTGCATGTTTAATCATTCTAGAGTCATCCACCATAAAGTTGGAATACAATACGATTTTAACTAGACAACGCTTAAAAATTAAATAGAAGCTTTTAACTGTTACCAGTTAAACAT
The DNA here is from genome assembly GCA_902729485.2 of Mus minutoides. NCBI lineage: Eukaryota > Metazoa > Chordata > Mammalia > Rodentia > Muridae > Mus > Mus minutoides. Next base: position 3,511,854 of record LR749513.1, on the reverse strand, counting down.
GTTTAACCAGTACAAAAAGCTTAAGTAGTTTTCTTAGTTTTGAGGAGACCCCAGGGGAAAATTTACCCCAAGGATCAACTACAGCTCAGGTCACAGTATTCTAGCATGTTCTAGAAAGAGTCAGCAGGAGGCTTGGGAGGACATGAAGCAGTCCTGAAGAACAGAGGGTCCACTGGGTTGTGCGCAAGCATGGGTGAGCACTACTAGTCCAGGACTTCCTTCCCACACATGGTGACCTCTGCTGCTGGGGCCTTTCACGTGCAGAACTATTCTCTGTCTGGTTCCAGGGGTCTGGGAAGATAAATGACTATTCCTAGACCAGCTGTTGTGGATGTCCAGGGGCTTCTGACCCTGAGCAAGATTCCTCACTGTGTGAGATTTTGAGTTCTTTCCTATAATCTAAAGAGCAGCTCTCACTCAGTATGTATGGGGTGGGAGTAGTTCAGATTTGGGAAGATCTCTGTAGACCTTTATCAGTTGCACATCCTTAATGGAAAATCCACAGATCTCTAAAGCCACAGTGTTTGGAGCATGTTGGAGGATTTGAGGCCTCACGTGTTTGGACTAGGGGTGCTCTACCTCTCTGATACCCAACTGCTAGAGGGGGAAGTGATTTAGTATATACAAAACATGTACTAAATATACAGCAAATACTTTTAGTCCCCTGTCTCCTCCCAAAGTAGCCCTGAGTTCTTTCTAGGGACTAGCAGGTATAGAGAAGGGTCCAGCCATCAGCAGGAACAGGCAGATAATGGCCAACTAAACAAATGGTGCACATGGTAACTTCCGGTAATATATACACTGGAACAGCCCTGCCTGTAGCTCAAGCCTGTAATCCCAGCAATGTGGATATTGAGGCAAGAGAATTAGGACTTCAAAACTAGCCTGGGAAACTTGATGAGAACCTGTTTCAGGAATCAGCTGGACTGGGGATATTACATAGTGGTAAAGTACCTGCCTAACAAAACAAAAACCACAGGATTATATAGTAGTGTATGCTCATAGGAGGGTGGGTGGACACTTGAGGAACTGAGATTATTTTAAAGTCAGAGTGAACACATCCATTTGTAGCATCCCTACCCCCAAACACAAATGCACAGCTACTGCAGAGATGCTGAAGCCACTGTTGTGGCATTTGGGTGGGTTATTTGTCAGTGGCTCCTTCAAATTTAAGTGAAGGCTTAATCGTGTTGAGCAGAAAGACATCAGATGCCATCTTTCAGAACTTCTGAACTCCCTGACTGCCAGCATTGGAAGAATCCTTACGTGATCCATGAAGTTTAATCTCCCAGTGTCTCTGTTGGGCCTACTTGAAGACACCAGGGCCACCTATGATCCCACTATACCATACACTCTCTATGGGAACAGCAGATGAGACCCAGGTCTCTGAAGAGTGCTTAGAACTGACAGCCTCTCCCCATGAGCTGTGTGTCGCTTCCTCTGTGTGTCTGGCATTTCCAGAGAGCTATTTTAAGCATCATGGACGAATTATCTGAGCATTTAACAGCTGTGAAAAGGAAAGGATTGTAAAGAGATTTATGTGGGCTAGAGTTTTAATGGTGACCTTCGTGAGCCTCCATATTCCCATGGAGAAATGGGACTGATGGTCCCAGATGCTAGGTTGAACTGCTTCCAGAATAGCATGGCAAAGTCATGGGAGCTGTGTGCTTGTGATGAGCATTGCTTTGAGAGAAGACACTGAGTTCAGGAGTAGATTCTGTCTTACCTTATTTATTTTAGAGATGAAACATGGCTTTCTGGATGCTAGGAAAACACTCTTCCACTAAGTCTCAGCCCAGCCCCTCACTGGAGGATTCTAGGCAAGCCCTGTACTTAAGAGCCACATACCCAGCCCCTTGTTGGAGAATTCAAAGCAAGTGTTCTGTCTCGGAGGTACATCTCTACTTGTATTCTAAGGCAAGGCCTTGGAATATAGCTCAGGCTAGCCTTGAGCCTACAATCTCCCTGCCTCAGCATTCCAAGTAACTAGGATTATAGGTGTGTGAGGTGGTAGGATATATTTGGATCACCATAGATTAACTAATGGCCAATATTGGCTTTTGATCTTACTTTTCAATCTCAGTTTCACAAAAATGGACTCAGGCCTGATTGACAGACGTAAGTAAACTCAGCCTGGTGGGTTAGTAGCCATGGTCTAGTTGGCGTTGCTGAAGGAGTTCTTAGATGGGAGTCAGAACACTTGGGGCTTCATTCTGATGGCGCGGCTGCTACTGACTTGGTTTGCAACCTGATCAAGCCCCCATCACCTTTCATTCGACAGCTTTTAAATGATCAGGTGATTTATCTGTGACATTTTACTTAGACCACACCAGCGTCTGCTGCTTGTTTCTCTCTGCAGCTCTTTCTCTCTTTGTCTGTCTTTCCTCACAACATTCATGGCAAGCTCTTTTTAGGCTTTTTCTTTTCCAGAATTTGCATGCATTAGGAGATCTTTGCAGATTCTGTTATGTGAGAACTCTGAGTTCACCAGGAAGAGTTTACTTTCTGGTTTTGGGTAACTTGATGGATATAACAGGGACAGCTTATAACAGCGGTTGACATTTATTAATAGCTATCTATTCATGTAGTTCTTTTCCAAATACTTTTTTTGTTTTTTAAAGACAGGGTCTCATGTAGCCCAGGCTGGCCTCAAACTCACTATGCAACCAAGGATGACCTTGAGAATTGTTAACCTTTCTCCATCTCCCAGTGCTGGGATTACTAGTATGCATCCGTATGCCCATCTCCATCCAATCTTAAGTGTGTGTTTCTGCAATAGGTACAATGTTTGAATCAGGCAGAGAAAAATTGAGACCTAGAAAAGACATTAACTTGCTTTGTGTGTCCTACTCAAATCTGCAAAGCTGGCAGGAGACTGCACATCTAGCCCAGCCTTCCTAGGTCTGTGCCAGCGTGGGTCCCTGGGGAGTGCTTCTACAGTCTCGTAGCCCACAGCCACTTTCCGGGTGCACAGAGCCAGCTGTCTTGTGGGATGGATCTCCAGAGCCTCCTCCTGCTGCTGCTGAGGCTGCCTGGTCCCACGCCACCACCCTCTGCTGCCTGCTGCCAAGCACATGAACTTCCCGGGCATTTAGGGGAGAGTTAGAACTGCTTCTCATGGCATTCTCTGCATATCTTTTGCTCTCCATTTCACATCTGATCAGTTAGTCCATCAGTCTCTTTGGAACACTACTATAATTTTGTGCTGACTGCATTCAGGGCACTGTAAAGAGGGTCTACTGACAAGTGTGCTTGGTTAGTGCCTCTGGCTTGATAGGTCAGCTACTGCAAAGAGACCCAGCTTTAGTGCTGGTGGGGCCACATCTTCCCTCACCAGCTTCCATGTTACACGGTGGGAGCATTGCGTTCCTAAGGTACAGAGCATGAACATTTCTGCTCAACAAACCTTTTCTTCTAATAGTACCTTGCTGGTTTTCTCCATTAACTGAGCTGTGCTTGCTAGATGAGTGTGAACAGGAACCTTGTGTACTTGATAATTTTTTCTTTCTCTCAACTGGCACACTGCCTTTCACTGTGAGTGGCCTGTTCACACTTTCCCATCTTCCCCTCTAACAGTTTTGCTCATTTTCCCTGTTGGACCATTTGCTGCCATGCCTTACCCACAAGTAGGGGCCCTGATGGTTCCAGTCTGAAATCTCTTGAGAGTTTGCCTTAAGGACATCTCCCAGGCCAAGGCATGTCCCTTGCTTATTGTGCTGTCTGTCTTATGGAACTGAATTATTTTTGGCAAGTGAGGATTACCATTATATCTTGCCCCCTATTTTCTTTCTCACATACAATTTTTTTCTATTCTATTCTATTCTATTCTATTCTAGATCCTACTATGTTTGTTCATTAGTTTTTGAGATAGGGTTTCACTAAGCTAAGACTGGTCTAGAACTTAACTTTGTAGCCAAGAAAGTTCCTTCTTCCTCCATATCCCAGGCATTAGGATTAACAGGCATTCACTGCCTCACAGGTTTCTGTGGTTCAGGGAATGGAACTAAGGGCTTCCTCAGGCAATCATCCTCCTGCCTTAGGTCCTAAAGTAGCTTAAACGACAGGTCTGTGTAACTACAGTGCCTGGCTCTGTGCCCCACCAGCTGAGCTACACAGCCCCAGCTGTTCTGGATCTTATTTTGGAACTCTCCTCTGTGTAGATGTTACCAGGGCAACTTCTGGACTCTTTTTATAATGCCAACTTTTGCTTTCTGCCCCAAGCCTGGGCATTCTCCTGTGATTGGTGGCAAGTAGGGCCTCAGTTTCTCCTTTTCCATTAGAAAATTTCCTGTCCCTCCTATAACTAGTGACCAGCCATCCAATCTATTTGCCCCCAGTGAGTTGATCTGACTTCTTTGTCCTCTATCAGCCACCATATTCCTCATCGATGCCCCAGGACTGTCCAAGCCATGTACTCTTTGGATTCTTCCAGTGCTTTTCATGTCCTTGGTTAGTGCGATGCATCAGGAGCCTTGGGCCCATCATTCTTCAGTGCCATGTGCGCTGTGTCTAGGTCTTCATTCTCTACCATCCAGCTTTCAGTCTTCTTCCCAGTTCTGTTTTGTAAAGCCTTTTTTTTTTTCTTTTCTTTTTTCCCTTTTTTTGTGCTGGGACAGGATTCTAGCTGAGTGCTCTACCTCTAAGCTAAGTCTCCAGCTTTCTCTGGCCCTCAGGTCTGTTTTCTCCCCACCTTCTGGGGTTAAACACTAGCATCCTTGGTAAGTATCCTATCACTCAGCTACTTCTTGCCAAGTTGCTAAGGCTAGCTCTGTAGCTAGGCTGACTTTGAACTTGTAATCCTTCTGCCTCAGACTCTCAAGTAGTTTAAATGACAGGTCTGTGCGACCACAGTGCCTAGTTCTGAAAATTCCTACTTTTTAATGAAAATTTAAATGGATTTTTATTGGGATTTCATTTAATTTGTACATTTGGACAGACTCAATGAAGTGTTCAGCGTTTTGATAGTGTTACTGCAGATCATATTCTTAGGTGAATTTAATTCCATGTAGGGCTCAGGGGACTCATGAAAACTTACAGGGCCTTCATTTACACAGCTCATTGTGCAGATACAAAGTAGTCAGAATTGAAGGATTGATCATTTTCATCTGGAGCTGAGCATAAAAATAAACCCCACTCTGTTATCATAGGTGGCTGTGATTAAGACAGGGCGAAAGGTCGGCTCCAAGCCTTCTACCACTGACAGTTTCCTGAGGAAGATGGAGTGTCTCTTCATCTTTGGTCCAGGTCATCAGTAGCTGGGAGCCATTACTGTCTATTGGCTGTTTGGTTTGTGTGAAATATGGGGCTGGGCAAAGCCGGCTTCCCCGAGGTCAGGTGTGTTCATGTAATCAAAAGATCTGGGAACCACACAGTACATACTCATATGTATGTGCACACGAGGTAGTGGCACAGAGATGCCTTTTGTATTATAAACCATACTTCACTATGGGTTATTTTCAAGCTCCTGGGGAGAAGCTCAGTTAGCCAGTTTTTTGTGTCTCGCAAGACAGGCATTTGTGAAGTTATCAGCCACTGGCTAAGCAATGAAACATGAAGATTTCTCCTATGTAATGTGTGCTTAGCCCTGTTCAGTTCCCATGACCTAGACAGAGAAGTAGGGCATTGGCTTCTATTGATTTGAATTTAAAATTTGAAGACAGGAATATTCTTATTTAATTTGTATATAAACATCCCACAAACAGCATTTCACCTTTTTTTTTTTTAACATTTTAAAATTTCCCTGTATATGTGCATGCATGCATGCGCACCATGGCATATGTGTGGAGGCCAAGAGTCAGTTCTCTCCTTCTGTCATGTGGGTCCCAGGGATGAAGCTAAGGTCATCAGGCTTGGCAGCAAGCACTTTTACCCATTGGACTATCTCTCCCTTGCTCTTTGCTTCTGATTTAAGTTTTTGCCTTGTGAAAGAAAATACAGTTTCTCATAGTGACCTGAAGGCAGAAGGAAAGGGTTCAGTGAATGTGCTCTCGAAGATTCAGAGGGGAAGTTAAAACAGGACCAGGGCAGGTCAGAGTGACAAGTGATGACCAGAGTGTGTGGGCTCACTCCTTTCAGCTGGAGAACCAGGAGGTGTAGTCATACTTTATGCTGAAAGGTTTTGAAAACTAATCTCTCTTTCCCATCCCCTTCCCTCTCTTTCCCTCTCTCTCCCTTCCTGCTTCCCTGTCTCCCTCTCCCTCTGTCCTTCTTCCCCCTCTTTCCCTCCCCTCCTCTGTTTGAACAAATCCATTTGTACTTATAGCCAGATAAAAGCGCTTGAGCATGTATTCATTGTCTTGGATGTAAGTGTGGGAATACCAGCCAGCCTTTTTAAGTAAAGGAATTGATATGGAAGGAACCAGGGAGCCGAGAGCCATTTCACTCTGAAATTCTTTTTGCATTAGCACATCTGCAGCATTGAGGACTGGGTGGAAAATTGAAATAGTGCTTCTATCCTGCCGTGTCTCCAGCACGTCAATAAATCACCTTTTTTCCCTTTTAAAATGTCTGGCCTTGTAATTTATGTTTGCGTAACCCATTACTAAATTCATAGTAGGTGTTTTAGTTGGCAGGCGTTGTTCTAGAAGTTCTGGGGGCACTGAAAAAATACAGAGCCTTTGTATTTATACTTAAGTGAACATTTTAGTTTAGTTTTTTGTTTTAATAATGAACTGGGTATTTATATAATTTAATACACTATTATGCGTGTGCTTATAAGCCACAGTGTGCCTGTGGAGGTCACATGACTGTTTCTCTGCTTTCACTGTGGATCCTGGGGAGTGAATTCAGGGCATCAGACTTGGATGTCAGCTGCCTTTACCCAGGGAGCCTTCTCCTTAGCCCTGAATTTGAATTTAAGAAATAATGGTAATTTGGAGGCGGGGTTTGCATTTTGCCTTGGAAAACAGTATCAAGCCACACTCTTACCCTTCTCGACTGTTAGGAACTTCTCAATGCACTTCATGGTTTTCTTTCTTCTAAAATGAAAATTGGTGAAGGATAATGACTCCAATATTAAGATTGAACTGATGTGCTTCACTCTGAGTAGAATACTGGCCAGGAGGATGGTTGGGGAGGTAAAAGTATTTGCCACATAAGTCTCTCGAATTAATTCACCACCAAAACCCATAGTGGACTTTCACACTTGTGCTTTGCCATTGCCCCCTCCCTATTAATAGAAATTAAGAAAAACCTAAATCTGTAGTTAGACATGGTAGAACATGCTCCTCCCCCCACTTCCCCACCCCCTGTCCTTTCGTCCCATAGAGCCCAGTTTGAAATTTCTAAGAAATCCAAAAATGGCCTTGAATTCTTAGTCCCTTTGTCTCAGAAGCTGAGGTGGGAGATGAAGATTTTAAGGCTGGACTGGAGAGCCCCGCAAGGCCGGTTACTGTTTTCTTTGTAAAGAAGGGCAGGCATAGCTCAGCTCCATGGTAGAGCAGTAGCTTTGCTAAGGGCCCAGCTTTCATCCTCAGTACTCACAAGAGGAAGAAAGACAGCTCTCATAGTTTTAAAACATTTTAGCTGTTGGCCACAGCATCCCTCCTAAAGTGAAGGCAAATATACCCATTCACTGACTCTACTCACTGGTGTGTGCATGTATACATGTGTGTTTATGTTTTAAACAGGAATAGAATAGTCAAGAGTTGTTCATGTAATTGTGGTTGACTCAGAACATTTCAGCCTCCCCCTTTTCCCTCTCTCTGTCTTCCTTCTTTCTTTCCTTTCTCCTCTTTCCCTTCTTTCTTCCTCCTCTCCTTTCTTCTTTGCTTCCTCTTCCTTCCTGTTTTTCCCTTTCCTCCTTCCTTCTATCCCTCTATCTCCCTACTTACCCTTTTTTTCCTCACTCCCTCTCTCCCTCCCTCCCTCCGAATTCAAATTCCTAAGGCATCCAGAAATGACCTTGAATTCTTGGTCCTTTTGCCTCTGCCTTCTGAGTGCTGGGATTGGAGGTATGTGCCATCCGACTCCAGCTGAGACTTTGTAATTTTTAACCAAGCATTGGAAAATAACCATTATGGGCTGAGGACATCGCTCAGCAGAGCATTTACCTTAGACACCCCTGCCCCCCAAAGTGAGGAGTTAGGGCTGTGGTTTAGTGGTAGAGCACCTACTTGGAAATCCCAATGAGGGGCTGAAGGGCAGCTCAACGGTAGAGCCCCTGCCTTGCCCTAGGTTCCATCTCTAGCACTAGAAGACAAAAACAAACCCCAAACATTATGTCTTCTAACCATAACTTAGAAAAACTTTAGAGTTTTGCTGCTTTGAATCATCATAATAGTAATCAATAATAATAATAATAAGTCCTTGCTTTTCTTGTGTAAAAGTTTTTAAAGTAACTTACGGGTTGTTAAAAAGGCATTTATGGTTTGTGAGGAAGTTTGCTTTGTTTGGGTTCCTCCCTCCTGTCTCCCACTCCCTGACTGGTTAATGATGTTTTCCTCTCCAGCCTGCCTCAGCCCTTGAGATCACAGGAGCCATTCACAGCTTGTGTGTCAGGGCTCTACCCTGAGAAGCCTTCCTATGAGCATGGCCTCCTCACTCTGAAGCACAAATGCACTCGATTGTTCCTGAGACTGTCCTAGCTTGGCTCAGCATTGCACTCTTGCCATCACTGCACTTGGGAGGCTGAGGCAGGAGGATGGGGAACTCTAGGTTAGCCTAGGTAAAACCCCATCTCAAGGAAACAAAACAAGAACACCAAACCAACAATGGACCTGTGTCTGGCACATTCAGAACATAACCTGGTCCCTATGGTCTATATGTTAGGTTGATAGAGATTGGAAAGTTTGTCCTCCTACCACCAAAGTTAGGGATTAAAAGTAGCTGACATCATTTTGTTTATTTTAAAAATAGCTTATTTGATTTTTTTTCTTTGTGGATTGTTTTAGCCTGTTTTGCAGTCCAGGGGCTTGCATTAAAACCTTGAATGTGCTAACTTTCTATTTTTTTAGTATACAGGGTCTTAGCATGTAGCTCAGGATGGCCTTACCCTTGTTCTGTAGCCCAGTCTATCCCTACACTCTTGATCTTCCTGCCACTCTAATGCCAGAATTACAAGCATATGACATCACACTTCATTGAATTTCTTTGTGTGTGTACATGTGTACACATGAATATATATTGTCTGAACATTCATGTTCAAGTAGAGTTTAGACGACAACCTCCAGTGTTAGATGGGGTTTTTGGTATTTAGCCCTGCATACAACAGGCTGGGTCCAGCATTCCTGGAGTTTCTCCTTCTCATCTTGCTGTAGGGATGCTGGAATTACAGATGTGTACTGCCACACCCTGCTCTGTGCTCAGATCCTCATGCTTTCCAGCCATTCTCTGTCACCACTAAACTCTTTCCCTGCCCAGTTTTGGTTTTCTGAGACAGGGTCTTCCATGTAGCTTTGGACTTGCCATGTTCCTGCCTCAGCTTCCTGGTGTTGATTTTCTCCTTTCAGTACTTGGTTTTCCTTGTTATTTGATCAACAGAGGTGTTTATTCTGGCTATAATGCCTGGGAAACATTCATTTGTATTCAAAATGCATCTTTTTTAGAAGTTTCAAGGAGTGATATTTATGATTTTCAAAATGCGTCTTTTTTAGAAGTTTCAGGGAGTGATATTTATGATTTATTCACTGGCAAGGTGCAGGGTTTCTCAAGTTTGTCTGAGCTCTGTGCCCCTGCTGCCCAGGACCTGAAGCAGCACTGTGTCTGTTGCTGTGGATGGCAGACACATTTATGGCACTGTGTGACGTTTTCTTCCAACTGCTAATGCACCGTCTGCTCATTTCCCCATCATTCCCTGTCCCTGGGCCACTGGTTCCCTGTTCTAGAGACTCTCTAGCCATGTCTCTGAAAGAGCTTCCAGCAGGGGAAAGTGCTGTGCCAGAGGCTGGAGAAGGGAAGCGGAGGTGTTTATTGACCCAGAGACTCTTTCCAGCTTTCCCTACTAGTTCTTTTCCAAAGCAAACTGGTGGTTTTCTTCAAGTCAACCATGGCCAAAATATAGCAGGATTTGCTGTGTGTTCTTTACAAGGAGAGGAGCAAGCATTCCTCATGGCTCTGGGGGAAGGAAGAAGCTGTGTGTGTGAGGGGACAGGCTAGCAAGGACAGTGGTGAGGACATCTAAGTGACAGTGAAGGACAAGCTGGACTTGAGATTGAGGCAGCCCTGCAGCCTCTAGTCCGTATCCTGGTTGGCTGTTGCTGCTACCCACAGGGCAGTGGGCAGGGTGATCTGTTGTGTTAGTGATGAGCCATAGGGGCTGGGGAATATAGCTTAATGATACAGCATTTGCCTAGAATTTGGCAGTGAGGGGGCGAGGGCTTGGTTCAGCAGTAGAGCACTTTGTGAAATTATACTGTGTAAGCAAGGCTACACTGGAACTTAGTATCGTCCTGCCTCAGCTTCCTGAGTGCTTCTGGGGTGTGTGTGTGTGTGTGTGTGTGTGTGTGCGCGCGCACGAGCCCAGCCATGGAAAGAGGGACATTTTACATTTAAAAACATGTGTTTGGGGATATTGGAGGGGAGCACACATGCTCTGTAGCTCAGGTTTGAAGGTCAGGGGATTAGTTTTTAGAGCCAGTGCAGTCCTTCTACCATGTAGATTCTGAGTATCAAACTTAGGTCTTCAGGCTTGGTGGCAACTGCCGGTACCCACTGAGCCATGTTGTTACCGTACCCCAGCAGGATTAAAGCTATATGTCCTCACCCCTGCTTAGTGACCTGATAGACTAGTGGTGGGCCTGGCCTTTCTGGTTACATGGCTCACTATTGAGTGTGAACTGTTTTCATGAAGGCTGAGAGTTTCCTGGGGGGAAAACTGGCTTGTTTCTCTTCTTGCGTAATGAGGAGAAAATGGTTTGCCAGTGATTGTCCAGAGAAATGTGCCCAGAGACAGGCTCCCCACTCCTGTGGGGACATGGCAGAAGAGGACCACAACTGCTGTGAGACCAGGCCCTCTGCTTGCTGTGTCCTTGGGCTTTTAGATCTCCTCTTGCATTTACTTATGTCCTGACTGAATTCCTCTACTCACCCAGGCCTGTGTGTGTTTTCTCTTGAGTTTCTGAGCTCTAGGAAGGTTGGGACACCTCAGATCCTCCCAAGTCCATGATTCAGCACATTAATGCTCCACGAGCACTTATGCTTGTTGTGTTCCATTAACCTTATATTTCTGGATTGATCTACCTCCTCTCTGGTCAAGAGTGCTCTTGAATAGATAAAGCTGTCATAGCTATCTCAGTATGAATAACCTACCTTGTCCTGTTCTTCAAGAGCAGACTTGTATTCAGAATGGGATAATTCTTGCTCAGAGCCACACAGCCATTCAGTTGTGTTAGTGGGCCAGGACTCATGTGGAAGGGTCCAGTATCTCCATGGTCCACAACTCCCCCTGTTTGTTTTCACACTGCAGATTTGAAAAGTCAGAAGGGAAAGGGCAGTGTGCTTCCTGGAGGCAGGTGGCTCTTTTAAAGCTGGGTCTTGTTATTGCCAGCTTGACCTCGTTTCCATGGAAGCAGCCAGGGGGGAGTGGTGGTGGAGGGGGCAGCTTGTTCCTATCAGCCTGGGGCCCAGTGGAGCCTCAGCCCCTGACAGGCTCTAGGACTGGCCCTCTCTCTGGCTCATGGGAGGGAGATCCAAATGGCCATAGAGCCTCTCTCCTCCCACTCCTATTGTAGAGGTTTATACCTGAAGGAAGAACTAGGGACTATGTAGTGCCGTGCCACGCTGTGCTTTGCCCCCAGACTTGTGTGGGTTGGGCTTCCTTTCTCTTTCTGCCCCGGGACACCTCCTGTGTGGGCCGTGCTCAGAGGTGTGTGGGTTCTCTGGAGAGTAGAGGGCTTCTCTCTCTCTCTCTCTCTCTCTCTCTCTCTCTCTCTCTCTGTATGTGTTTGGATTTGTCTTATATATGTGTTTCTATACAGTGCGTTGGAGGTCAGAGGTTGCCATCAGGTGGTTTTTTGAAACAAGGTTTCCCACTTCATCTGGAGCTCCCCGTCTCAGCTAGCCAGTCCATCAAACCCAGGGGCCTGCCTGTCTCTGTCGGGGTGACCCACCACAGCTAGGTTTTTATGTGGGTGCTGAGTATCAAACAAGTTTTAGCAGGATCTTTACCCACTAAGACTCCATCCCTGCCCCACTCCTACCCCCCAGATACAGTCTTTGGAAAAATTTGCATTGTTATTTATTTTATTTTTTTTTACATTCATTTAGTGTGTGTGTGTGTGTGTGTGTGTGTGTGTGTGTGTGTTTGTAGGCACATGCTTACTGCAGTGCCCTTGTGGATGTCAGATAACAATTTGGGGCAGGCTGGTTCTTTCCTTCTCCTGTGCTACCATGTGAGTCCTGAGGACCAACCCAGATTGTCAGACTTGGTGGCAAGCCCCTTTATAGGTTGAGCCAGCTTGCTAGCCCAAATTCTATACTTTAATTTACCTCTTTGAAGTTTGTGAGTGTATCTATGGGTTCTGAGGATTATTTGCATGGTTAAGTTCCAGAAGTGCCTGCAAGCCTTAAAAGAGCAGAGAGCACTAGGAATGGCTTGTTAAACTGCAGACAAGGGAAAGGGTTCTATCCTGCACTCACCCAGCCCCAACATACATACTGTTTTACTAAAAATTATCAAACATGCCAGTACATTGTCTCCTGGATCTGTTTTTGCATTCGTTAAGGTAGAAACATCCACAACTTCTGTTCCAGTAGGTGGAGAAAGACTTAAATCCTAGAAGCACCGCTCATCTACCTTTTTAGGGTATTACAGGTTTAGCTTGAGGGCTGGAAGGTGTCCAGAAAAGTATGACTCAGGGAGAAAAAGACTACTCCCAAAGCATGCAGGGTGGAGTGTCAGGGCCAGCACAGTAACATTCCCAGTGGGGAGACACTAGGGCATAGATTTGCTTTCACAGAACAAGTGAAAAGGAACAAAAGTTTGTGGGGTTTTTTTTTGTTTTTTTGGTGTTTTTTTTTTTTTATTTCTCATTCTCAGAGGCCCAGTTTCTGCAGGTGTGTGTTTTGCTGACACCTCGTCCTCCGTGTTATTTCAGACGAAGTTCACTACAACAATATCTCCACCCTACTCCCACCCCAACTAACTGGCTGCAGAAAGGAGACATTCTGTCGCCCCTGTCCCCTGCCAGCCTCCTGACATTAGGCAGAAAGTAAGCTGTATGTCTCCCTCCAGTGCACTCGCTCAGGGGTTTCCCCTCCTTGTTTTCCTTTCTCCTTGGCCAGCCAAAGCCTCTTGTAGAATGGAGCCATCATGGGACAGTACTACCTTCCCCTCAAATCAAAAGCAGCTGATGCTCTGCTGACCACTGCTCCCAGATGCATCCTCTCCTCCATTCTCTAGTTCCCGGCATAGAGGAAGCAGCTCAGGGAGAGCACAGCCTTGCTTCTCTGTCTCCTGGTAGATCTCTTTAGCTTTTCCACACCTCATTCAGCTCAGCTGGGAGTCTCTTCCTCCCACAGCTGGCCATGATGATTAGTGAGGCTACATCCGTGGTCAGTGCGGCATCATATTCTGCATGGAGGTACCTGATGGAGGCTCCTCTCCTCCTCATCTTGATAAGGAAAGAAGGTGAGCTATTCATGTCCACCTAAGCCAGCAGTAGCTGTTTCTCTGTGCTCATTTGTCTCCCCAGTCCTTCTATGGGCACTCACTGGGCTAGCCTTCCTGTTCTCTGGTGAGTGAGTACTTTTCAGTGTCAAGTGTCATAAACAGGGTATACAATAAGGACTTATGCTCAGCACCACGCAGAGCAAGAGGAATAATTTTGCCAGAAGTAAGTCTATATTGTGTCCTTTCCTATGAGGTTTGGTTATTAAAATGGCATTGGTGGTTTTCTAGTTTTTTTTTTCCCTCGCTCTGGTCAACCCTGCTCGTTCTGGTCTGCCCCGCTTGCTCCGGCCGGCCCCGCTCGCTCCAGTTGGTCCTGCTTGCTCAGTCCCTGCTCTCTCCGGTCCAAGGATTTATTTTATTATTATTATTCATAAGTACACTATAGCTGACTTCAGACGCACCAGAGGAGGGCGTCAGATCTCACTACGGGTGGTTGTAAGCCACCATGTGGTTGCTGGGATTTGAACTCTGCACCTTCGGAAGAGCAGTCAGGTGCTCTTACCCGCTGAGCCATCTCACCAGCCCGTAATCTACTCTTTTAAGACAAGATTTCATATAGTCCTGCATAACCTTGAGCTCTCCATGTAGCTAAGGCTAACCTTGACCTCCTAATCCTCCTGCCTTTGCCTTGCAAGTGCTGAGGTTACTAAGGTTACAGGTATGTACCAGTACACCAGCCCCCCTCTCCCTTTTTGAGACAGATGACACCGGCATATAAATCTAACTACTCAGAAGACTGGGGCAGCAGGCTTGAGAGTTTAAGGCCTGTTTGGGATATTTAGTGAGAGCCCATTACAAATAAAAGTTAAAGAAAGCACAGTGGTAGACTTCTTGCCTAAAATCTGCCAGCGAAGGGCTAGAAAAGTATAGCTCAGGGGTAAAGCCCTTGCCTTGAAGGCAGGCACTCCACCAATGAGTTGCACCCCTATCTCTTGCTTTTGTTTTTTAGACCATCTGTCTTTAGGATTTACCATCCTAGTATGGAGTCTGCAGGCTTCCCAGAGGGCATATGGGATATCTAGTTTACTACTGGAAAAGTCAGGGGGCCTCTTGCCCACTGTTCTCCTTTAAAGGTTTCAGAGTCTCAAGGTACATGATCATGATCCCCTCCTGGAGCTGGTCCTGGGGTGAAGAAGGGTTGGTCACAGTCTGCTGTTTCTGATCCTCAGAGCTAAGACCAGAAGAACAGAGCAAACCCAGTTTGCTGAACTCAGTTCCTGGTTTACTGCCGAGAAGGGAAACAGTGACTGATGTATTTCAGTTGCCACTGACTTCCTGTTCTTTGGATTTTGTCAGTTATAGTTAGGAGTTTCTTCATGTTTATTTACAAAGACTTTGGGAAACTGTGTGTTGAACAGGGAATCCCTTTCTGCCTGGATCTGTGCCAGACACTGGGGATAGGTTCTGAGCAGAAGTTGGATTCTTGGTAGGATGTGCAGGCAGCCTGACTTGCCCAAAGTGCTACTGCATCCTGAGGGTAGGAGAGGGAGAGAGTACACAGTTCTCAACTCAGGCTGGGATGATAGATTGGTTCTAGGCCGAGCCTTGCTCAAGGTTGTGAACATGCCTCAGGGACCTTACTTACATGGGTATAGATAGTGCAAGAGTCCACAGGAAGCTCTGTATTATTGAAAGAACAAGTTCTAGATGTTTCCCAGTAGCTGTGGCTAAGAGGATGAAGCTTGGAAGTAAATAACAATGCAATTGTGGGCTTAGAAGGGGGCATCATAGGAGATGAGGAGGATACCCATGACCAAGAACGAGCTTGGTGATGAAAAGAAGATGCAGACTGAGGTACCCCAGAAAGTCCTTGGGGCAGGTGTTCAGGGTTCCAGCTGGGCAGCTGCCAGGGTTTGGAAGAGCAGAGTGAGCTGACATCTAGAAGCAATGGCTAATACACAGTTCAATACACTGGTGCCAGGTTTAAAATTTAACTCACTTTCCTTTAAAATGATCTCACTACACCAGGCTTTATGCAAGCTTGACAGTATCCTTCTGTTCAGCCCTATGTGGATGGCTAGGTACATCCCCAGTGGTTTTAGAAGAAAGTCTTGGGAGTGTGGAGACATGTTGGCTCATCAGGATATAAAAAATGCTATCTTAGAGTTCCAGGTACATGATCAGACTTCTCAGATTAGCCAGAAGCAAGACCCTGCCCTACTCCATTCCCCTTCTTCCTTCCTTCTTCCCTCTTTCCGTTCCAATTTTGAGACAAAGTCTTATGTTCTCTGCTGGCCTTGAACCTGCTATGTAGTCAAAGATGACACTGAACTTGCTGGCCTTAATCAAGGGGTATGTGTGTGTGGTACTAGAGATGGAACCTAAGGCTTTGTGTATGCCAATGAAGCACTCTTAATAAGAGTGCTTATAGCCCCTGATCCCTTTTGGTATTTGGAACAGGGTCTTCATATTCTGTTGCCTTAGTTGGCCTTAAATGTGTGGTAACCCTCTTGCTTCAGCCTCCTAAGTACTTGGAGTTATAGGCATGAACCACTCTAACTAGCCTGATTATTCAGAAGCCCTCAGTGAAATAATAGGCTCAGTTTGAACAGAGAACTAATTTGGATGGGGGTCACCTATTTTGATTTCTGGACTTTTTAAAGGAAACTTTAAAGCCACAAGCAAGATATCTTTGGATGTGGCCTGAAATGGCGGCGCTTTAGTCACCCCACAGCAGTGTCCTGCTGCTGGCAAAACAGACAGTACCTTAGCAAGGGCTTCTGGAAGCTTGGGAGTTGTTACCCCAGACCATGCTTGTATATACTTTGTAAAGGTTGGGGCTGCTCATGTGCTTCCTAGTCTTAGCCAGTACCCTCTCTCCCAGTCCGGTGTGCAGAGACCTGCACTGGGTTTATCTCCGTCACTGCAAGTGTTCCCTGTTCCCTGCTCTGTTAACAGAGCTATAATTAACTCACAGGACGCCAGGCAGCCAGATTCGGCCAGGCGCCAAGAAATCAGCCCCAATTACTATATTCACATTGTCAGTAATGCCCACTTCACAGCTTCTGCTAATTTGAAATGGCAAGTTCCAACTTTCCATAGTCAAATTACCATTTTTGTACCGTTCTATTACATGGTGATATTTGTCCATTATTTGGACTATGTAAACTTGGTATTATAACGACAATTAGTTGTTGTGCACTTTCTGAAATGATTTGCAATTACATCTCTTAAGAGGCTAACTCAAATCTGCTCTGTTGGAGTGAGCAACACATTTGCCTTGGTGCCCCAAACACGTCAGAAGTCAGATTTTCAGACAGTTCAAGTGCCTTGAGGTTATGCAGTAAAAGTGAGCCCCTAAGTAGAAGGAAGGGTGAGAGGTAGGAATGCAGGTCAGTCTATAGAGTGTTTGACTGACTGACAAACCCTGGGTTCCGTCTTCAGTACCACATAAAACAGGTGATCCCAGTACTTAGGTTAAAGGCAGGAGGATAATGGTTAAAGGCTATACGTGGCTACACAGTAAATTTAAGGCCAGTCTGGAGTCTGTGTGTGCCAGTTCACACCCCTGTGCATACGCAGAATCCAGAGGAGGGTGTCAGGTGACTTGCTCTACCAATCTCTGACCTATTCTCTCAAGCCAGTGTCTTTCACTGAACTCTGATCTAGGCTGGCAACCAGCAAGTGCCAAAAGTTCCCCTGTCTCTGTCCTCTGTAGACCTGAGGTTATAGCTGCATGTGCAGTGATACCTAGCTTTTCCCATGGATGCTAAGAATCTGAACTCAAGTCCTCACCTGTGTGTCATGCACCCTCCTCTGAGCCATCTCTCCAGCCTCTTCAAATATCTTTTTGCACCAAAGTTTCCTGGTTTCCTCATGAACATGGAGACTTTCCTTGCCTCCTTTGGGCCATCCAAACTCCCAGGAACTTGAGATCTGTGGCCCCAGGTACTATCAATGACCCAAGGCTATTCTCGTTCATTGGAGCCACTTGCTAGGTCCCCCTGCTTAATGGCATTTAGTTGCCTGATTAGGCAGTATGGTTTTTGGTCACTTGTCAATAAAGAAACTTCAAGAGGCCCAGTAAGGGCCATAGCAACATCACAATGTCAGGATGTCAGGGCGCAATCAAAGGACAGTAGCTCTGGTGTGTTGAAATGAGTGCCGATGCTCAGAGTAGGTGTGGAGAAACGTTTATAGCAATGCGACATTCCAGTGACATCCAAATGGCATTTTCATTATAGTTTATAAAAATCTCAGCTCACAGAGGATTGGAAATTAAAACATCCATCTGTGTAACAGCTGGAGGTATAGTTAACAGTAAAGCACTTGCAAAATGTGAGCATTTAAGTTGAGGGGTGTGTCCCCAGGACTACACACACTGGGTTTGGGGTGCAGAGCTTTACTTGAAGAGGCACTGAGTTTCATCCCTAGCACCTAAGCTGAACCAATCCATAGGGTGTTCTTTCCCAAACAGATTATTTGAGAAACGTTGTTCACTATGCGTTATTTAACACCTTCTCTGTTTGAGTTTCATAGTAATATTTTGAATGTGTGTGAGTACATGTGTACCCAGGTATCTGTGCCCACATGCACATGTGTATGGAGGCCAGAAGTCAACCAGAAGTCAGTGTTGCTGCTCTGGGTGCTGTCCACCTTGTGTCTCTCTCTCTCTCTCTCTCTCTCTCTCTCTCTCTCTCTCTCTCTCTCTCTCTCTCTCTTTTTGGAGACAGGGTTTCTCTGTATAGCCCTGGCTGTCCTGGCACTCACTTTGTAGACCAGGCTGGCCTCGAATTCAGAAATCCACCTGCCTGTCTCCCAAGTGCTGGGATTAAAGGCGTGCGCCACCACGCCCAGCCCACCTTGTCTTTTTGAGACAGATTCTTTCACAGGCCTGAGATTTGACTGGCTAGCTAGGGAACCCCAGGCATGTACCATAACACTGGGCTTTTTAAAAGGTTCAATTCAGAAGGTACAAAGGCAGGTCCTCATGCTTGCATAGCAAACGCTTTACTGACTTAGCTGCCTCTCTAGCCCATCTTAGGAACTTACTTAGTGTCAGGCAAGGGGCTTGCTTTATTTTGCTTAGGCAGTGGCCTACCAGCATAGCCACTGAAGGTGGGACTTCTGAGAGGAGAGGGAGGAGGAGGATAAAGAAGAGGAAGAGGAGGAGGAGAAGGCAGGACTCCCCCAAAGCCTTTACAGGCAAATGGGTCCTTTTAAGAAGTCAAACTCCCAGAGACTTGAGTTATGGTCTTCCCTTTATTCTCCCACATAGCCCTGGACTAGGCCTGTGAAACCATAGCCCACAGCTACATGTTGCTGTCTGTGTGACTGAAACTAAGAACAACCTCCATGTTTGAAAGAGGACACTTGCAGAGCACTTGTCCAGCATGTACAAAGCTCTGGGTTCTACCCCGGGTACTACCTAAACTGGGAGTGGTGGTTGACAACCTGTAGTTCCCAGTACTCCAGAGGTGGACAACCTCCTCAGGGGTTTAAAGTTAGCCTCTGCTACATAAAACATTCAAGTCCAGTATGGGATACATGAGAACCTGTCTATTTATCATTTGAGAGTATATGCACATGTTTGTGTGAATGTAAATCACATGTATTGGAGTGCTCATGGAGACCAGAAGAGAATGATGGTGGACCTTTGAGCTGCATGGGAATTAAAGGCAGGTGTGAGCTGCCTCTACTTGACACCGTCTTTTTAAAAAGGTGTTTGGGTGGGGGTGTTTTTACACTCATAGATTCTATAAGCTTGTCATGTCAGTACCCAGGGTGTGGGCTGAGGCTGGGGCTGAGTGGGTAAGTGCTTGCCTAGCATGCACGAAGCCCTGGGCTCTGTCCCCAGCACGCCTACCCCAGCTGTGTGCAGAGCCACAGTTCTACTTTTCACATTGACGCGTGCCGTTCTGTGGTTTCAGACTACCATCCTCCGTGTCTCACTTCTCATCACACATTGAGATGTAGTTAAAAACACTGCGGGTGCAGAGGCAGGAGGATCTCGGAGTTCTAGGTCAGCCAGGGCTACATAGTGAGATTCTGTCTTAAGAAACAAACAAAAAAGCCAGGCGTGGTGGCGCACGCCTGTAATCCCAGCACTTGGGAGGCAGAGGCAGGCGGATTTCTGAGTTGAAGGCCAGCCTGGTCTACAAAGTGAGTTCCAGGACAGTCAGAGCTACACAGAGAAACCCTGTCTCGAAAAAACCAAAAAAAAAAAAAAAAAAAAAAGAAACAAACAAAAATAAAGTTTTATTGGAGTCCAGTTATGCCTGATGGTCTCCTGATGCTTCTTTTCCACAGATGCCATGTGACCAGCATGGCTTACTATCTGACCTCTGTAGGAAGAGTCTGCTGGCCCTTCCTTGGTACACATTCTCATCCTTACTTACAGTTCCTGTACCAACAATCTGACTTGGTCTCTGCCTTCAGTTTGTCTCCTTTTCAGTCTGTCTGTCTGCACTCAGTCTTCCCAAGATGCCGTTTTTTCAGTTGTTACCCCTGATGACAATCTACTCCTAGCATCCTAAATATGCACATTCCTGGGAAGTCTGGTCCCTGAATAATAGCACCAGTAATTACCAGGGTCCTAAAAGTCCTGCAGAAAAGAAAGCTATTCAACATGGGTTAGTCTGATACCTAGAAACCCACTGAGCAGAACAGTTTGTTTTTGTTGGTCTGCTCATGTCTGTCAGTGAGGGATGGCAAGCATACATGGTAAATGCCAGTCCCTATGGGCTTGGACGACCATTCAGCCTCTGGTGCCTTCTCACCTCTGCTTTAAGACTGCCTCATAGCATATGTAGGTGATGAGGGCACCCATGTCTTGATGAAATGTTATTTAAAACAAGCAAGCCAGCGAGTGGGATACTGATTAGACTTGGCCTTGGGCTGTGGTTCAGGGAACAGCGTGTTCTTTACCTGGGGAACTTGTTAGAAATCCTCAAATCTTAGGCCAGCACGCTATGCACTTTCACAGCTTCTGTGTGGAGCTGACTTTGTTGTTCTGGAATGTTTCTCCACTTACTTACTGTGTGGGTTGTTGAGTCCCTGCGCTGTCACTACCTTTTCTGGGGAGGTGTCAGCCCCACAGTGTGTATGGAGCCCTAGCCACCAATCCTGATCTGTTAGTTTCCTTGTCTCCACACCATAGCCATCTGTACACACCTGACTGTGTGTAGTGTCACGGTCCTGTGTGTTCTGTTTGCTGCCTTTCCTCTGTGCTCATGGCTCTGCAGCTGGACATTGTACCCACCTCCATGTTTCTGCATCTGCCGTAGTGCATGCTGACCATGAATAATAATATCGGTACTATTAGCACTTGAGGAAGCAGAAGAATTCAGCTGTGAGCTCTTGTGCCTGTGGTCTGTGGTCCACATGCTGTGTGATTCTGTGTAAGGAGGAGTGGGGAAGTGGAGTCAGCACCTCGGGGTTCCTGATTTTCCATGGTTCTCAGAAGTGCTCATGGTGGGAGGCCTCGCAGCGGTTTCCTCTTCTTACTCCACTCTGACTCAAGGATTGATTGATGTTTGGAAATTGTGACTCATCTTGTTAGGGAAGGAACAGGAAATTTTCTTCTCCCCCACCCCCCTTCCCTTCAAATAGGTAATAAATAAAGGCAGCTGACATCACACTTGGTGCAGTAGGGAAGCTTCAAGCACAGGGCTGGTTTTCATAATCAAACACTTCTCGCAGGAAAATACCAGAAGAAAAACTTCTCTCTGTGTTTTTGCTCAGCCTTCTTAGTAAACTTGCGGAGTTGTCCTGTGGGTTTGTACCCTTCTTGGGAAGATCTTCAGGGAAACTCATGCCATGCAAGTGAGGCTCATCTCCTTTCTCCTTTAGGAAGAGATGTGGGAGTGGGCCACACCACTCTGAGTTTCCAAGTGAACACACAGGGTGGTGAGTAATGATAGTTTAAACTGGTGCACGGCGAGAGAGTGAGATGGTCCAGGTTTACATCATGAACTAAATACAGATTATCTGGACTCTAGGCTGAGGCTCAGGCTCAGGCTGGTGCCAGGGTGCCGGCGACTGTGGCTCTCCTGTTTTGTCTCACAGCATCAAGTAAAATGGATGCCGTTTGCTTTTAGGAGTCACCTTCTGGGGTCTGAGGAAATAGTTCAATGCATACGAGCTCTAACTGTGTAAGCAAGAAGACTCAACATTGAACACAGAACGTAGACATGCTTATCTCAGTGTTTGTGAGGGGTGGACGAGATAGGAGGGTCTCTGGGGCTTGCTGATGGTAGCCCAGCTCTAGGTTCAATGCCACCACCCCTGTCTGAAAGGAATGAGACAGCATGATAGAGCAGAGCACCTAACATCATTTCTTTCCTGGGCACATGTATGGGAAGACAGACAGACAGACAGACAGACAGACACACACACACACACACACACACTTAAAATGTTCTCATATCATTTTAGGGTTGGAATGCTCAAGTGTCTTAGATTTTTTTTGTTTTTTGAGACAGGGTTTCTCTGTGTAGCCCTGGCTGTCCTGGAACTCACCTTGTAGACCAGGCTGGCCTCAAACTCAGAAATCCACCTGCCTCTGCCTCCTGTGTGCTGGGATTAAAGGCATGCTCCACCAAGTGTCTTAGATTCCTGATTGTAACTTGGTAACTCCAGAAAATAAAGAAACATTTCAAATTGTGACTCAAAGTGAGGCCTCAATAAATGGTGGCCATTGGAATTATTTTATTATTGCCATCCTTGTTACTTGCCAGGCTTGATATTCCAGTGTGTCACAAGAGGACTGCTTTACTAGGGTTTATAACACCTGCTGGGGTCTAGATAAGTGCTCTGCCATTAAGCTATACCTCTAGGCCCCCAATGGGGGGTTCTAGGCAGGGGCTCTACTGCTGAGCCACGCCCCCAGCCCCCCCTCACTGGGGGGATTCTAGGTAGGGGCTCTACCACTGAGCCACCCCTCACGCCCGGTCTTACTGTATATAGCCACCTCATGGTGCTCACTGGTACTATTTTGTCTCCATTGTTGATAGGACACTATGGCATAAACATTTTCAGAATTACTTGTGTCTGCCCACATATTGATCTATCCACGGCATACCTTGCGTAACAATGAAAGGCAATAAGCTATATCATGGTCTCCCCATGATGCTGTGGATGGAAGTCTCACCAAATAGAAGGTGAAATTGCACAGAAATATTTGAACATAGATGTTAAAATGAAATATTCCAGGTGCTTTGCCTGGAATCTTTCAGTCAGAAGCTGGAGGTATGGCTTAGTTGTAGAGCACCTGCCTAGACTCTTACAGTGGGAGGGCTTGGGGTATGGCTCATCAGTGGAAAACTGGCTAGCATGCAAGAGGCCCTGAGTTCAGCCTCCATTTCAACACTGAAAAAAATGTAAAGAGAGAAATAGAGCCAATATGGTGGGTAGAAGTCAATGTCTTCACCTCCTCATCTCTTAGCATAATATGTGCCACACGGAGCCCCCTTTTGAAATGAGGATTGTCATAGTCTCACTTCGAGCATGCCCATTTTGTCTGCAGTCAGGGTTATAGGGCCTTTGTGACACTGGCCCACAGATGCTGACTGAGGTCATTTCCCTTTCTGTGTTAGGCTCAGCCTGTGCACAAGCAGACTGCTTATATTTGGCACCAACTAACTTGTTGGGGAGTGACACCAGACACACAGATTAGGATCTGACTCACAGCATATTTAGTTCAAAGAGGTCAGTTTTAAAAACTTAAATGGATTCTGAATCAACTTTTCTTTCAGAGATCCTTTGAAAGATTGGAATGGTACCACAGCATGTTCTCTTGAGTCCAGTTTGAGAACCATCACCTGATGAATTTTAGATTCCTGTGACCTATCAGTTAAGAATCAGGGTTCTGGGGGAGAATTTCAGTATGGGCTCAGTGTCATGAACAACAGTGTGTATCCTGTGCTAGACTCAACACTAACTAAGATACAATTGGATGGAGGGTGATAAGAAAGGGTAACAGGAGGCAAAAATGTCAACATACATATATGCATGTATGGAATTGCCAAAGAATAGTGAATTTAAAAAAGGGAACAACCAATTTGCTGTGAAGAGGTATTTTTTAATGTTAGATTAATTCACTGAAATTATATAAATGATATTATTTTCCAAGATTGTTTATTAAAAGCAAGAAAAGACTGCCAAACAGGTGTTATACACCTGTAATCGCAGGATTCGTGAGGCTGCTATGCAAGGACCCCAAGTTCTAGGCTGCCTTGGCTACATAGCAAGACCATGTCTCAACAGTCCCAATCCCCAAAAAATGATATGGAAAAAAAATCATGGTATGACTTAATATAAGAATCACACATGTTCCCTCAACCAAATTTAAGAGAAAAAAGAAAAAGACTACACAAATGCATGCACATATAGCTAGCATAAGCAAATATTGAACAATGCATGACATGGTTTGTGTGTGTGTGTGTGTGTGTGTGTGTGAGTGTGTGTGTGTGAGAGAGAGAGAGAGAGAGAGAGAGAGAGAGAATATGAACGAGAGGGCACACAGATATGCACTTAACATGTGGAGATCAGAGAACAACTTTCTCTTCTTCCATTATGGATTCTGGGTTGTACAATAAGCAATTTCACCCCAACTTTGTTTTCTAAGGCAGGGTCTCTCATTGGCTTGGAACTCACTAAGAACGCCAGGGGTCTGCCTCCGCAGCTTTGTTACACAAATGTGATCCTCTGGAGTGTTTTGTTTTGTTTGTTTGTTTGTTTGTTTGTTTCTAATGGACCTGGATTCATGCAAGGCAAGCACTTTATCAACTTGATTGTTTCCCCAGTCTTTCCCCAGTATTCATAAATGGAGGTTACCACAGTCTGGACCACTGAACCTTCAGGATCCTAACATGCTGTGTATTGACCATTGTCTGTGAAGGGCGATTCCACATTCTCAGTGTCAGCATCCTGTGTTTTAAAGTTAGTGCAGTGGAGTAGTGCCTTGCAAATTGCTCAAAAGTGATTATGATTAGCGTGGTGGCACACACCTTTAATCCCAGCACTCGGGAGGCAGAGGCAAGTGGAGTTTGAGGCCAGCCTGCTCTACAAAGTGAGTTCCAGGACAGCCAGGGCTATACAGAGAAACCCCGTCTCAAAAAAAAAAAAGAAAGAAAGAAAGGGAGCCCACTGTTGGGATATATTTCTGAAACACTCCCTGTTCAGGGTTATGTTGCTGTCTCACCTTGTTAAATACAAGTGTTTGGGTGTAAAAAAGAGTGGCCTCCCAGAATGTTACACCCCAGAAGTGGGCAGGGGTATGGTACTGCAGAACTCAGAGATAAGAGCACTAAGCTGAGGAGAGGGGAGGGGAGAGGCCGCTAAGGAAGGGTGGAAAGAGAATAGCATGAGTGACATGGTGCCACTGCAAAATTTGAGAGCATCATGAAGCAGAAGAACTCTTGAGGACTTGATTCAGTGGATAGGTGGCCAAAAAGGTGGTTATGTGACCTGGAGTCTTTAATTATTGTTTGAACAGGTAGGTGCTCTTGTATCACTAGCAATTTTCACTTATTTGGTCTTGTTGGAGGGGCTGGCAATACTGGGACTTCAATCTAGGGCCTTGTGTATGCTGGATAAGCACTTTCCACTGAGCCATGGTCTCCAGCTGTTGTAGCCTATATCTCCAACCTTCCTTTTTAAACTTTTTATTTGGGTACAAGTTCTCATTGCATTCCTGAGGCAGGCCTGAAATCTGTAATTCTCCTGCCTCTGTCTCCCTGATACCTTTACTTTAAGGAAACACAGAGGTGGATTTGCGTGGAACAGTTAGGAAGCAGGGTTCACATCATTTCTGGATTGTCCTTTCTCCCATTCCCTCATCTCAACATCTGGTGCTGTATTCCCATGTCACCTTATACCATATTAGATTTTTAAAATAATATTCTATTCTCTAAACGTTTTATCACTCTGGTCATTTGCCCATTAGATACAACTCTCCCTAATGTGGGTATCTGACTAGTTTGAGCACAGAGCCTGGATACCCCCTCCTCAGGACCAGCCATGGCCCTTCTGCCTTCTCGGGTGCTGTGAATCAGGCAGGGAAGGAAGCTCACGTCAAACCTCTAATTATTTCTGTTGAAACTGATAATATTGAGGGTGGAGTGCACAGCTTCACTCTCTTTGTGTGCATGTCTCTTTTCCCCTTGTACAAGAAGTATATTCTTTCCTGTCGTGTTTGTTCCTGCTTGATTGGGGAAGCTGCTGTTTTCATTGTTTAATTAATGGGAACATGTTCTCTTTAGGATCTCACTGTGGACAGGTTTTCTGTTTGAACATGGTGCAACGTGTGGACCCTTTTAAGCCTAGTTACATGCTTACCTCTTTATAGGGCAATAACCAGATTCATTTTGCAAGTCCTTTCAGAATAACATTGTTCTTTGGCTATTCTAATAAGATTTCACTGCCACTGAGATGCCCCAGGTTGGCACAGCTGCTTCACAGCACACAGTCCCTTAAAGTACATTTTGGGAGATGTTTGTAGCAGGTTTCCTCCATCCTAGACTTCAGTCACTCACTGTGTACTTGAAGGCTCTTTTCAGTGTCTGTATGTTGTAATTTCTCTGGGTTCTGTTTTATTTGTTTGTCCTGTCCTGTTTTAGGTTTTGCTAAGGAGATTCATGTGTGAAGGGACCAACATTAAATTACATGACTAATTTGTGGGATCCCTTTTCTTAACAAGGAGCTGTGGCTTTGGAGAAAACTTAGAAAAGCCCTTTAATATGTTTTCTTCTTCCTGCCTCCTTACCCCTCTCTCTGGGTGAGTGTGGGTGTGCTCTAATGAAAATATAGCCCAGGTTAGCCTCAAACTTGATTGTCCTTCTACCCCTGGGGTTACTGAGTTTAAGGCCAGCCTGGTCTACAAAGTGAGTTCCAGGACAGCCAGGGCTATACAGAGAAACCCTGTCTTGAAAAACAAAACAAAAACAAAACAAAACAAAACAGCAAGTGTGCTACTATGCGTGTCACAAGGACCAGGTCATAGAAAGAAAACCAGGTGGGCCAGAAGAGATTCTTTTTCTGAACACCTATGTAGCTTTGTCTCTTTGGCAAGGTGGCCCCTTCTTCTTCCCTCCCGGTAAATGTTCATTTGTGGCTGCCCAGTTTAAACAAGGAACGTGAGTGAGCAAGGCATCTAAGTGTAGTAGGGGAAGAGCCTGAGGTGGCCATAGATGGAGGTAAGGGATGAAGGTGCTGGGCATGAGGGAAGCTCAGCTCTCTGGTTAATGCTGTGTGGGTCTCTATGACAGGAATCCTCAAGGGATTAGGTTTGCAGGGGTGGCAGTGAGGAACAGAATTGGCAGTTGGAGAATTTGAGAATATAGTGGGTTGTCCAAGTAGAGCTAGGTGACTGGCCAGCCCTCAAGCATAGAGCGTAAATCTGGGTGTAATGTGGGAGGCACTGACTGGAAACAGGTGCCATTCACGTGCCTTTGCCACCTCTGTCAATAGATTATGGGGAATTCAAGGTTTCTGTGAGGACCCAGCTCAGTACTCAAAACAACAACGCTCTTTAAATTCTGTTTAAATTTATTTTTATGTGTATGGGTCAAAAGAGGACATCAGCTTCCCTGGAACTGGAGTTACAGATGGTTGTGAGCCATCATGTAGTTCTGGGAATTTAACCTAGATCCTCTGGAAGAGCAGCCAGTGTGCATGCTCCCTCTCCCTCTCCCTCTCCCTCTCCCTCTCCCTCCCCCTCTCCCCCTCCCCTCCTACTCCCCCCCTAGCTGTGTTAGCTATCATCCTCATCTTTAGTCTTAGGTTTTGGGAGGTGAGGCTTATGGCAGCCCCACATGGAAATTCATAGTGCACAAGATCATCTGTTCCTCTAGCCCCTCTAGCTGTTATTCGAACAAGGGAAGCCATATATTTTTAAAAGCAGCCAAGACTAGCCACACTTTGAAGTATTGCACAATCATTAAAAATCATACTGGTGGCAAGTCTGTAGAACAGGCAGCAGGATGAGGAGGGGAGGAAACAACTTAGGAAGTGCATTGGCGCATTCTCACAATGCCAAAAGACATGTACTGGAAGAAGCCGTGGCAGAGTACGGGCTGGGCCCCTTAGGGGCAGGACCACAGCAATTTCCTACCTTATGCTCTGCCTACTTTAAAAGTACTGTCATAACAAATACTACGTTGGTCACCAGGAACAAAATAAGCTGTTGTGGGGCTGGGATGATGGCACAGTGATCCAGCTGCTTGTTGTAGAAGCATAAGGTCAGGAGTGTGGGTCCCCAGCACCCACACCAGTTTCAGGTGGGCTCCAAGTGGGGAAGGGATTCCCAGAGCAAGCTTGTTAGATACACTAGCTGAGTCCGAGAGTTTAGGGTTCAGGGAGAGACTGCCTTAGTGAGTAGAGAGTCACCCAGCACAAACATCTGCCTCTCTGCACTCACATATGCATGTGTGTACCTGTACATACACATTACACGTGTTAGACACAACTGAAAAGGAAGAAGCTCTCCCAACAGAGCATCTTCCTCCCTTCAGCATGGAGCTGGCTGTCTAAAGAACTGGAAAGACAGCTTTTGGATATTTTCCTGCAATTCATCTGGCCTCCAAACACCATCCTTCACCGGGCATTGCACATGTGTGTCTAGGATGTACACACTTAGCACGCAGAATCACAATGCTCCATACACTGAATTTGTTGTGCTCTTTTGGTATCTCTTACTTTATAAAGAAAAGGCCCAGCACTTGCCTTTAATTCCAGCACTCAGGAAGCAGTGACAGGCTGGATGGATCTCTGTGAGTATAAGTGATCTCTGTGAGTACAAGCCCTGCCTCATCTTATGACAAGTTCTAGGCCAGCCAAGGCTGCATATGAGACAGTTTCCAAAAACAAAACACCTTGTTTGGTTGCCAGCACAAGATGGAGCTAGTCAATATCCTAACATGGAAGGGAGAGAGGCTTGTAAGCCTCCTCCCCTGAGGAAGAATGAACAACTTATGGCTTCTGGGGGAGGGAGAAACACTCTGTAAGAGTGTGGCCTCTAATAGGTTGATTGCTACAAATGGATAGCCCCATGCCTGGGAGTATAGGGTCAGCACAAATTGGTGGGTTTTTTAATTGAAGAGAGAGAGAGAGAGAGAGAGAAAGAGAGAGAGAGAGAGAGAGAGAGAGAGAGAGAGAAACAAAAGAGGACGTGAATTAGAGAGGAAGTAGGTAGATCTGGGAGGATCCTCATCATAAGATTAAAATACATTATATAAAATTTCCAAAGAATTAATAAAATATTAAGGGGCTTGTTTGTTTTTGTTTTGAGGCAGTATTCTAGACTGGTCTCAAAGTCCCTCAGGATCTGGGGTTGACTTAACTCCTGGTGCTCCCCTTCCACCACCTTCAAAGTGTCAGGATTGCAAGCGTGTACCACTACACTCAGTTTTGTCAGTGCTGGGCATCAAACCCAGGGCTTCATAAGTGCTAGGTAAACACTCAACCATATACCAGCTTCTTATTTAAATGTTTTGATATGGAAGTTTGGTCTTGATTTCAGTGAATGCTGATACACTTGAGGTGGTGGTGTTGGGGAATGCCATTCTATGGAAAGTAAAGGCAAGGATTGTAGACAGAGGCTGAGCTGCGTCTTGATACTGAGTGAGCCACCACCCTTCCCCACCCCAGCCCTTTTCTCCATCTGAAAATAACAGCCAATTACTTGTTACTCAATCAGCAGGAGCTATTATCTTTTTTTTTTTTTTTTTTTAAGACTTTCCTGGGAACCTAACATGAATCTTCTGCAACAGTATATACCCATAACTACTGACAAGTCTCTACCATCTGGAGCCTGTTATCTTGGTAGGGCCTTATTTAGTCCTAAGTCACTTCACCTCAGCAACTGTTACTGTTTGAATGTGGAACAGCCTCACCCCTACCCCACCCCTCTTCCTGTGTTGGAACACTTGGTCTGCAGCTGGTAATGCTGTTTTGAGAGGTTGTAGAACCTTTGGGAGGTGGAGCCTTTTTTAAAGGAAGTCATTCTGTGGAGAGCAGGGCAGGAGGCCTTGAGTCTTAAGGGCTCATGTCATTTCCCAACCACTCTGCTTCCGTACCACTGAGATCTGAGGAGGTGAGGAGCCCCAGCCACATACCCCTGCTACCAAGCTTTCCTCATCACAAGCCAATCAGTCCTTCTTCCCTTGAGCTGTTTCCCTTGAGGAATTTGGTGGAGCCTGGGATGTAGTTGGGTCATTATGGAGAAATGACAGAGCATGGGCCCCTATCAGGTTTTGTTTTATTAAAATCACAGTAAACAGCAAATTAGCTTGGATAAATCTTTTCACAGATAACGCAGAGTGCAAGGTATAGAAAGTGTTTGTCAGGAGAAGGGTCTAGTTAGGAGTTAACTGTAGCGATCCCTCTCCTGGGTTTCTAGTTCACATTTTTCCATTCTCTAGTGTCCTCATGCCTGGTAGGTACCACATAGTCATAGCTGAGAGTCACACATCAAAGTGCCAAGACTGCCCAGGCTCCACTTACTGTATGACCTAGGACAAACCTCTTAACTCTCTGTACCTCAGGCATTGTCAGCTGGCCACACTGGGGTAGCCTTGTGAATGAACTGTATTAGATTAAATAGAATATTCAGAATACCACCTGGCCTATGCTGCGCTGCCTGTTTCTCATTGGCTTGGATATATTGGTGCATAAAGTACATCTAGGAACCAGGGATATAGTTCAACTGTAGAGCACCACTTAGCATGTACAAAGCCCTAGGTTCAATCCCTAATACTCATATTGCAGGGGTCTGCGTGTATTTGCATGAACATATGTGAATATGTGTCTACATAAGTGATTGCATGCATAAGTAAGGTTTTATGGATGACACTTCTATAGATTCCTCACCTCATCTGCCTCTGAGCCCTTCCTAACTTGATAGTAGCTGACAAAGATGAGACTGCCCCAGCAGAAGCAGCCATTGGCGTGCTTTCTGTCCTGGATGTCCTCAGAAATAGCAGGTCTGGAGGTAAAGAATCATATCTGATCCAGCTTTGGGGCTTTTACCCAGAAAACATCCAAAAGAACAAAGCCACAGTTCTTTCCAGGTCTCTACAGGAGCATCAGTGAGTCTGCTCTGCTAAAAAAGTTTATGAAAAAGGTAATTTCTGATCTATCCATGGTAATGACATAGACTTTGTGAACTGTCATTTAGGAACAGGATATGGTTCCTAATGATATCCTAATGTGGATTGAAGTACATCTGTTGGTACCTCATAAGAGTAATATGACTAGATGTAGTTCATCAGGACCTGTCCACTTTGAGATTTCAGACTTTCGACCTAGGGCTTTGTACATGCTAAGCAGGTGCTCTACAGTTGAACTATATCCCTGGATGTGCTTTATGTACCAGTATATGTATATCCAAGCCAATGACAAACAGGCAGTGTACCACGAACCAGGTGCTATTTGGTCTCTCACTGAATCCTTAGTTCACCAAATAGGTTAGGCTGGCTAAGCAGCAAGCCCCAGAGATCCTCCTGTTTCTGCTTTCCCAGTGCTAGGGTTACAAGTGACCACTATCAAGCTCAGTGTATTTTATGTGGATTTTGGGAATTGAGCTCAGGTCTTCATACTTGTCAAACAGGTTCCTTACTGAGCCATCTGCCCAGTACAAGAGTTAAATGTTTAATTGTGCCACCGAAGCTTTGGGAGCTTGTGTTTTCTGGAGAAGCCTTCTATCTCCCTACAGACAAGATAGCACAGTGATCCACACTCAAAAAACTGAGACCATTTTTTTTTTCCAAAAGTGATTTTTGAGGCCACGAATGAGGATTTCTGATCTTTAGTGGAAGCTCATGGAGGAAGAGAATCTGATGCCTGGACATACTGGAATGTTCTAGATGCTGAAGAGGAACAGAGACACAACTGTAGACGCTCAGCAACTGTCTGATGATAGGACAAGACCAGCTCTCTTTGGTTGTAGATCTTGGCTGTTGTACTTTTACTCTAACTGTGACTTAGGGAAAGTTGTCATGCCTTGTTCTGGTGTGTTTGTGTGTGTGTGTGTACATGCACCAGTGTGCATGCTTTTATACATGTATGCCATACCATGTGTGCAGTCAGAAAACAACTTAAAGGTTGAGCGACTTTCCTCCTTCCACCATGTGGGTCCTGGGGATCAAATTTAGGTCATCTGTCTTGATAGCAAGCACCTTTACCCACTATGTCATCTTCATCTTGCCAGCCTATCTGGGTATTGTCATCTAAAAGGCAGTTTGATTACCTTATTGAGAGATTTAGAGCAGTCTGTCCTGGAGTGGAGACAGATCTGCAGTAGGGAGCTATATGATATGAGCTTGTCATGTGAACAGTTCTGGTCACCTAAAGAAAGTAAAGGTCTGGGAAATAAGCTATGTACCCAGGAAGGCATTTCTATATTTGAGAAATTGAGGTGGCCCACTCTGAAAAATCTGGGCCAGATGCCAGGAGCTTTGGGTCTCTAGGTATCCCAATGTGCAACCAGGACATGTGTGCAAGCAGATGCCTACTTTTAAAGGAAGGACTTTGCAACTATGTTTATTCAAATCTAATGCAAATAATGTAGAAAATGCCAAAAGGGTGTCTAATCCGGAGTCTCATTGGCAAATCTTGCCAAGGAGATCTGAAAACATATCCCTGAAAAGATAGTGTGTAAGTCTTAGCTATTATACTCTTCTTAGTTGAGCTGCCCCATGAGTGGAGTTCCACCTTGGGTTGGGATGTCTTTGGAGACACTGACCTGGACATTTGGGGTTTTCCCACTGATCTGGAGCTTTTAAATCTTAGAGGTCACAGCTAAATAGCTTTCCTTAGCCTGTTGTTCTTAGGGTAGCATCTGTGCTAGTCTTCAGTCTTGCCTATATAGGATACTACATACATGGTAAGCCAGAGACAAAGATGTAGACAGAGCTTTAAGGATTGAAGAGCTAGTATACAAGAGGCAAAATCATCTCCCTGAGAGCTACCCCTGCCCTACAAGGCATAGAGCCCAGTATGGCCAGCTTCTTTCCCATTGCTGCCCAGAGATACATCCTGTTTCACCACAGCTGGCCTACTGGACTTCTGAGATCTTTAGTCACCCATAGAGGCTATAACCACAGGTGATTTAATGGCCTGCGATTTGCTTCTTTTATTCTTAGAAGGGAAAATGAAGCTACCTGTTGTTTTGGGCTCTTTTGTGTCATCTACTGGGTCCTGTAAGTGGGGAATACTCTGGAGAAAGTGAAGGGTCTTGGGAGAGGAGAGCTAGCTTGTGCTAGACTTCAGAGGCATGAGGAACTAGTTGCAGCATATACAAACATTTTTATTTATGAATTGAAGCAAGAGAGAAAATATGAAAGGGCATGCAGAGGAAGGGTTTTGTAGGTGAGCAGGGCCCTCCCCTCCCCTGTATGTACCAAGGACCTTTGCCCATTTGGCCACACTGTCAGGCAGAGTTGGCCTCCTGTGGAAGAAACCAGAATGAAAGAGAAGTGGCAGGAAAGAGAAGAGATATCACTTGGCCCTGAAAGGCATCCTCTTTGTTATGTCTCTGCATCCAAGAGGCAGCTGGCCTCTACTTCAGTGTGTCTCTATGAGTGTTTTTAGGGGCCAGGCACTATACCAAACAACATGAGCACAACTAGAATAGGAGCTAAGCTCACTCTCATGCATGTATGGCACGGTCACATTTGTGTTTTAGAAAGCCCTGCTCCCCTAATTTATACAAGGGCAGGTAGACATGATCAACCAAGCTGCGACAGAGTTGCTGGATATCACACAGCTGTTGCCACCTCCCTGGCACATCTCAGTGTCACCAAGGGCCCCAGGCCCTATCTTCGTGGCTCTCAAGTCCTCACTGAAGCACAGTCAAGAATGGAAGGCATGCTTAGCTCTCCACAACTGCCCTGGTTCTACGAGTGCCAGCAAGATCAGCTCCTTGGGGCCTAGGCCTGTTCCCCAGCCAGCGGCCCCTCCTAGTCCTTGCCTGGGGAGTGGTGTGCCTGGTGTATTGACACATGGTTGGCGCAAGAGCCCTGTGTCTGGAAGTTTAGTCGTTTCTCCTGTCACTCTTCTCTGAAAGGCAGTGTTAGAAATAGATGTAGTTTTTTTTATTACCGTCTGGTCTGGTCCCTCAGGCTGATTTCTGCAGTGTGATGGATGTGCACTCACTCTCAATGCTGGGCTTGGATGATGGAATCAGATGATGTCAAAAGATCAAGGCAGCAGGAATACTCTGAAACCTACCTGAGGTCTGGAGTGCTTGTATAGCCTGCATGAGGCCCTAAACTCCATCCCCACCAGTGAATAAATAGGGTGTGACATGCTTGTCATCTCACCATTCTGGAGGTAGAGGCTGGAGGATCAGAAGTTCAAAGTCATCCTCTGCTACATAGAGAGTTCCAGACCAGTCTGGGATACATGAGACCCTGTCCCACCAACAAAAACTTATGCTGGAATTCTTTTTAAAGGTGCCAGTGACAGTTTATTCAGTGTTGTCTAGAGCCTTCACATGGAACGGATTTGTCACATCCCCACTGATCCTGTTGCATAGCCCCAGCCCTAGATACCTTTGGAAAAGGAGTTATTTGGAATCTTTCTCCATTTAACACCTTTGTGACTTAGATTAGTGTCTCTTCCAATGACTAAAACAGCACCAACAGCTTCTAAAACCATGCCAGCCCTAAGATGGGCTGAGAGCTTGAATTCTGTCTTTGTTGGAAAAGATTTGAAACTGTAGGTTTTAGAAGCTTTCTGAAAATATTGCTTGTATAATATTCATTGAACACAAATTCTTTCGCAAGTAATGGCATTGTAATGGTTCTAAAGAAATAAAGTGACTTGCTCAGCCTGGGTATTTATCTTAAATGCCGAAAAGCTACAAACACAGGCTCTGTGAGCTGTGTGCATTTAATTAAACCATATCCCAACATGCTACATAAAGGGGTGGTTTGTGTATCACACTCTGAAAAGATCCATAAAGTGTCCCTAGAATCACACAATCAGGATTATTCCTAGACAAGTTGTTTCTGCTCCAGATCCCTTTCCTTATATGGAACATGAAATTGTAGGGGCTGGAATACCCAAAATCCTTGTAGTTAATAGCTCTCCAGGGTGTCTGCAACTTGGAGTAATCAGAAGTGGTGGGGTTTTATCCTTTGTTTTCTCTATCTTCACATAAAACAAAGGAGCAGAAGACTGTACCTCAGTGGTAGAGCACCTGCCTAGAATCCCCCAGTGAGGGGCTGGAGGTGTGGCTCAGTGGTAGAATATTCACTGGTATAATATTCACTTAACATGTACAAGTCCCTGGTCCATCCCCAGTGTTGAATAAACAAACAAATCAAATAAGGAGAATATTTTCATACCAAATGCATATCAAGAAGTGGGCACCAGGAGACCTAACTCTGTGTGGGCTTCTAGGTCTATCTAATTAGTCCACCATCTCTGTTGCTTGCTGTCTTTATTGTTGCTGTTTATGGTGCTAGGATGGAACCCATGGCCTTGTGCATTCTAAGCAAACACTGATCTCAGAGCAACAAATCCCCCCCCCCCCGTGTGTGTGTGTGCGTGTGTGTGTGTGTGTGTGTGTATGTGTGTGTGTGTGTGTGTGTGTGTGTGTGTGTGTGTGTGTGTGTGTGTGTAGGCCAGGAAGAGTCTAAGACCCTTTGGCCTCCCGGTTGTCCTTGCCTGATGCCTAACAGAGATACAGGGGAGTATTAGGTGAAGGATCACCCTGTGGAGAGACACTGACCTTGGATCTGGAAGTGCCAGTTCCTCGGCTATGTTGCCTTTGGTTGGGTACTCAGCTCCCACTCCTCTTTCCTCAGGAATAAGGGGCTAGGGGAGCTCCCATAGACCCCCTAGTCTGTTATAGCAAGTCCTGCCGAAGACTTGGCCGGACTGAGAGATGATCCCAAAGGCACCTTAAAGAAACAAACTGTGAACTGGGCAGTGGTGGCGCATGCCTTTAATGCCAGCACTTGGGAGTCAGAGGCAGATGGAGTTCTGAGTTTGAGGGCAGCCTAGTCTACAGACTGAGTTCCAGGACAGTCAGGGCTACACAGAGAAACCTTGTCTCGACAAACCAGAAGAGAAGAGAAGAGAAGAGAAGAGAAGAGAAGAGAAGAGAAGAGGGGAGGGGAGGGGAGGGGAGGGGAGAGGAGAAGAGAAGAGAAGAGAAGAGAAGAGAAGAGAAGAGAAGAGAAGAGAAGAGAAGAGAAGAGAAGAGAAGAGAAGAGGAAAGAAAGTCAGCCTGGTGGCAAAGTGACATGTGCTCTGTAATTCTAGTGTTAGGGAGGTCAAACAGGTGGATCATGAGTTTCCAGCCAACCTGGACTACATAGTAGTGAGGCCCTTTCTCAAAGTACACACAGAACAAGCTGGCAGAGTATTGCCTAGGTTGTACAAAGCTCAGGGTTCGACCTCTAGCACCACATAAACCAGGGGTGGTGGTGAATGCATGTAAACCTTGAACAATGAGGTAGGAGAAGGATCAGGAGTTCAAATGCGTACTTGACAACATAGCAAGTTGGAGGCCAGCCTAGGCTATATGAATTGTTTACAAAAGGGTGGGCAGAGACAACCTGAGTTTTAGGAGCTCAAAGTGTCACAGATGATCCCCAAGTTACACTTCCAGAAATCACCTGTTTAGGAAACTAGGATCCTCCCTGTAAGAGCCCTTCACTGCACGTGCAGCCCTGCACATCCACATCCTCAGCGTGGGGGTTAAAGAAACCCACAGGTCTTAATAGCTGAAGGGCTGAAGACATCCCAGTCCCTCCAGCACTGTGGAGTGTAGCCTGAAATAGTTGGAAGCTGAAGTTTAAGCCTCTTTTGGCCAGATCAAAGAAACCCAAACTTCTAAAAATACCAAATTAGCTTTTTAAGCATAGTTTCTATCTTTAGTTGAAATGTGTGCAGTGTGTACTTCTGGAATGTTCTTAGCCATATCCAGAGAAGTTAGCATCTACCTGGAAAAATGAGGTGTTTGGCCTGCAGTAATAACTAACTCTTCAGCCATTGACTTCCCCTCAGCAGGACTCAGGATCCCACAGGATAAATGGGGCCTTCTCTCTCCTTCTGAATCTATCATCACTGTACTGGGACAGGACTTTGCTTTTCCCTCTCCTCTCCTCT
Source organism: Mus minutoides (assembly GCA_902729485.2). Taxonomy (NCBI): domain Eukaryota; kingdom Metazoa; phylum Chordata; class Mammalia; order Rodentia; family Muridae; genus Mus; species Mus minutoides. The sequence goes on along the minus strand of LR749513.1, from coordinate 3,475,184 downwards.
CCTCTCCTCTCCTCTCCTCTCCTCTCCTCTTTAAATACTGCTTCCTTCCCCCGTGTGGGTATGTATGAGTGTGTGCTCAGTACAAGGCTAGAGGAGGGTGCCAGGGGTTCTGCTCTACCACTTTCTGCCGTATCCCCTTGAGACAGTGTCTCTTGCTGTACCTAGAGCTAGGCTGGCAGCCAGCAAGCCCCTATCATCTTCCTGTCTCTGTCCCTCACAGCATTGGAATTGCAGATGTGTACAAGGCCATACCTGGCCTTGGGCACTAGGGATCCAAACTCAGCTCCTCATGCTTTTGCAGCAAGTGCTCCTACCCACTGATCTGTCCCCCAACCTAGTACTGTGTAATCATATAGTGATCTTTGAGCCTGTCTTCCCCCTCCCCGTAGTGGTGCCATCTTTGAAACCCAACACGAAATGACATGTTTGAGAGCATTCAGTTTGCAAGTCATATAGCTCAGCAGGCTTATTCCCACCCAGGGCAGACTGAAATATTTGTATTTGGGTTTCAAATGTGTTCTGTGATGTGTATGCAACAGATCGGCCCTCTTAATTGCTGTGCTTGTTAACATTCAAATGAGGTTTCAATCTGGAGCCAGAATTGAATGACAGTTGCAGAAAGTGGCCCAGAATCTCACTGAGTGATGTGGGGCAGGCAGCCGAGGTAGAAAACTCCAGACAGACCATTCTCAGAGAAGTCGGCAGACTTGACTTTCAATACTTCCCTGACAGACACTTGCTTCAGACAGAGCTTCATGCCAGGTGTCATATGTGGGATGCTCAGATCCCACAAAGGCAGCCTCGGGTGGCAGCAAGGGGCCATGCGCCCAGGGTGGCAGAATCAGCCTCTGAGAGTAGACAGACTCCAGTCTTTTGTCTTTGCTTTGCAAGTTCCTAGCCAGGACCAACCATCCTGAGGTCAGCTGGCTTCCTTGGAGTGTAGAGGTGCCTGGGCTGTCTGGGGGACTTCGGGTGGGATTTCTGCCAATTTTGCCTAAGGGAAGTATAATGGGCAGCTTGTCTTAAGCACCTACTTTCTGTCTGCCTGATCCCTGCTGAGGATGTCAGTGACCGCCCAGGCTAGATAGACACTTCTCTACTATGTGTCTGAGGATACTGAGGTCAGACAGCCACTGTCCTCACAAGCCTGTAACAAACCTAATCTGAGTCTGAGTTCACTGACCCTAAGCATCACACTCCTGTCACCATGCCTGACTGCCCTTCAGCTGGCTGTGTTATTCAGTTCTGCACTTGCCAATAGCTTGCCTAGGTAGAGTTGGCTTGCTATAGCAAGCAATGAAGAGACTAGCACTGGTGGGAAAGAAAAGGAAATAAAATCAAGGTGGTACACACCTTTAATCCCAGAAGTCAGGAAGCAGAGGCAGCAGATCTCTGTAAGTTTGAGGACAGCCTGGTCTACAGAGCAAATTCCAGGACAGCCAAGTCTACACAGAGAAACCCTGCCTCAGGAAAAAAAGAAAAAAAAAGAAAAACACCAAAACTAACATATATAAATAATAAATAAACCAAGGACTGACAGGCAGATCCCAAACTGGGCAACTATTCAAATTATATCTCTGACCCTATACTGAAAGATGAGTCATCGACTTGACCATAAGCTTCCCAGAAATGAAGTAGATGACATTCACGGTCCATGAGCTAAACATACGGTGTGAGCCGAGGAGAAGCATGGCTCCTATGTTCAGAGCAGGAAATTTGCCTCTGTTGCCCAAAGGGGCCTGCAGCTCAGTGCTGGTTATACATTTTTGCCAACTGCTTACCATAGTGTGTATTTATCTTGTAGGTTAATAGAAATACTGTTCTTTTATCTGCAAGAGGAGGAAGAGAAACTTCCCAGGCTTTGGATTGTTCAGTGAGGGTGACTGCTGTCTTCAGTCAGGGCAAACATGGCAGGCAAAACCCTTCCTGGTTGTTAAAATTAGAGTAAAACTCTCCGTCCCTCTTATACCTGTTTGATTCCTTGCTTTGGGGGCACATGTTGTTTATAGACAAAGTAGTCTTAAGAATTTTCTTGGCCTGCTGGGAGGGAGCAGGTATCTATCAGGCCTGGAAGCCATTGAATACCCTGACTCTGGAATGGGTGTTACAATTGTTTATGATGTCCAATGTGCCTTCATCATCTCTGTCCAATATATTCCTATGCTTGGTTCAGCCAGGAGGGAGAAGGATGTGTCACTCCTCATACTTTAAGTTCTGGTTCCAGCATTTTTTTTTTTTAAAGGTCTTAGGAATCTAATACAAGACTTAGCATATATGCTATACTGCTGAGCCATACCACTTGCCCCTCCCTGGGTGATTGTAGGCAGGTGCTCTACCTCTGAGCCACACCCTAAACCCTGTTATGGCTTTAAGGTTCTGCAATTTTTAAAGTTCTGCCTTTTATTTTTGGCTTCTTTCCTTGTCTTTAAAAGTGATGCTTGTGTCCCGGGGACTACTTTTCAGGCAATATATTCTGCCTTTTATTTTTGGCTTCTTTCCTTGTCTTTAAAAGTGATGCTTGTGTCCCGGGGACTACTTTTCAGGCAACTGAAGTCTGCAGTTGTACATTCTGCTCCATTTTGAGAGAGAAGCAGCAAGTCGTATCACTTGGCTCTCACCCCGGCCATGAATCCCTCCTTCCGTGCAGTTTAGCCATGGTAGGCACACTTTCTCGAGTGGAGGACACACCCCTTTGGGTTCTTTTTGTTTCTTGAACTGGTTGGTCTCTTAGCCATCAGCTCTCAATGCCACTGACTCAACCAGGTATGGTGGCATAGGCCTATCAGTTGAGATGCTCATTTCAAACGTTAGCCATCTGACCCACAAAGAACAAGTGGCTGGCCCTGAAAGACTTGAGTCAGCACACTCTTATCTAACCCACATCACTGAGTTTCATCTTCTCCCATCCTTACATATTGTTAGGAAATGAAATCCCACTTTGAATTCCCCAAACTACTGATGAAATCTGAAGTGTTGTGAAATGACGAAAGAGACAAGAAGCTAGGAAGTAAGGCCTTTGAATCCTGGCTTTCAGGAAACGAATGAGTAGGAAATCTAATTCAGGCATCCTCGGGAAACATCCCACGTTAGGAGATGAAAGCTTACTAAACTGGGATCTAATTCTATAACCTAAATATAGATGGAGATATATTACAGGTTGGCCGTTTCTACCAGGCACAGTGTCACAGAGTCTAAGTAAAGTTCCTTTTGTGTTACAGAGAGGAGAGAAGCTTATGGTGGTGACAGGTAACAGGGACAGAGAGAGCTTGGGCTCTCTTTATTTCCTTAAGTTTTATAGTAAGAGTAAATTTGTGGAGTCCAGCATGGTTGTTCATGTCTGTACTCCCAGCAATCAAAATGCCAAGGTAGGATGATAGTCATGAGTTGGAGGCCAACCTTGGCTACAAAGTGAGATATGTCTCACAATGTAAAAACAAAACAGTATGGTAGGCACCATCTAATACTATGACCCAGTGGCATCATTTTGTATCAATGGCCCTTTAGATTTTTTTTGGATGGGTTTGTTGCTTTGTCTTGCTGTTCATTTGTTTCTAAAGAATATGGCATTTTCCTTGTCACCTTGTCCTCCTACCTGGGTTAGTCACTGTGGAACCGGCAGTTTTCATGTGGCAACAGTTTTAAGTGTATGGTGCGAAGTATAGGAATTTATCCCCTACCTCAAATCAATAACTAATTTCCTCAGTGCAAGCATTGTTTTGTTTATTTTTTATTGGATATTTTCTTTATTTACATTTCAAATGTTAGCCTCTTTCCTGATCCCCCTGCCCTGGCCCCTGGAAACCCCCTATCCCATCTTCCCTCCCCCTGCTTCTATGAGGGTATTCCTCTACCTACCCACCCACTCCCACCTCCCCGCCCTCAGTTCCCCTACACTCATGCATCTATCAAGCCTTCATAGGACCAAGGACCTCTTTTCCCATTGATACATGACAAGGCCATCCTCTGCTACATATGCAGCTGGAACCATGTGTACGCCTTTGTTGATGGCTTAGTCCCTGGGAGCTCTTGGGGGACTGGTTGGTTGATATTGTTGTCCTTCCTGTGGGGTTGCAATCCCCTTCAACTCCTTAGGTCCTTTCTCTAACTCCTCTATTGGGGACCCCATGCTCAATCCAATGGTTGGCTGCGAGCATCTGTCTCTGTATTTGTAAGGTTCTGGCAGGGCGTCTCAGGAGGCAGCCATATCAGGCTCCTTTCAGCATGCAGTTCTCAGCATTTACAAAAGTGTCTGGGTTTGGTAACTGTATATGGGATGAATCCCCAGGTGGGGCAGTCTCTGGATGGCCTTTCCTTCAGTCTCTGCTCTACACTTTATTTCCATATTTGTTCCTGTGAGTATTTTGTTCTCCTTCTAAGAAGGACCAAAGCACCCACACTTTGGTCTTTCTTCTTCTTGAGCTTCATGTGGTCTGTGAATTGTATCTTGGTTATTTGGAGCTTTGGGGCTGATATCCACTTATCAGTGAGTGCATACCTGTGTTCTTTTGCAATTGGGTTACCCCAGGAGGATATAGAATTTCATGAATTCATCATTTTTAATAGCTGAGTAGTACTCCATTTTTTTATTATTTAGTTAGATTTTCTGTTTTGTGTGTCTTCCTTTTTTTTTTTGTTTGCTTTAAAAAAAAAAAACAAAAACAGGGTTTTGTATATTCCATGCTAGCCTCAAACTCAGTATGTAGCCAAGGATATCCTTGAAGTTCTGGTCTACCTGGCTCCACCTCCTGAGCTCTGGGCTTACAGGTGTGTAACATTTAACACTGTATTCTTTGCAATATTCTAACTAGAATGTACTACCTCTGTAGTAGAGCCATCATTTAGCACATACATACCTTAAGTCCAGTTCCCAGCTCCACAGAAATAAAACCTCTCTTAATCAAAGATTCTTTAAAACATTTTTAAAAGGTAAGAAATATGTTCAAAAATATGCCTATGCAGACTATTGTTTGAAAATTCAGAAAGGATTTTGAAATGATTGTCTCTCCTCCCACCCCAAAGTTGACACTTTAAGACATTATATAGCCCATGGGCTTTCAGCTGCAATTCAGTGTTTGTACAGTGGATCAGTCCTTTCTTTCCTGTTAGGCTAGGCTGGCTGGCTAGTGAACCCCAGGGATCCTCCTGTGTCCAACAAGCTGGCTCTGGGAGGAGTGGGAGTGTGCCTCTTACTATACTCAGTGTTGGTTCTGGGAATTGAACTCTACTCTTCATGCTTTCGCAGCAATCATGTTACTCACTGAGCCATTTCCCCAGTCTTGAATAAAGTAATCTTAGAGCTTCTCCATATGTGCAATTATGTCACCACCTTAAATGCCAAAATCCTGCTGCCATCCCACTGAAATTTTAAAAGTCAGGGAAAGGTGGCTGGAGAGAAGGCTTAGTGGTTAAGATCACACCCAGCACCCATATCAGGCAGCTCATATCTGCCTGTAACCTTGGCTTAGAGGACCGGACTCCTGGCTTTTGCAGGTACCTGCACTCATGTATAGACTGACAGAATACACACACACCTTCTTCTCCCTGTAGGGGCTAAGGGCTAATGACTGGATGTCTAGTTGAAGTCTGACCTGTTTAGCCTTATTCTCCATAGGGTAGGCAGGGTGAGCGTGGCAGTCACAGTCAATGGATAAGGTCCTAGGCAGTTCCTTATCATGATGAACTCCTCCTGCTCCCTAGGACCTGTTTTTCTTTCTGGTCCTTGCTGTTCTTTGCCATCCTGGAAGGTCTCATGCCAGTGCTTGCCCCTTCCCCGCCCTCACTGTTGTTCTGGCATCCAGGAGTCCTTGTCTTTAGTATCTCCAACCCAACTTTTCCTACCCATTTTATATTTATGTATTTAGCTTTTTAAAAAAACAAACAAACAAAAACCAAACAAACCAAGGTCTCATGAATACCTCCAACTTGTTATGTAGTTGTGGCTGGCCTTCAATCTTCCTGTCTCTGTTTCCCAAATTCTGGGTTACAGGCATTTGCCATTACATTCAGCACCAATTAGTTTTAAACACCACCCACATGTGCACTGATATTAATCCTAGTTTTCTACTGCCTGCTCTATTCAACATCTGGACTTGAAGAGACAACTCAAACTTCACAGGACTCAAAAAGAGAAATATGATCTCTCTACCACATTCCCTGCCACTAGCCTGGTCCTGCAGGAAATGAAGTCACCACCCACAAGCCACTCAAGGTAAAGGTCTTATGTGACCTGTTTCTTCCCAGTAGCCTGTCTAGCATTATGTATCATCTCCCTGCTATACTGCTGTTATTGTCATAAGCCACCTCACACTAGTTCTATGTTTAGCCCCCATGTCCTCATCACATAGCCCAGTTTAACTTTTATTAGTAAGTCAGATCTTACAGTCTCCCCTGTACCTCCTGATACATTCTTGTTACAGGCTCCCTGCTGCCACCACATGCTGAACTTCATGTCCCTAATGCCATTTCCTGCATTTGCCTAGCTTATCTTAATCTCACTAAAGGAATTCTAGGCAACTACTCTACCACTGAGCTATGCTCTAGCCCCTTGCTGGGGGATTTGAGGCAAGCTCTCAACCATTGATCCACACTCCCAGCCCAGAAATGTTCTTCTTTAAATAATTATTCACAGGATGACCATGTCTGTCTTAGAAATTAAGCTCTAAAAAATAAAGGGGGAAAAAAGGGAATTTTGGGTTTTGGTAGTAAACACTCTATCACTATAACAGATACCCAGGATAATGAACATACCAAGAGAAAAAGTATGTTTTAGTTCTCAGGTTCAAAGGTTTCAGAGATGGCTTTGTGCCTGTGGCAGTACATTGAAACATGGTTGGAGCATCTGTGATGGACAAACGCTGGCCACCTCATGGCCAGGAATTGAGAAAGAAAGCAAGAATCAGCATCCTATCAGCCTCTTCAAGGGCATTTTCTTTCCCATACCACATGACCTAAAGCCACCCCAGTTGTTCCATCTCTTACAGTTCCTACCATCCCCCGAGAGCTGGTTACCAAGCCTTTAAAGCACGTGCCTTGAAGGACATTTAACATCCAAATCAAAGCAAGTAATTACACAGTTGCCCAGGTCTGTAATTCCAGCACCCAGGAGTTAGAGGCAGGAGGATTACACCATGTTCAGAGACAGCCATGACTACAGAGTAAACCCAGTCTTAAAACAGAACATAGCAAAATACTCTGCCCAGGTGCATTCCCCCTCCCAGGCTTCCCTGTTCCCCATTTGCCAGTCTCCTCTCTCAGGTAGGATGAGGAACTGAGTCCTTTTCCTCTGTGCCACCCACTCTTTAGCCACCCGATCCTGCTGCTTCTGCTGGTTAACAGTTCTGCACCAACCACAGCCACCTGATTGTTTAGGGACTGACTAGTAGTTTTCTTGGCTTCCCTGTCAGCTAACACATACCTGGATGAAATGAATGGGCGACTTTCTCCAACCTGCTTCTGAATCTGTAAGATATATCTGCCCATAGGGTTATTATGTGACAGTGCATTTAAAAGTCCCAGTTTGGTTTCTGGCATACAAAGAGCTCTGTAAATACTCTTCAGAGGTTTGTGAATTTCCTCTTCATACACCCATGTTACTTATTATAAAAGAAAAAAGTGGGGGCTGGGAAAACGGCTGAATGGGCAAAGTGCTTACCACCAAAGCATGAGGACATTTCTGACCCTAACACCCATGTAAAAGCAACAAATGATCAGCCCTGGAAACATATACACAGAAGTAACATTGTACAGTCTGGTCATGTTTTACTAGTTTGTGTGTGACAATAATTAAAAAGAGGCCAAGGGGTACATGGGAGGAGATGTGGGAAGGAGGGAAATGATGTAATTATAATCTCCAAATTTAAAAATTACAATTTTTTTCTTTTAAATCTAGAAGGCAACTAAAAAGAAAAAGAAAAGCTGAATGCTGCCGCCTGTACCTGTACCCCAGTGCTGGGGGGCAGACAACAGGGGTCCTTGAGGTTTGCTTGCCAGATAGTCTGTCTGAATCATGGAGCTCCAAGTTCAGTGAGAGACCTTGTCTCCAAAACTAAGGTGGACAGTAGCTGAGAAAGATGCTTCTTGTCTTCTGTCCACCACACAAACACACAAGCCTTCAAGAACCTGCTTGGAGCCTTTTATCCTGCTGTTTTTATATAATATCCTAAGAGGGCTTGAGAGGGCCAAGCCCTGAAATCCTTGTACTCTAAGAAATGCGCTTCCCTGATGACACAGGCCCGGGCGATTAGTGGGGAGGTGGTTTAAGCCTGGGAAAGCTACATGTCAGTTGAAAATGCTGGAGCTAGGGCTTGGTGCCTGCCAAGCCTGCTCATAAAAGCAGTGTGTTCTAGGTACAAAATGAACCCCAGAGAAAATAAAAACACACAAGATGAAATCTATTTGAATATCAAGACAGTGCATATTGCCTCCCAATGTATCAAGATCACATCCATCTTAATTTTATTATATATTAAAGTTTCGAACTTTTCAAATAATGCCATTTTCGTTGTTTTAGAGCATCTGAGAATTATAGAGCTATTTGGCGTGGCTGTCAGGCAAGGATTCCTGCCATTTATTGGGGCCCTGGTTTTATTTAATAGCCAGATGAATGGAACAGTTAATAAAAGAAATATTGCTTTATTCCCTGACATTTATGTCCTTGGTTTCCAATAAAGAATTGAAATTATGAATAGTTGATGGTTTAAATTGATGTTTTATGTTGAACGCTAGCTATAATTTGCCCTCTGAGGATTGTAATACCACGAAACAGATGGTTTTTCACAGTAACAAATTGCTATGTGTATACAGTCTATAGCCGTGGCTTTCAGATACATTCACCTTCAGTTCTGAACTGACCTGCTTTTGTAAGATAGGGAGACACACAGGTCCTCCAGGAAAGGATCCTGACCAGGGAGATGCAACCAGACCCTAGAGGTTCTATGAAGATTAAGGTTAAGGTCAGAAGTAGAGGTGGGGTATGTTTGTCAGCCTTTGCCTAAATACAGCCTGTACCTGCCAGTAGGCTCTGTCAGGAGCCACATTCTGTTCAAGGTCATGGTAGTTAGTATGAGACGGGGCTTGATTCCACACACCATGAGACTCAACACTCTTTCAGAACAGGCAGAAAAAAAACAGCAACACAATGATATACTTTGTAGGTGAGCTGTAGTGGACAGGTTGTGAACTCTGGAGCCAAGTGACTGGGGAAGCAACCTTTGGATAGTTCCCTGGACACTCTAGCCTCAGTTTCTGGGCCTATGAAATGTGGGTAACAGAAACCTCCTTCTTATGACAGTCAAATGATGCAGTTTCTACCAAATAATTTTGAGCTTAGAGCTGGCCTAGGTACTGTTTGGAAGGAATAACTGAAACTGCACAGGCTGGGCATGTGGTTCATTTGGTAGAGCATGTGCTGAGCCTCAAAGCAAGCTCTGGGTTTGAGCCCCAGCTCTACAGAAACCAAAGTAGATGTGAACGTTAGTGCATGCCTGGAAAGCCAGTGTGCAGGAGGATCAGGAACTCTAGATCATCTGCCATAGTGAGGCTGACGTTAACTAGATACATAAGATACTAGGGAGGAAGAGGGAGAGAGGGGTGGAGGTGGTTTATCTAAGAGTTTGTTCTTGAGACTAAATAAGAACATTAACAAAGTAAGTCCTGCTCTAGTACAGCTGGTAAAATAAAAGCTGCTCATCACATGACTCACCTAAAAGAGCAAGCAGCTATTTTCCTGGATTCAATCTTCCCTGACTCCTCCCAAGAAGGTGAGGGGCAAGGGCCCTTGTTCAGTCTTGCTGGAGCCGTCCTTAGCAACCCCAGGCCCCACCCTAACTGTGCTTTGGTGGCTTCAGGAGGGACCTGAGGATGAGCTCTGAGCCCAGGCCTCATGGGCTGCTGAACCAGGGAGCTTGGCATCCATCAAGCTAAAAAAAAAATGGTTCTTAACTATTGACTCTTCTTAGTCAGACACCTTCTGGGGCCTTTCCCAATAGTAAGTAAGGTTGTTGGACTGGCTTGTATGTTCCCTGAGCCTGAGCACTGCCCTCCGCATGTGCCATTGCTTCACTGGACTCCATTCAGTACCAAGTCCAAGTCTGGGCTCCCAAGCATTATCTCATCTATGCCTCTGCCACTGTAATCCAGAACTCTGATTCTCTCCTCACCAAGTGACATGCCTGCATGGGATGCAGAGACCAGTGGTGACAGACACATCTTTACCTAGTAGGGAGTATGGGGCACTTACATTGAAGGGCTTGTGGAGGTTGCTGAAGGTGGGCTGAGAAAGGCTCTTTTGACCTAACTTGTATAGAAGGATGCTTGTTTGCTGTTCAATAGAGTGTAGTCATTTTGTGAACATAGTTTTCTGGCAATAGTGACTCAATTTCTTCAGTGAACAGTATGGGGGGCAGTAATTCAAGAACAAGGCTCATTTGAAGTCTTTGCAGACAGAATCATGTTTCAAAGGTAATTATAAACAAAATCAGAGATTGAGGTTATAGCTTAGCTAGTAGACTTGTTGCTTAACTTGTCACAAAGCCCCAGGTTCCATCCCCAGTACCACATATACCGTGTGGTCCTTGCTCTATGCCTGGAACAGAAGGGGAAAACATTCCTCTGTGTAACACTCGAGTTGTGGTATGTTTAGTTTTACATTATCACGTCACTATACAGGAAGGAGAGAGAGAGAGAGAGAGAGAGAGAGAGAGAGAGAGAGAGAGAGAGAGAGAGAGAGAGAGAGAGAGAAGGAATTGGGAGATACAGCAGTGGTTGAAAATGCTTGCCAGGAGCTGGGCGTGGTGGCGCACGCCTTTAATCCCAGCACTCGGGAGGCAGAGGCAGGCGGATTTCTGAGTTCGAGGCCAGCCTGGTCTACAGAGTGAGTTCCAGGACAGCCAGGGCTATACAGAGAAACCCTGTCTCGAAGAAGAAAGAAAGAAAGAAAGAAAGAAAGAAAGAAAGAAAGAAAGAAAGAAAGAAAGAGAAAATAAATGCTTGCCAGGCAAGCAAAAGGACCCTATTTCAAATCACCAGCCCCCACACAAAGCTGGATGCAGCATTGCAGGTGTTTAATCCCAACCCTTCTCCAGGGAGATGAGAGGCAGGGACAGGAGAATCCCTGGAAGCCCCAGGGAGGGCCACATAGCCTGGCTATGCTGTGGTGAACAAGCGGAAGCCCTGTCTTAAAGGAGGTGGAAAGCGAGGGCTGACACCTGAGGTTGTCTTCCTACCTCTCTGTGGATATTATGGCATGTTATGCCTGCATTTACACAAACGTGCATTCACACACGCACACATACACACTCATACAAATTAAATAAAATAATAACAATGAGGAAAAAGACATTTATGGGTTCCTCCTACCCACTTGCATTGTTGAAGTGTTCTAGAATACTGTAGTCTAGAATGTTGTGCCTGGGAAAGCCAAGCTCAGAGTAGGCACTGTGGCCTCAAAGAATTTCAGCAAGACTCTGGTTGACCAAGTTTTGCTAGAATTCAGAGCTTCATAGAACATCAATTTCACTTTTAAACCAGTATTTCTTTTTTGGGGGGGGGGTCTTTTCTTTGATTATTTTCAAAATACTACTTGGCTCATCTGAACTCTGCCATGTGGACCAAGTGACTTGACATTTGAGATTTATAGTATGTATAGCAGGTAAGTGTGGCTATGGTCATAGAGAGTGGGCCAGGGATGAGGCCTGAGTGTCAGTGCACCTAGCCAGAGCCTGCTTGAAGCTCAGGTGGAAATGAGGGAGGTGCTGAGTTACACATCCACTGCATTTTCACTGAGGATGTTCTTCTGCCACAAAGACTGCAAAAAATGTCTCAAAGCACAGCCTTGACCAGGTATCTTCCTCTATAACTTTCTACTTCATTTTTCTCTATTATGTTTACTTAACTTTAAAGGAGGGGGCACATGTACCATGGCAAGCATGTGGAGGTTAAAAGGACAGCTTGAGGGAATTGGTTCTTTCCCTAGACCATGTGGTTTCTTAGGATTAAACACAGGTTATCAGGATTGACAGCAAGTACAGTTACCTAGTGAGCCATCTTGCTAGCTCTCCCCCTTATTTACTGAGACAAAGTCTTATGGAAACTGGGGCTCTCTGATTCAGATAGACTGGCTGTGCAGGGAGCCCCAGGGATCTGCCTGTCCCATCTCTCCCCTGTGCTAGGGTAGCAGACAGAAGCTTCCACACACCTTTGACCAGGGCTTTACTTAGGTTCTCATGCTTGTGCAACAGGTGTTTTACCCATTTGTCCATCTCCCCGGACTAAAACTGACATCTGGTATTTGATGTGAGAATTCAAGGAGCTCAGCATACCCAGTGAGTCCACATTGTGCTCTCAATGCAAATGCCTGCCCAAGGCTAGCTGAGGCTGCTCAATGAGGCTAGCTGAGTTCTCCAGGGTCTATGAGCATCCTGCTTGAGTATCCAGTGCTCAGAAGGGGATTCAGTGCATGTTTGTAAGAATAGGAATATGTTTCTTTCTTGGCTATATGTTTTATAGGGGGCATTAACTTAGACCTCAATGATATAGAGCTGAACCCAGATACTGATGATCTAAGCCAGGTTCTTCTAGCTGTTTCTGGAAGAAAATACACCAAACTGTTAACAGGGGTTAAACTTGGGACCTTTTTTTTTTTAATTTGTTTTAATTCAAGAGACTTTTAGTTTATGGTAATTTTTAAAAAGTATACACACACACACACACACACACACACACACACACACACACACACACACGAGTATCCTCATATATGTATGAGTGCCACAGCACATATGTGATGGTCAGAAAACCACCTCAGGTGCCAATCCATGCCTTTCAACTTACATATTTTTGAGACAAGGTCTCTTTTGTTGCTCTAAGTGGCCTATGAGCTTCCTCAGATCTGCTGTCTCAGCCTTCCTCATAGGAACGCTGGACTGCAGATGCTACTGGGCCTAGAGTTTTCATGGGTTCTGGGGAGGCAAACTCAGGTTGTCAGGCTTGCTCAGCAAGTACTTCATCCACCGAGCTGTCTCCCAGACCAGCTCATGGTAGTTTTATACCATCAGAAAACAGTGAGCACTGAGCAAAATCAGTATCTGCAGTTTTTACTTCCTCAAATTCCCAGCCCACAATAGACTAGACATTTTTGGGAAGAAAAAGTCCTGAAGGTTTCAAAAAGCAAGATGTGAATGTCCAGAATGCACTCCTTCCATTGAATCCATGTGGATAAAGCAGTGTGACAGCATGGACTAGGTCATCTAGAGACACTGGAGGCCATATATAAACATTGTGCCATTTTATATGAGACTTGAGCAGCATCCGACTTGGGACTTATCTCTTGGTGTACCTATAACCTTATAACCTTATGCCCAAATACCAAGAGATAATGAGTTGTCATTTATCATGTGCTTTTTGATTTTTGAGACATGGTTAGTCACTGGTCCAGAACTCACTGATGAGGCTAGGCTGACTAGCCAGTGAGCCCCAGGCATTCTCCTGTGTCCACCTCCCTAATGCTGATATTACAAGCATGTGCTGCTATACCCAGCTTATTTACCTGGGTTGTGCCGATCAAGCAGGTCGTCATGCTTTCACAACAAAGTACTTACCACTGACTGACCCATCATTCCCAGCCCAACTTTCTTAAGATTCAGGGAACTTTTGAGTGTTCCAAGGAATGCTATGGCCACCACCAGCTCTGGAGTGGACAGCTGAGTGGCCTAGGAAAGGTGCCACCTTTCTGGCCTCAGCTTTGCCTTTATTAAAAGAAAGCCTTGTTCCTTAATTTTGTTTTTGCTAATGGGTCTCAAGAATGCAATTGTAAGCATACAATGAAGGTGGCCTGTGGAGAGAATATGGTTCATTATATTGGAGTGGCCCTGAGCTCCCCAAGGGGGAATATTTGCCTTTTCAGTCCATGGTAGGTCACAGAACTCTTTTTTTTTTTCCCCCCGAGACAGGGTTTCTCTGTATAGCCCTGGCTGTCCTGGAACTCACTTTGTAGACCAGGCTGGCCTCGAACTCAGAAATCCGCCTGCCTCTGCCTCCCAAGTGCTGGGATTAAAGGTGTGCGCCACCACGCCCGGCAGTCACAGAACTCTTAAAGCAAGCAGTGCAACTGCTATATGTATCCTTCTAAACACTCCTTGCAAACTGGCGACCACTCCTCTGTCCCCAGCTATGTGGCCCACACTAGTGTCATTGCTTCTTGGCAGTCTGAACTGGTCAGTTCACCTAGATTGCTGGGCCACTCCTCACCTTTTTGCATTCCATTTCATTCTGGCTTCTTTATTTTTGCCACATGGACTCCCGGGGTGGGGGGGGGAGACAAACAAAAAAAAAAAACTTTACATAATTCTTGGGAACTGCCTGTTAAAAAGCACTCATGGTATATGTCCCAAAACAGGGGACCAAGAGAGATCATGCAAAGTTCAGGGTATCTTTCCCAGCACAGGACACACTCGTAGCCATGGCTTTGCCAGGACTTCTTGAAAAGCACCTGTCACCCTCATCTCCCATTTCCACCCCTGGGCTTCACAGAGCTTCTGGAAGGAGGAAAAGGGAGGCTTTGGGCCTCCTGAAGTTTGAGCCCACCACTGGCACAAAAGATAGGCTCTTTGGAACCAGGCCAGACCCCAACCTCCCATGCCCCAATTTATACCAGAGAGCAGTCAGGAAGCCATTTCCTCCTGCTTACTACCAGGGTCTGGCTTTCTTCTGCCCTCTTCACCAGGGCCAACCTTTTATGTCAAGGGCGAAAGGGGGGCGGGGGGATGCTCACCTCCTGGGTTCACGGCTGCACTTTGAAGTGTGCTTCCTCTGGGGCCCCAGGCTTCACTACTGGGGGATGCCCGGAAAAGGTCTGTAAGCCTCCACCAGCCATGAAATCCGGCCTCACCCAGAGTCCTTGCACTGAACATCTGCTGGCCTTACTCCAGCACAAGACCAGGCAGGCACTCTGATGGTGAGGGATTAGAAAAAGCAGCCACCAAAGACTGCTCATTACCCAGATTACACTGTCTCCTGCAGCAGGACCTCCGTTTTGGCTCCAACCTCCTGCTAGGCAAAAGGCTGGTCCTTTAAACTTCATAGATTCAAGTACTGTGGGATTGCCTGAAATCTCAATTCCCTGGCACCATGCCTCTTTGGACTTACTTCAGCCACATCTGGAAAGCAGGATTGCCACTGCTGCTGCAGACAGAGCACCCTACCAACAGGCTGTGGGAATAGGTTTTCTGCTGTGCTGAAGCTGGTGACAAATTGACAGAGTATGACCTGTTCATTGGTGGCAGGGCCACTTGTGGCCCAATTGCCTCCAAGATTAAACTTCCCCCAGGCGATGTGTACAGCACCAGGAAGAGTGGCAGGCAGCCTGGTTCAGGATTACTAACAACTGTGGAATTGGTCTGATTTTAAAGTGCTTGGGTTTTAGAATTGTCAGACTCTGCAAGAAAATGAAATCCTGGTGGGCGGTGGTGGTGCACACCTTTAATCCCAGCACTTGGGAGGCAGAGGCAGGTGGATTTCTGAGTTCAAGGCCAGCCTGGTCTACAGAGTGAGTTCCAGGACAGCCAGGGCTATACAGAGAAACCCTGTCTCGAAAAAACCAAAAAAAAAAAAAAAAAAAAAGAAAGAAAGAAAATGAAATCCTTTGTGCTAGCTTTGGTCCTGCTGATGTGTGAGCGGTGAACACACTTGTGTGTGTGTGCCAGTGCACGTGTGTTTTAGAGAGTTCCTATTTTGAGCTGTTTGGGAAAGCAGCTGCCCTGAATTGAGGCGCATGTGTCTTCAGCTTATTTCCCGATGTTAGCCTAAAATAGAAACCGGCCTCTGTCGGCAGTGGCTCTCCCGGGCAACTTGTCAGCAAAAGCACTTCCAAGTGTTTCCCCAGTCCATGCCTTTGACGGAGAGTGCCTTCTTTCTTCTTTAATTTATTCTATCTGCTGGGCTGTTGATAGAACCCAGGGTCTTGTGCATGCTAGGCAAGTTCTCTCCAGCTGAGCCATGCCCCCAGCACTTCATCACTCTGTAGCCAGGCTAGCATTGAACTAGCAGCCTCCTGGGTGCTAGGATTATAGGTATGTGTCACACTTGACTAGGAACACTTTCCTCGTGCCTGGACCCACTGTCCTTTAACTGCCACCACCTGGTAGCTTCAAGTCTCCTGAAAATTATTAAGATACCCACCGACAGTCTAGATCTGTGCCACCACAGATGCAGTGACCTTCAACTTGGCCTTCATTCAAGCTTTAGTGAAGCTCCAGGCTGTCTGGCCTTCCTCTCCAGCTTGAATACAATCATGTTTAATGTTTGTGTTCTTTGCCTTTTAACTGAGTCACTGTTTATTTAGCTGTGAGTGAGTGAGGGGCAAGGGTGGGTGTGGAAATGATCCCTCTCTACCCTTTAGATCACTCAATAAACACTTCAATCAAGTGAGTCCTGTAAGCCCTAGGCTGCACTAAGGAATAGCAATTGTAGGGTGGCCTGGCCCCAGTGCTAGGGTTCTAGCACTGCCCTGTAAAGCAGTTGTCTCCGGTGATAAATAACTATGCTAGGTGCTCTGGAATTCCAAAAGGAAATTCTTCTGCCGGGGCAAGAAGGTGGCTTCATGCAAATGGTCACCTGGCAGCCCAGGCTTCTTTTGCACCCACCTTTCATGGGCTCCTGCAGCTGTCTTGCTGTGCAGTCAGTTTGATGTGCATGCTTGTCCTCCCTGCAGAACTTCACCTTCAAGAAGCCAGGACCATCCAGGAGTGATACCACTCCTGGAATCCGAGCACAGCAGGGAGGCTACAGCAGGAGGACTGTACATTTGATGCCAACCTGCCTATATAATAAGACCCTGTTTCAGAAAGAAAGGAAGGGGGAGGAGTTATATAACTTCTTGGCTGTATGCATACAAAGCACACAATAGATACTCGTGAGTACATTCCTGATACTCACTGCATGCAGGCTTACTCAAAGCAGCAAGATTCACCTGCTCCAAAGTGTTTCCCTGCTTGTTAGCCACTTGCACTGAAATGGTAGTGAAACTTGAGACCCACAATTCCTGCTCTAGTTGTGTCATTGGATAATGACATGCTTGTAATCCTAGCATGGAGGAGGAGGAGGAGGAAGAGGAGGAAGAAGAGGAAGAGGAGGAATAGGAGTTGGAGTTGGAAACAGGTAGATTGCTGGGGCTCACTGGCCAACCAACACAGCTCAATCTAAAAGCTCCAGGCCAGTAAGACCCTGTCTCAAAAAAACTTACAGACATCACCTGTGGAGCTGGCTTCCAAGAAGGCAGAAAAGCTACTTGGAATCAGGGTATCCCAAACCAGCCTGAGCTCACAGATAAAAGGAGCTTTTACATTGGAGTCAGAGCCTGTATTCTCCCTGGGTAGGTAGACTTGTGTTCTGGTGGCAGCCTGGCACTTCAATATAGAATGATTGTGGGTCTCACTGGTGTGTGTGACCAGGACCCTGAGGCTGCAAGGGCACCAAGGGGATGCTTTCATGAAGGTTTACTTGTAGCCCTTCTTTAGGTTC
The DNA here is from genome assembly GCA_902729485.2 of Mus minutoides. Taxonomy (NCBI): domain Eukaryota; kingdom Metazoa; phylum Chordata; class Mammalia; order Rodentia; family Muridae; genus Mus; species Mus minutoides. The sequence goes on along the minus strand of LR749513.1, from coordinate 3,457,670 downwards.
AGCATGCCCATTTCTTGAAATACTTTTTGAGTTTCAGCTTCCATGTGATACAAGATGTTGAACATTCTAGGTTTCCCACAAAATACAGCTTACTCCCTTGTCTCCCTCCCCCAACCCCCCTTCACCCATATCTGGATGTGGTTGGGATGATTTTTCCATAGTAGAATGCAGATTGGAGTGTGGTTTTCCATGGGCTCGTTTTCAGCATGAGTTTGACATCTTCCTCCACCATACACATGGGCTTAGTGAAGTGCAACTGGCCTAACAGAGGTGCCCCCGACCTGTTGATGAGACTGGGTTATGAGGGACAAAGCAGAATGCCCAGCAGATTCCTGCCCTGCCATCCCATGTGCTCAGTCTTAGACTGAGATAGGATGTCACTCTGCAGCATTTATGAGAACAGAGCATAGATGTTGGTGATAAACCAGCTCATAAATGACCACAAGTAAATTTTTATTCCAGAAGCATTCTGAGCTCACACAGACCTATTCATGTGCCAGGTCTCCTTTGATGTTCACAACACCCTCTCAGTCACCATGTTTCTGGGAAGTCTTGCAGGGGTTGGGTCTCACTGAGGTTCAGAGTTATGCCTGCTGGATTTACACAAGAAGATCATGGTGGGTGTCGGACACTCACAGGGCATATGTGCATCGATTCCAAAGCTTGGCTAATTCCATGGCTAAGTTAAATCCTTTTCACAAGTTTACCTTGTGGGAGAAGGTGGGACAAGCAGAACCAGGAATGGACAAGGGGATAGTCCAGAGGTCCACAACTTCTGTGTCTGGTTGTGATGCTAGGGATTGAAACATTCCCCCTATCCCCACAGGCTCTCTACTGCTGAGTTACTACTCACTGGGGAGACTGGGCAAGTGCTCAAATCTGTGCCATCTTCTTCAGCCTTATTATATATGTTTTTTTTTTCTTTTTTTGAAGACAGGGTCTCATCAAGCTGCCAAGGCTGGCCTTGAACTTCTGCTCTTTCTGTCTCAGCCTCCCAAGCAGCTGGGACGACAGGCTCACTACCATCAAACCTGACCACAAACTTTTTCTTGAAAGGGTATGGCATTAAATATTTTAGACCTGGCTGGGTAAAAGGCAAAATCAGGATATTATGTAGGCACTTACATAACCATTTTAAATGTAACCATTTAAAAGTGTAAAAACCATTCTTAGCTCATGGACCATAAAAATACCAGAAGCCAGCTGGGTTTAGCTGGCTCAACGGAGCTTACGGACCCAGGGTGGACCATCTCCTGTTAGTTACGAGTACAGTTCTGCAGCTCTGCTCACCCTGCCCCAAATCCTTTCCTCTTCTGCTGCGAGGGGTTTCTGAGCAGAAACCTTGTGAGTTCGTGAACTTATAGCCCGTCACAGCATGCTTGTGTTCACCTTCGTCTCACTATCACCCTCTGATCCTCTCTGAACCATTGTTGTTCTGACTTCCAAGCATGGCTGTACTGTGTGTGTGTGTGTGTGTGTGTGTGTGTGTGTGTGTGTGTGTGTGTGTGTGATGCATGCAGGTAGTTGTGCACATGTATATGTAGGGGTCAGAGGTCAACCTTAGGTGCCATTTCTTCCCATCATTCCTTTAAGACATAGTTCCTCGTTGGCCTGGTAGTTTCAGATTAGCTGTCCACAAAACTTGTTTTTTTGTTTTTTTTTTTTTTCCTTTCTATGAGTTCTGGGGATTGAATTCAGGTTCTCACTCTTGCAAGGCAAGCACTTTACTCTCTTTGCCTCACCAGGCCTCTTCTTCAACCCCAAGTGCTACTCAGCGTCTTTCCCTTCCAGGCAGTCTTTCCTGCTTCTTCACATCAGGGCTACCTGGTGGAGAGCTTTGCCTACCAGCTAGTGATTCTTCATGTGTATGTCTCTACAAATTAAATTGTATGGGCCTGAAGAGGTAGCCCTGTGGGTAAGTGTGCTTACTGAGCAAGCATGAGGCTTGAGCTTGATTTCTAGCACCCACTTTTAAAAAAAGTGTGCAGAGGTCTGGCATTTGCAGGTCAGAGGGCAGCTTGCAGGATCAGCTCTCTCTTTCTGACACATGAGTTCCAGGGATTACACTCAGGAGGTCAGACCTAGCAGCAAGCACTTTTATCCACTGAGCCAGCTCACTGCTCTGCCCCTCTTTTAGTGACAGGGTCTCACATATTCCAAGTGGGCCTCAAAGTCATTGTGTGACTCAGATAATCTTGGACTTCTGATCTTCCAGTCTCTCCTCCTGCTTGCTGAGGTTACAGGTGTGTGCCACTCTGCCCAGTTGATGCAGCACTGGGGATGATATTGAGGGCAAACACTCTACTGACTGAGCTACTCCTCCAGCTCCTGAATGGCCACAGGCTAGCATGTCCCCTCATCCCCTGGAAATTTGTCTGGAAAAGTGTCATGACTGGAAGCTGGGATGGAACACATCAAGCTGGGGCTGGGCCACAGCAAAGAGTGATTGGAGTCTCAGGGGAGGTCCTGGTGATGCTCCTTCCGCTCCTTCTTTGAGGGTGAGCTCATCTTGTTTTGATATGGGGTTTCTTTTATGTAGCCCAAGGTGGCCAGAAATTGGTTAAGTCCAAAGATGACCCTGACCTTGTATCCCTCCTTCCACTGCTGGAATGTTGGGATTACAGTCCTGTAAGCCGACATCCCGGTTTTTGCAGTTCTGGAGATGAAACCTAGAGCCTCCTGCATACTAGGCAAGTACTCTACCAACTGAGCTATACTCCACCACAATGTCTTAGGAGTCTCATGTGTGCATCTTAGCTACTCTGATGACAAGATGGAAATGCATGTCATAACCAGTGACTCTGTCTTTCAGCACTGTAGCTCACACTGCCTTCAAACTTTTGATCCTCCTGCCTCAGCCTACTGAGTGCTGGGATGATAGGTATGTACCACCATGCTAACCAAGCCTTAGTTCATTTTGACTTGAGTCTCTGGGAGCCCTAGGTGGACTTAGATAGCTACATCTCAGAGTAATTGTCTAGATACCCGGGGCGTGGACTTCTGTATCACGGCTGTTTATAAAGGTTGTATCTAAGAATTTTCTATTTTCTATATGGGAAAAGCCTTCTATGGTTGAACTTCCAGGAGGCACATTGGGGTCATGAAGAGTCAGCTGCTGGTCACCCCAAGTGTGGGTGGTGTCTGTTCTCCCATCTGCTGGAAAGTGGAAACAGACCTTGAAGTGTATATTTCTTTGCTTGTCTATAAGTTTGACTCCATAGAAATTGATTGAATACATGAATGGAACATTTTTCTTAGCTAATAATTTTTTTCTGGGTTGGTTTATTAGTTTGGGAGGGGGTGTTTTGTTATTTAAATTGTTTTGTTGCTCAGACAAGGTCTCCAGTACCCTAGGCTGGCTTCCTTTGAACTGTTGAATTCTTAGTCCTCTGGCCTCTACCTCCTCAGTGCTGGGATTCTAAGAGTTCGCTGTATGTTAGGTTTATGTACTGCTACGAAGTGAACACAGGGCATTATCATGCTAGGGAAGCACTCTGCCAACTTAGCCCTTTCTCAGATAATTCTGCCAGCTTGTCAGAACCTTACAATATTTTCGTCACTTATAGGGACTATGTCAAAATCAATTCCAACCTACCACAATTTTTTCAGACCATTCCCAAGTATGTGGTACAAAATGCAGGATTGGGGGCGGGGGAAGCACTACTCAGATGAAATTGTTTTGGAATCCTTATTGGCCTGTGCAATTCTTTTTAGATGTTGCCGGAATGTAAAGTTAGCCTGTACTTCGACCTTATCCAAACACTTAGCCATGCAAATATTTTGTAGCCCAGGGTGATGGTTTTAGGTCCTGTGGCTGATTGGGTATATAGTTTATATGCCAGAGTTGTAAATGGAGAAATTCTCAAGAGAGATGATAGGTATGGAATTGCTAAAACTCCATTCAACAATGGCTGGAGATAAATGGATCTATATTAGCCGTATATGGTAATAACAGAAAAGTCTGGGCAGCTGCTTTTGAGATCTATGAACTTCTGTATGACTCATCCAGCCAGTCAGGCGGCTCTGGACAGCAGACTGAAGCCTTCCACTGAGTAACTGCACAGACGCCAGTCCGAATATTCAAGAGTGAATTTCAAGGCTGCCTGAAGCCTACTCTTACTTAAGAGGCACAGAAGAGGTAGCAAGAGGAATTCCTAAAGTATTTGACTGTTTTCTTTTTTGTTGTTGTTGTTTGTTTGTTTGTCCCACACTCCCACACCCTTTGAGACAGTTTCTCTAGGGAGCTCAGACTTGCTTAGATGATTCTCCCAATTCACCCTCCCAAGTTTCTGGGTTTATAGCATGTACCACCACACCCTGTGTTCAAAAGTATTTTAAAGTCATTTTCTCTGTTAAGTGTTACATTTTTCTTAATGCTTTTAAAATGCCTCTTTAAGTAGTTGATACCCCCATGCCTTCAAATTCGGACATGGGTTGAAAATATTGAGGCTAAAAGTCTCATCTTTATTGAATGTGCAAATATTTCTGCTATGATTATTCCCTAAATGATACAGTATAACAGCTAGATACATAGCACTGTTACTACGGCAAATATTACAGGTCATCTAGAGGTGATTCAGGCCTGAGGCTGGTGTATAGCTACAGGTAGAACAATGGCCTCCACTCTCAGTGAAAGCTGGGGACATGGTGGTAGAGAACTTGTCTAGCACAGGTTCTGAGTTTCATCCCCAGAACCTTGACTAAACAGATCAGTGAATTTAATCTGTGTGGATATATACAAGCTAGTTCTGTGTAAGTACTGTGCCATTTTGTGTAAGGAACTTCAGTGTCTACTAATATATAAGATAGGTGAAGGATTGAAGCCAATCTCCAGTGGATAATGAGGGGCAACTACTCTGAGCACTTGAGACCAGTGCATAGGGAGGTCAGTGGATCAGATATCTTTTGGAGATTGAACATTAGAATGTCCTACAATGTGCCTTTTCTCTCCACCCTTGCCTACCATGGTAAACGTCAGCTCCTTGCCTGACACTGGTCACTCAGGTGAGGACCAGGGTCAGGATTCTTCATTCTGCCCTGAAGACTTTGTTTCACCTCCCCTGCCTCTTGCAGGCATCCTTCAGGACACTTCAGAGCCTCTTCACGTAGTTTTAAAAGCTGCTCTCAAAAATTTCCATTTCTTAGTTGCCCGCTTCATCAGACATTTTGTAGGCCATCCATGTAGCATAAAGAATTCCATCTAGAAATTAAGAAATTATAGTTTGCGTTTCCTGTGCCAGTAGCTGGCTCTGTGTTATTTTCCATAAGAAATGAGACTAGGAGGAGAACAGGGGAGCCATGTGCAAACAGACCTCGTTTAGATTCCATCTCTGTGGACCTGCTGCTTGCACATGGGCCACTAGGCACCTGGGTAGGATCCAGCCTCCTTTTGATCGTGTACAGTAAGCATTGTGTCTGCAAGTAGATTTGCTCATCTTTTATTATTAATTACTCCTGAGCAGCTCTGTGAAGCTACTAAATATTAATAAACAGTATGTGTTTGTGATTAAGTTGAGACAAAGGAACACCTTCCCTGTGCCTCTTTTATAAAACATAACCCACAAGAATGATGGGTAAAATTGAGGTCAGGCTTTCAGCAGTTGGAATGGAGACCAGATCTGGACAGAACATGTTGAAGATCTGACTTTAAGTTTTATAAACGTTTGTTTGTTTGTTTGTTCTTGTGATCGTTAAGGATTGCACCTAAGGCTCTGGCAATACTACAAAGCAGTTCTTTGGCTGAGTTTTGTCCTTAGTGCTTAACTGGGGGGATTCTAGACAAGCATTCTGAGCTATGCCTCAATCTGCTTTCAAGTCACACATGCGCATGCTCACTCACACACACACACACACACACACACACACACGTATGTATGTACGTACGTCCTGGCCTCATTTGAGTTCTGTCAGCTGACTATTGATACCCTGTGTCTGCTCACGCTGAGCTGTGGAGGACTGCCCGCTCCTTAGACTTTGGTTGGTGGTGTTCCACATCTTCCCCACTGTCTCCTCAGACTTGTTCCTCTGATGATAAAAGAGGGGTTGTTCATTGCAGAAATTTACATACAACATAAGGAAGAGAGAATTAAATCAGCTATATCCTAAAAATGAATATTAGCATGAGCTTTTCAGGCCTGTACAACCTTCTGATATTATGACATCCTCTAATATACAGAGGTCACCTTGAAAATGAGTTGTGACTAACAACTCCCAGTGTTTTAAGTAACTGCATGGCTCTGCACTGGTCTCACAGACTGTTGGGCATGATTTCTTATCTTCACTGGATTATTATTTGTGATTATTACCTATTTTAATACGACTAGGGGGCTGAAGAGATGACACAACAGGTAAGAGCACTTGGTGTTCCTCCAGAGGACTTGGGTTTTGTTTCCAGCACCCATATCAAATGGTTCCCAGCACAATAACTCCAGCTCCAGGGAATCCAACATTTTCCTGCCTTAGGGCACCTAAACACATGTGAACAAACATACCTGCAGTGCTTTGAATAAGCACAGCCCACAGAGGTCATATGTTTGAATTCTTGGTCCCCAGTTACTGGAACTGTTGGGAAAGGATTAGGGAAGTGGAGGCCGTACCACTGGGAGCAGGCTTTGAGATTTCAAAAGATTTCAGCCACTCCCAGGGTGCTCTCTGTCTCCTGCTTGCAATTCTGATGGTGAGCTCTCAGCTGTGAGCTTCCAGCTGCAGTGCCTTCACTCCACCATGGTCTCTAATCCTCTAGAACTCTAGACCAGTTAGTTACTCTCTTTTGTAAGTTGCATTAGTAATGGTGTTTTATTACAGGAATAGAAAAGTAACCAATACAACCCAGGAATGTAAATAAAAATTCAAACACATACTTAGGATTATGTTGTATAGGAAGCACAGGGGGCTTAGTAGGCTTTTAATTTGTCACCATAGGCCCTTATGTAACCCAAGCTTTTCTGAAACTAAGTTATATTAACCAAGAGTGACTAGCTTCCTGCTTCTACCTCCTCAATGCTGGGATTACAGCTATGTAGAACTGCTACTGGCTAGAAATATCTGACTTTGTTCAGGATTGTGCTGCACTCCCCAGCAGATGTCTGTTGAAGGGATAGAATTTGGTGTCAGGCCTATATCCCAGTGGCTTTTTGCCTATCATGCACAAAGCCTGTGTTGTGTCCCTAGCACCATGTAAACCAAGTGTGGTGGCACATGCCATAACCCCAGAGCTCAAGAGATGGAGAGAATGGTTGGAAATTCAGTCATCCTTGCCTACATAGTCAGTTTGTATCCAGTTGGACTACAGGGAATATATGCCACTCACTTGATTTAACAGTGTTTGCTGATCATTGAAAAAATAATTTCATCAAATTCCAAATATACCAATGTACTGTACTGCAAAACTAGCTTGGTTTTAGTAAGTAATCCCACTGTAGAATTTTAACTGCTTCTAGTTTCCTCCTGCCTTAAACATTCCCTAATGATTCTTGTGCATAAATTATTCTTATATTTCTGTTTAGTCTTAGGAAAAGATTCCTAGAAACAAAAATCTAAGCCTGGGGTTAATCTACATTCTAACCTTTAAATACCCATTTTTTGTTGTTGTTAGCAAGGCCAGAGGACATGGAATATGTCGGATGAGAGGAGGAGTCACTTCCTGATTGGTTCCTGAAACAACCCTGATTGGGTGTTTTTGTTTGTTTGTTTGTTTGTTTGTTTTTAAAGGCACCTTTAGAGTCTGTTCCTTGTGTAGCATATGGACCAACTTTGCTAGGCAGTCTGGGAAGAGCATCTTTGCTCATTCTCCCAGCATATTCCTTGAACTAAATCAGCAAAGAGCCCCCAGAGTCTGTCAGACACCTTAACCTGGGTCTTCATTCTTACTAAGATGTGAGGAGCTTGAAGAGAAGGGACCATCACTCTCAGTCGGTGCTCATAGTGAACACTCAAATGGTCTCTGAAGGAAATATATGGAACAGTGTTTTTATAATTCTGGGATACAAGTAGAAGTGTAGATATAACCAGCTATTTGGAAAGTGGCCCAGAAGTCTGGAGTAGTTCTACTGGTGAAGTGCTTCTTCTGCAAGCACAAGGCTCTGTTAAAAAATACGAGGTAAGTGGCACCTAAAGAATGACAGCGAGCCGGGCGTGGTGGTGAAGAAGGACAGCGAGCCGGGCGTGGTGGCGCACGCCTTTAATCCCAGCACTCGGGAGGCAGAGGCAGGCGGATTTCTGAGTTTGAGGACAGCCGGGGCTATACAGAGAAACCCTGTCTCAAAAAATTAAAACAAACAAACAAAAAAAGAAAGACAACTGGCCTCCACACCCTCTGTGTACCTATGCAGACAAACAAGCAGTCTGTGTACATGCTAAAAGAGAAGAAAGAGAAAGCTGCAGAATATTAAAATCAGACTGAGACTGACTGAGACTCATTTGGAGAGTTGGTCACAACAATCTGAGGTTGCTTTCTCTTCTTTCCCACCCTGACCCTCTAGCCATTAGTTCTCAGAAGAAATGGCCATTTCTCAGTATTTTGTTTTCTTTAAAAAAAAATTGGGGATAGGATGTGGCTCAGTCAGAATGCTTACCCAGCAGGCATAATACACCAAGCTCCATAATCACAACTGGACGGGGAGACAAGAGGATCAGGAGTTCCAAGTCATCTTCCGTTAAATAGTGTGCTTGAGTCTTGCATGAGCCTTATCAAGATACTGTCTTTAAAAAGAGGGATGGAGGGAGGGAGGGAAAGTTCTGTCAGCTTTGGCCATGCTAGAGATTAATATAAAAGTTTTTAACAGCATTGGAATACAGATATTAAAGCTTCTAGGAAACTCTGCTTTGGAGAAAATGTGCAAAAATGGCAAAATAGCAAGTAGTTTCAACCTAATGGACTTACTATAAGGTCTTGAGGATGTCAGGATTCTCCAGACACTACCTAAGCCACTGATTCTCTACCTTCCTAATGCTGTGACCCTTTAATACAATTCCTCATGGTGTAGTGATCTCCTAGCCATAACATTATTTTTGTTGCTATTTCATTAATATAATTTTGCTACTGTTATGAATTGTAATGTAAATATTTCTGGAGTTAGAGGTAAGTTGAAAAGCACAGACCTAAGCAAACCTTTGGCTCCCAATGCTTAGACTCTGCAATCTGCCAAGCAGCTGCCATGCACCCATCAGTCATTCTGTTGCAGTGTGACCCATGTCTACCTGGAACCATCCCCTTCTCCTTGATCTCCCAGATCTTCAGATCTGGTCCTATGAATGGGACACAAATGACCCTGGATCTTCAGGCAGGGTGTGTGGCAACGCTGTTGTTGCTCGGGAACTCAGTGTCACTGCCTGTTTTGTCCCTCGCTGACTTTTACCACTTACCCACTAGAGCCCACGCCTTCTCCAGTCACTGTTCGGCTCTAGGAAGCTGGCCCTGCCATCACCCAATGTTGTTGGGACAGTGCTGCAGGCACCTCAATCACATTCGAGATGTTCTACCAGGACACAGGATGCTTTAAATGGAGCAAAGAAATTTAAATGGAAAGAAATTATAGCATGAGTGAGTTTCTCCTTTTCAAGATAATCTTATTTAATAACCAAAACTTCACAAAAATGTACATTTTATCCCCAGACAAAGGCAATGTGGCAGGGTCTGCATCATGGTAATTACATGTTTGGATTTTCATTCTTTCTTTAAAGTAGGTTTCTATTATTTCAGTTTAGGAAAAAGACTATTCATCTATTCCATTGCTGGGTGGCCCATCCACTGTGAAAATAGGTCAAGAACCGTAATCTAACTCGACTGCTGATAAATAATTAAAGCTAATGGAATTTTTGCAAATCTGTGAACTAAATTCTCTGAGATGCTGCCAGGCCATACTGGATGCTGTTGTATGAAGAGATTTTTTTATTTAACACCCCAGTTTAAATGCATTTAAAACCACTACTCCATCTCACAGAGACTGGAAAGGGTATGTGTTCATCTATAAAAGCAGCCGAAAGCTTGAAACCCCATCAATAGCCATGCCATTCACCTTCAGATGATGAGATGAGAGGTGAAGGGTTCTGCATCCTGGGACAAAGGGAAACTTCCCTTTCCACCAACCTCTCTTTAACTTGAACTCTGCAATCAAAGTATCAAGAACCTCACACTGAGGCTGAGGAGATGGCTCAGTTGCTAAAGTGCTTGCCATGCAAGCGTGAGGATCTGAATTGTGTCTCTGGAATTTGTATTAAAAAGCTGGCTGTGGCAGTTCATGCCTGCAGTCCCTGAGCTCAGTGGGCATAGATGGGAGGATTCCTGGAGTTTACAGGCTGTCCATCTAGCTAAATCAGCAAGCTCCAGGTTCAGCAGGAGGCCCTGCCTCAAGGATAAGGTGGAGAGTGACTGAGGAAGACACAGGCTTCATATAAAGGGGGAATCACAGGTGCCATAAATGACACCAGGAATAAGTGCTCGGGGCTAATTTCCCTTTGAGGCAAACGGATGCTCTGCATCTTCATGCATTGTACAAATATTCATGAAGGTTGTTGTGAGGACTGATGGCTTACAGCTTTTTTNTAGCAGGTGGGTAGGCAGTTTTGTTGTTCCTTTTTTAGGAGGGAGAATGACCTGCTGTTACTTTTCCAAGAGGCTTTACTTTTGTTAGAGGGCTGTACTGACTTTGTATGTTCTCAGCTTTCTTGGGTTTATCAATACTGAATTCAGATTTCTGAAATGAAGCTGTACAAGGAAATATCTAGATTTCAAAAAAAAAAAAGATATTCCATTTTAATTGGAATTTGAGGGGTTTTTTTGGGTTTCTTCTTCCTCTTCGTCCTTTCCTTCCTTCCTTCCTTCCTTCCTTCCTTCCTTCCTTCCTTCCTTCCTTCCTTCCTTCCTTCCTTTTTTTTCTTTTTGGTAATGACAGAGTTTTGTATATCCCATGCTGGTTTGGAGCTCACTACAAACTGTTGATCTTCCTGCCTCCACCTAGGTTCACCTCCAAGTGCTCGGTTTAGCTTTACAGGCATGCAACACCACACCTGGCTTATGTGGTTCTAGGGATGGCATGTGTGTGAGCTCTATCCCTAGCTATGCTTTCTGTATTTTTAAAGAGCTGGAGGATTTGATAGGTCCACTGTCTACTGAGGCAGGTACTAGAACCCTACTCCTTCCTTCTAGACAACCCCTGTGCAGTTTGACTCACAAGTCAGATGGCACTGGAGACAGCAACAGGGACGGAGGCCAGCTGCCAGGCATGCGTTGCTCAGAAGAGAGGAACAGAGCCTGGAGACCATGTGTCAGGCACTGGAAGGAGGGAGCCTTTATATGGAGGGGTCCAGGAGAGCCCAGCCCTATACCCTATACCAATTTTCAGAGGACAGGAGGACCCAGTGGTAGAAGACACTTCAGCCTTTTCTACCTCTTCTCAGTTTCTCGTTGTTCTAACAAAGCTGGGGACCTGGGAAACAGAGACTCTAGTAAACTAAGTAACTGAAAATTCCCTTTCCCCTCTCCTTTTCCCATCCCTTTCCTCTTCCCTCCCCCTTCTCCTTTTCCTTTCCCTTCTTTTTTTTTATTTTTTTTTATTTTTATTTTTTTATTAAAGACAGGGTTTCCTGTAGCTCAGACTTGGCTTAAATATTTAGGTATTTAGAATAGCCTTAAACTGATCCTCCTGACTTCACTTTCTTAGTGCTGAGATTGCATATCTGCACCACACCTGAACTATGGTGCTGGAAAACAAACCTGGAGCTCTGTAATTTTTAGGCAAGCATTGTATCAAATGAGCTGCATCCCCAGGCAGTCAGACTTCCTTCCCTTTCCCCTTTCCCCTTTCCCCTTTCCCCTTTCCCCNCCTCCCCCTTCCCCCTCTCCCTCCCGTTCACGTTCCCTTCCCGTTCCCTTCCTTTTCGAGACATGGTTCCACCATCAACCCTAGACTGACCTCCAACTTTTGACTGTCAACCCTTCTGCCCCAGCTTCCCTAGTCCTTAAATTACAGGCATGCAATGTAATGTAATCCATTATAGTGTAAACCTCCATGCCTGGTTTAAGTGAATTGGTCACCAAGTATTGGTAAGCAGCTCTTCAATTGCCACTCTCTACCAGATAGCTTTCCACCCAGCTCAGTGGAAAGTCCTGATCCCGTTGTGAGTCCCCATATGGTAGACAGGACAGCCAGGACAGGTGATCTGAGTGAGTGTTGGATGGCATAAATTGACAACTTGCAATATCCACTGAAGAGTTCAAAAGGCATCCCTGACTACCCTCCTCGATCTCTCTGCCAGTTCAGTGATTGTTTAGAGAAGGCTTAGTGTGTCTTAGACATATATTGACTCATTTCAAATATTCACAAGACCCAGTGAGTGGCACTACCCCCTTGAGACTCATCACACCAGTTAAAACCATCTTCTCCTCTCCTCCTGTCTTTGTCTCTCATAGGCTTGACAAAAAGTCATATATAGTTCATCCACAAGAACTTCAGTAATTCAGTATGTATCTTGAAAGACCAGGGCCCCCTTTTACAAAATATCACATACTCCCTAAATAGAAGTTTCTGTATAGTTGGGTGTTTGTTTGTTTGCTTGTTTAGCAACAACTTGGGGCCTATTATTCTTATTTTATTTTCAAGTGAATAGTGTTTTGTTAGCTATAATACTTAGGTTTTTTTTTTTTTTTAATGTGTGTTTGTCCATTTCAGATTCAGGGTCAATATAATAATGAGCCATCAGATATAAAAATACCTGTTTCTCTTCCTGCAGTTTAGAATAACATGTGTCTTGCATTGGATGGTATCAGTTTTAACACATATTTGATAAAAAATGTACTTAGGGGCTGGAGAGTTGGCTTAGTGTTTAAAAGGAATGGCTGCTCTTCCACAGGACCTGTGTTCAAGACTTAGCACCCAAATGGCAGTAACAACTATATGTAACTTCAGTGTTAGGGTATTTGATGCCCTCTTCTGGCCTCCTCGGGTATCAAGGACACATGGCGCACAGACAACGTGTAGTCAAAGCACCCACACCCTGGCTTTTGGGAACTCCGATCTGCAGACCAGACTGGCCTGGATCTCACAGACATCTGCCCGCCTCTGCCTCCCAATTGTTGGGAATAAAGGCATGCCCCACCACTGCTCTACCTATAAAAATGAGTTTTTAAGTTGTGCTCTGGTCACATAGTCAAGACATTTTCATTTTTTTAAAAATTTACATATGGTAAGGGGATGTGTGTATTCCTCTGTGTATGTTAAGATCAGAGAGCTTGCAAGATTTAGGTTTTTACCTCCATACTAGGGTTGAACTCAGGTCCTCAGGCTTGGCAGCAGGATTCTTTACCTGCCATCTCCTGGCTCTTGAAAACACTTTCCAGTTAGAATCCCCTTTGTGGGGTATGTGTATGTATGTATGTGTGTGTTTAGGGGTACTCATTCACGTTCATATGAAGCTAAGTGGACAAACTCAGGAGCTACCCACCTTTTGATATAAGGGGTCACACTGGGCCAGAGATCTCCAAGCAGGTCAGGCCAGCTCGCCAGCTAGCTCTAGAAATCTGCCCATTTGTTCCTCCCCAGTGTTGGGGCTACAAGTTCATACCACCATGCCTAACTCAGAATTTTCTTGCTTTGAGGTTTAGATAGTGAACGCTTCATATAGTCATAAGGAAATGTGTCACTATATGGCATGTCACCTTCCAATCTGAATATTTCTGGGAGTCCTTTGTGCAAATGAATCAGTCCACCTTTTTCACCTGAGTTAAGACCCACCCCAGCTTTTCACAACTAAGACACAGGAAGAAAAGGTGAACTGCATAAGGCAGATGTGGATCCAGAAGTGACACCTAAGCATGAGCCATGATGGGGAGGAGCAGAGATGTCCACAAGGTTTTCGTTTCTTCTTAAGCCAGTGTGACTGACTCTAGCAACTTTTTTTTTTAAAGATTTATTTATTATTTAATGTATCTGTTTTATGTGCTATGTACTATGTGCATGCTTGGTGCCCACAGAAACCAGAAGAGGGCTTCAGAGTCCCTGGGACTAGAGTTACAAATGGTTGTAAGCCACCGTGTAGGTGCTGGGAATGGAACCTAGATCATCTGTAAGAGTAACATGTTCTATTAACTGATGAGCCAGTGTTGCAGTCCAGAATAATGAAAATCACCTCTACCTAGAAATGGCTCTGGTAATATCACCTTTGTGCTGTTTACTCAGAAAAGAGGGACAAACAACATATTTTGTCTTTTTCCAACAGATACTTGATAGTAATCACTTCAAGGCCATCACTTTCCCTAATTTAAAAAATGATTTATGTGTGTATGCAATTTGTTTGGTTATAGGAGGGCATGCGTGTAGAGGTCAGAGGTCAGCCTCATCTCATTTTTTGAGAACTTTCTATCTTGCTTTTTCAGACAAAGTAACTAGCATGTGGGGTTCAATGATTCAGCTTGACTGGCCCGATACCCCACAGTGATCCTCCATAACCAACTTGATACCAGGGTGCTAAGGATCAAATTCAGGTCCTCATGGTTGCACAGCAAGCAACAAACTGACTGAACTATCCTCCCACCCACAAGGGCCTCACTTTCTGTGATTAAGCTATGTTTTGCTTTTTGTTCAGTGATTGGTACAAGATGGAACAAAATTGATAGCAGTGGAAACCCCATAACTCAATTAAGCACTCAACTCTATTGTTAGGACTTTTAAAACATATGTCAGTTACCAAGTTATAACTCTTTCTAGTGTGGTTTCAATCAACTCAAACCCCACCTTTCTTCAGTTGGCAGTTGTCACGAAGGTTGTGCATTGATGGTGACCCAGGACCAGAAGCGGTAGAGACTGTGGTTTCAGTGGCTGTCTAGAATGCAAAGGGCACCATGCTCTAAAAGAGGATAAATCATTTCCTTTCCATGCTAACTGACGGCGACAAAGTCCCGTAGGCCAGAACTGAGCAGCTTTGAATCTCTCTCCTCAGTTTAGTAACAAACCAGATAATATTTGCAGGCGGCAGATTGAGATAAGGCATTTCTCAAACTGCCAAGAAATAAAATTAGAATGAGTCTTTTAGCTGGTGGCTTGAAGTGCATCTGTGTTGGTGTGTGTGTGCGCTGTGTGAATATACAGTCAGTTCTTTTTCCCTGTCAGCCATGGAGAGAAGA
Organism: Mus minutoides; assembly: GCA_902729485.2. Classification (NCBI taxonomy): domain Eukaryota; kingdom Metazoa; phylum Chordata; class Mammalia; order Rodentia; family Muridae; genus Mus; species Mus minutoides. Next base: position 3,442,552 of record LR749513.1, on the reverse strand, counting down.
GGGTGCATGTGCACCTGTGTGCAGACAGATGCACATCTGGCTTTATTATCAAAAGGGTTGCTTCAAGGTCTGGGGTTGTGACCCAGTTGGCAAAGGCCTAGATTCCATCCCCAGATCATATCAGCGAGGCATGGTTTGTAATCTCAGCCTTCAGAAGGCAAAGGGAGGGAGTTCAAGGTCATCCTCAGCTACAATGAGTTAAAACCAGTGAGATCCTGTCTCAAACAAACCAAAAGGAAATAATTTAAAAGGGCTTGTGACAAGCCTGTCACGAGAGGCAGCTCTTGGGCCTTTCTGGAATCCTGTTATAGGCTGCAGAGATAACTCTGTCACCTCTTTGCTTCAGACAGTTTTCTCATGAAGCTAACCTCATACCAAGAGAGGAGGTTAAGGCACTCAGGGGCTAATGGGCTTGGGCCCAAACTGACCCATGAAACTCTCCCCTCTTCCTTTTCTCTGCTGAGGTCCCCAATTTTGGGCTCTTCCCTTCTGTCATTCTGTAACCTCACTCAGCTTCTCTCGGCCCTCAGAATGGGACCTTATAAGAGAGGACCTGACTGGCATAGCTTATGTTGGCTTTGAATTTGTGATCCTCCTGAATCAGCCTCCCTTGTGCTGGGGTTTATAAACACGAGTCACCATACCTAGCTTTTGTAAGCCACCTAAGTGACACACATGTGTCCATCAGTACATGTTGCTCTTTTAGTGGCTACTGCACATGCCATTTCCACACGTGTGGTGATTTAATCCTTTATATTTATGTGCATATATTTGCACATGCATGTGTTTATATACATCATGTGCATGCAGGTACCCATGAGGCCAGAAGGGAGCAGGGTGTGTGTGTGTGTGTGTGTGTGTGTGTGTGTGTGTGTATGTGTGTGTGTGTGTTTGTCAGAGACAGAGACAGAGAGACAGAGACAGAAACAGACAAAGAGAGTAGGAGGGAGAGACAGAGACAGAGAACTGAGTTCAGATTCTAATTTATAAAGCTCCACAACCTTAGATACATTTCCTACTCGTTCTAAGCTGTGGAGACAGAGACAGAGAACTGAGTTCAGATTCTAATTTATAAAGCTCCACAACCTTAGATACATTTCCTTCTCGTTCTAAGCTGTGGACATCCTTCTGTTCAGTATTCTAGTCCATAGTGTTGATGGGGTCAGTGGGCAAAGGTTGCCCAGCAACAGATTGAACATTCAGCTAGGATTTGCAGGCCTGGCCATGTTCCTCCTGGTTCTTTCCCTGGTGCTTTAACTAAACATTGTACACACTTGCTGTAGCAGCTTCTAAACCTACTCCAGCTGCTCTCTGTTCCCTGGACCTCCCCTACTGCTAAATCTAATCTTTCCTTGGTTCTTAGGTTTGCAGCTTTCTGTAGTTGCAACACCCTTCTCTTGGGAACTCCCTTTGTTTAGCTCAGTACCCTCCTGGCTCTTAGTGTTCTTCAGAGCCTCTTTAATCTCTCCTACTGACCCTCAGAATAGGGACTTGCCATCCTTGACCCTCCATCACAAGAGAGTACTAATTTTAAATATAATCTTGACCTGAGCTGCCCATGATAGAAGCAGTCAACCACCTGTGGCAAAGGACAGCCTCTAGGCCCCTTGTCTCCTCCCAACTGAGCAGTGTAGCAAATACCCATATTGGGAAGTGGAGGCTTAAGGTTATCTTGAGCTACATAGTAAGTTCCTGGCCAATCTGAGTTACATGAGACCTTGTCTCAAAAAAACCAGACAAAACTCAAACACAAATCTTTCTCCTGTTGTCCTTTGTTTTTATCTTCTTTGCCCTTTACTGTTAGATTTTATCCTGTCTTTCTGGAATGGCTGGTGGTGGGCTGAACAGAAAAGTATTTTATTCCCTATTGCTTCTATCTGCTTAAAACAACAGAAATACATCATCAGACACTGCTGGAGGGTGGGAATCCAGAACAGGATTTACGAGGTGGATATGGAGTTGCCAGCAAAAGCTGCATTCCTTCCAAAAGCTTTAGGAAGGTCTGGTTCCAGCCTGCGCCAGCTCTGCCAGGCTCTGCTAGTCCTCTGGCCAGGACCCTACATCTTACTATCTCTCTAATCTCTGCTGCTGTGTTTGAGTCCCCTCTGACTCTCTCTCTCTTGTATGGACTCCTGTGTTTCTACTTGGGCAGTCTGATGACATTAGCCCCACGTACATGATCCAGGATCCTCTCTCAGACCCACGATTGTTAATGTAATCATAGCTGCAACATCCCTTTACTGTGTCAAGTCATGTATTTACAGGTCTCAGGATATGGTTAGGGCTATTAGTCTTCTACTGGTAGCAATGTTTGTGGGGGGTGGGGGAGGGGAAGCCTGTGAATGTATCTCATTGCTTTTTGTCATTGAACTTAGTGTAGAAGTGTGGCAAATCATCCAGTGGAGGAGCAAAAACTATTGGCTTCTCTCAAGGAGGTGACACACCTATGAATGACACCCCTTAGGAAACTGGGTAAGGGAGGTACCTCAGTGGGTAAAGTGTCTTGACATGAGAACATGAGGACCTGAGTTCAATCCCCAGCACCCACATAAAGGCTATGTGCTTGTAATCCTAATGTTAGAAGGTAGAGCTAGGCAAACCCCTGTGGCCTCCGTAGCCAGACAGCCTCCCTGAATCTGTAAGCTTCAGTGAGAGACACTGCCTCAAACTTTAAACAGAGAAGATTGAGGAAGACACTCCACTCCTGGCCTCCACGAGAACACATGTACACACCCACATGAATTAGTAGAAGTTCGCTGTTTTGTCTTAAGACAGGGTCTGTCTTTGTGGCTTTTGTGGTGATGATCTGCACAGAGCCTTTGTAGGAAACCTAACCAATGTTGTTTTTCTCTTTCCTCCAATGGCTGTGTCCTGACCTCTGTTCCAACCAGGATTTACGCAAGCAGGTAGCACCACTGCTCAAGAGCTTCCAAGGGGAGGTGAGTAAACGTGCATGTTCTTTATCCTCATGCTACTGTCTGTTGCTGGGTTAGCTACTTTTCTTACTACTGTGACAAAATCCTTGACAAAAGCAACATAAGGAAGGAAGGGCGGGCTACAGTGGCTCACAGTCTGAGAGTGCACAGTCCATCGTGGTGGGAGGGCATGTTGGCAGGGGCAGGAGGCGGCTCCTCACATCTCAGTCAGAAAGCAGGTGTACAGAGGTCTGGTGAGAAGCTGTGGAAGTGAGCCTGAGTGTCACTGATGTTGAAACCCCAGAGCATAGACCCCTACTTCCTGAGATACCCTTCCACCACTTCCCCTGATAACTCATAGGGTGCCCCCCACACACACCCATAGACAGGCGGGTAAGATGAAAGTAGATCAAAATGCCTTTAGAAGAAGCCAATAAAACTGTTGTCTTTGATTGAAAAGTTTGAAATTTTATAATCATAACGATTACATATAATTATTATGGCAAAGTCATCAAATTTAACTCACGTTAAAATTGGATTGATTGATTGCTGTACTTAATTTTCTGTTTCACAAGCCCAGACAATTAATTGGGAGCGGGAGTTAACCTCAGTGTTCAATCCAACTTGAAACATGTTCTACTCCAACAGTAATTTAAACAATTCCTTGCAGCCAGGCTGGCAACACACTCTTGTATTCCACCCAGCACACAGGAGACTGAAACAGAAGCATTACTACCTAGTGAGTCCCAGTTCAGCCTATGCTGTATGGCAAGCCCTTGTTTAAAAACAAAGCACCTTGGACCTCCAGAGGTCAGCTCCCCTGGAAATGGAGTTATGCATGGTTGTGAGCCACTGTGCGGGTGCTGGGAATGGAACTCTGGTCCTCTACAGGAGCAAAAAGTACCCCTAACTAACCCGAGCCATCTCTCCAAACCTTTAATTGTTTTAATCTGCTGAAGCTATAATATATTTCTCCACTTTTATTTTTAGCATTGTCTTAATCTTTTTTTTTAATTACTGAAATGATTTATCAATTGTGTGAGTTGTTTTTTTAAATAGCCAACCTTGAGTATGTTTCTTTTGGGTGCTGTTTTTGCTCATGTCCTGTTCTTTTATCTATCTTGAGTTATAATTAAACATGTTTATTATTCCTTTGTGAACTCATATTGTTGTACTTTTTGAAAGCTGCTGCTTATCTCAGGATTCCTGCCTTGAAGAAGATTTTACCTTAAGAAGATTCTCCCCTTAAGTTCCATACTAGTACTCCCTAAGACAGTAGCTCCCTGGCCTCTCTCCTTCCAGGATATGCCTTTCTCAGGACAGGAAGAGAAAAACACATTTTAGAGATGGCCTTTTCTCTAGCAGGGAGTACATTGCTTCAGCCAAGGGATCACAGTCCTTATAGATCACCAAGGATAATGCTACCATAGTCCAGCATGGGGAGCCAGTGAGCTTATTGGGCTTCCATACAGAATATGGGTGAGAAGCCTAGGTGACCCCAGAGCAGCCACCACACCCAAAAGTCTCACCCCAAATGGACAACAATGTCCTTGTAAGTGACACAGATAGATTCCCAGCTTCTACACTGTATGTACTCTGGCACTTCCTGCAACCACAGTGTACATGCAAGTAGAGCAGAATTGTGTGCAAACATCTGGGACATGCAAAAGGAAGTGACTGAGAGAATGGTGACTCCCACGTTCCTTTTGTGGAGGAAAATCTGTTTTTAGGCTCAATCTTAAGGGTCCCTTGCAATGGCCCTGATGGTAGGAACATCATACTATACAACATAGAGTGTACACAGTTCTCTCAGGAAGGGTTCCGTCAGTCGTTCAGACTAAACCTCCATTACAAAATAGAAAATGAATAATTCCTAACTTGTCTTCTGAGGCTACAATAACCTTGATGTCAGAATCAGATAAGAAGAGAACATGAAGGAAAATCAGTCATTCTTATTTAGTTATAAATAGATCATTCAAGAGCTCTAAGAAAAGTCACTGGAAGCCACTAGGCTTGGCTGTTTCATTTAACAGCACGAAATGCTGTTTGATTTAACAGTAGTAAATTGCATTAATGTTCTTTATAACATGACCAAATGAATGGAAAATTGCCATTTCACTAACTATAAGGAAAAAATTGGGGAAAACAATCCATTGGCGAGGGCTGGAGAGATGATAAAGAGCATTCCTACTCTTACAAAGGGCCACCCATGGTTCTGTACCCAGCTCTTACCATCTATCCTGTTCACGGGGTCCAGAGTTCTTGTCTCCCCTCTTCAGGCATCAGGCACACATGTGCTATACAGACATTCTCAGGCAGGCACATGCATGAATAAAATAAATAACTTTAAATTAAAAAAAAAAAAACCTAAATAAAAACTACCAGCAAACTAGAAAAAGAACCTTTTTAACCCTGCAAAAAATTTTTAACAGGTAGGTTTGATGACTGTTGTTGGAGTTAACCTACCTGTTAAAAATAATTTTATTTACAAGCAAGAACTAGGGCCATGGCTCAGAGGAAGAGCACTTACCTAGAATCCCCCATTGAGGGGCAGCGTGGGCGGGGTTATGGCTCATTGGGTGAGCTCTCTCGTGGGATTCATAGCACCCTGGAGTTGTTCCCCAGCACCAAGAAGACAAAAGGTTAATAAGTAAAGTTAAACGACCCTGCAGGTAATTCAAAATTTTGAAAGTAATAAACCAAAGGATGACAACCTAGGTTGTTGCATAGATGGAGTTTATGACCAAAAGAATGTTGTTTCACCCCTTACAACACAGAAAGTTACATCCCTTACAACACAAAACTGGCAAGAGACTGCATGTGGATTTCTTTTAAGAGACTCTGGCATGACCCTGTCTGACTTTATAGTTGCAGTATTGTTTCAGAACGAAATAATCATGTTTCAGCTTGCATAGCAAAAGCTGCATGGCTTTGTTTGCTTGGTGTTTGTTTGTTTGTTTGTTTGTTTGTTTGTGACAGAGTCTCCTGTAGCCCAGGTTTGCCTTCCTCACCATGTAGCCAGGGATGACCTTGGATTCCTAGTCCCACTTTCCAAATGCTGGATGGAACCCAGGGATCCCTGCATGCTAGGCAGGTGGACTCCTGACTGAGCTCCATCCCAAGCCCTGTGGTCATTTTTAGTCTGCCAGGGAAGCTTGGGTGCTCAGTAAAGCTACAGGCTTAGTTAGGCTTGCTGACAAGGAAGGAAAGTGGGAACACTGTTCAAATGTCCACTATCGATCCATGTGGGGCCAAGCAGGGAAGGAGAAGTAATATCTTTTCCTGCCCATCAAAATTTTCATGGGCAGAGCCCTGTAACAAAAGACAAATGAGCAAGAGAAGGTTTACATACTTAGTGAGTGCTTCCTTCCAGAAATAAAGACAAGAGCTGGTACAGGAGGGTGCAGGGTTCAAGGCCAGCCTGAATACAGGGTGAATGGAAAGCTAGCCAAAATTATGTAGTAAGAGCTTGTTTCAAAAGAGCTGCATATATTTATTGTATGAAATGTTTTTCATATATATTTATATATTATAAATGTATGTGTGTGTTTTATTATTGTTGTTTTATACAGGATCATATGTAGCCCAAGCTAACAGGCTACATAGTGTGTAATCCCAGTACTTTGGAGGTAGAAACAGGAGGATCAGAAGTTGAAGGCCAACTTTGAGTTCATACCAAATTTAGGCCCAGACTGGGTACATGGGACCCTATCACAAAACTTTTTTTTTTGTTGTTTTTTTGCTTTTTTTGGTTTTTCAAGACAGGATTTCTCTGTGTAGCCCTGGCTGTCCTGGAATTCACTCTGTAGATGAGGATGGCCTCGAACTCAGAGATCGGCCTGCCTCTGCCTCCCAAGGATTAAAGACATGCACCACCACTGCCTATCACAATAAATTTTTTTAAGGATCAGATATCAGAGGTACCTACAAGTTTAAGGCTAGTGCCTATAATAGGGGCCTGTAGAGAGAAACTTCCAGACGTGTTTAAAACAAACTACCGTAGGCACAAAACACAGGGACTCCCTCTCTGTGGCCCTCTGCCCTGGCCCTTCACCTGGGACCTCTTTCTTATCCATCCAGCCCAACCACCCTCAACTCTGGGCCTTTCTACAGCTATAGAAGGTACCATTGTGGTTAAGGTGGCAATGGGTATGATGCGTTTTTAACAAGCTTAGAACAAAACCCCAAAGCCTGACCAGCACAGGATCCTCCTGGAGGTTGGCTGGATGATGGCTCAATTAGAGGCGCGCAGGACTGTGCTGAGGCAAATGGGCCAGCACTGTAATTGAAAGCACATTTTCCCCTCCAAAGCTGCAGCTGGTTTAGCTCTGCTCATGCAGAAAAGGATATAACCTTGCATAACATAGGAAATGAACGGTTGAGAGAGAAGCCAAATTCAATTTTAGTCAGATATGTTGAGGCCGAGCCCATGATCTATGGGAGCCGAGGCCTGAGCAGCTCGCATGTGGAAAGGCGCACACTCAACACTCTATTAATCACGGCCGCCCGCCTGGCGCTGCCGCCCCAGTGTACAGGGGGCCACTGCGCCCGAGCTCCTCCTCAGTGTTGGAGAGCAGCCAAGCACTCCAGAAGTTAACCTCTTAAAGACCCGGAGCTGCTTTCTGTTGAATAAATGTAATTTTGTGGTCAGAAATAAATGCTTGTGATGTAGCAGGGAGCTTTGAAAACAACAGCGAGCCAAAGCTATTACAAATTGCTCCGTGTTGGGGAAGTCAACAGCACACATCAAAATTCCGCGTGTAAGGCAAATTGATTTCGGCCCAGAGCTCTGCAGCTATTCAATAAAAGTCCTATTAAACCATTGTGTGTAATGAACAATCCAGAGCAAATCTAATATTTTCAGAGGGTAATTATTTTTAACGTCCTCTCGGTAGCCATCACTAGATTTCTTGGATGTTTACAGTGGAGACCCAAGTGGGTGTGCTCTACCCAGCTGTCATTTGGCCTCTGAGCTGGGAAACCCCTGTGCAACCCGGCTCCCAGCTGCCTAGCAGGCACCTGGCAGCCTCCACGTGCCTGGAGTCAAGTGAGGGCCAGCCCTGCTCTTCCAGGAGGGTGTTCAGGGGCTCTGGTGTCTCCCGGGGCCAGGCACATAGGAGATGCCTGAGTTTTGTTGAATCGGTCCAAACTAATGGATACAAAGGGGAGCTTCGAAAGCATGGAGAGGGTAATAAAATATTGGTGGTGTTCTCTCAGAACCTCAGGCAACCCAAGGCAAGAAAATCAGGTCCTGTGTTATCTAGAGACCCATGTCAGCACCCAGGGAACGTGGCACACACTGGCACCTTGGGACATGTCTCTTTCCCTTCAGTTCCTTTATCATGTGGAAATCAGACTCTTTATTACTCGGTGACTCTGACAGCTAAGCAAGGCTCACTCCAGCCCTACCCATGCTCAGTTCAGAGTGGAGTTGTAACCCTGCCTCACCAAGTCACAACTCTTAATGCCAGTCTTTTGTCTGGACTCTGAGCTTCTCAAAGACAAGGTCTGCTTTATTTTCTTTAGTTCAGTGATACCTATGTGCCAAACCATACCTGAATTAGACCTTGATATGCAATGGCAGATAGATTAATTCAGAGACTGTTTTCATGGAGTTTAATGATTAGTGAGACCTGTGTCCCCATGGTACACAATGCTTGGTGCATAGTAGGCCCTCATTAAATAAAGGAAGAGGAGTGAATGGATAGATGGTGGTGGTTGGGTGAAGATAGATGAGTTGATTGGTTAGATGGATTGATGAGTGAGGTGGATGGTTATTGTTCAATGGAATGGATAGATGAATTTATATGGGTGAGGAGGATAGATGGGTGAGATAGATAGATGGGCATGGGTAAAGATAGATGGGCAGATGAGGGCCATCGATGATTAATATGAGAGAGACTAGACAGACTGAATAGGATAGATGGATGGATATTGGTGGGTGGGGCAGAAGCATGAGTATCAGAATGACTGGCTAGGTGGATTGGAAGAGTTAATAGAAGAAGTGGTTGGGTGCTTGGATAGATGAATGGATGAAACAGGATGAGGAGGGATGATAAAGCAGATGGAGGATGATGGATGGGTGGGAATGAATAAAGATTTGATAGATAATGGGAATGGGTAGATAGATAAGTGAAGGTGGAGTTAGATGGGTTGGGTGGGTTTATAGAAGAGGTACATGAAATGAAATAAATGGGAATTGGCAAGATGCATGGATCAAACAGAGCAATCTGTTATAGTTAGCTTTCTATTACTGTGGTAACCACCATGACAGAAGGAACCTGGAGGGAAAGGGTCTCGTTTTACAGCTTGCAGGTCATCATGAAGGGAAGCCATGGCAGGAACCCAAAGAAGGAACCTGTAGACAGAAACCATGGTGGAGTGTTGCTTACTGGCTTGCTCTCTGTGGCTTGTTCAGCCTGTCTTATAGAACCCAGGGCCAAATGTCTAGTGGTGGAAGCATTCACAGTGGGCTGTGCCTGTCTTGTTTCATCATCAGTCAATAAAATGCCCGCAGGCCAGTCTTACAGAGGTATTCCCTCAACTGAAGTTCCTTCTTCAGAGGTGATCTTAGCTTATGCCAAGTGACAAAAATTATAGACAGACAGGAAGATGGGATGGATAAATAGACAGGCAGGCAGGCAGGAAGGAAGGAAGGATAGAAAAGATGGGCAGGTGCTTGAATGGAGATAATACCTCTGCTATATAAATTAAAAACATCCCATCAGTAAAAAGGCTTTATCTTCTGTCAGCTTCTGTTAATCCAACTCGGGCATATCAGGATAAGAATAGTAGACCTAAAGTTAAAATTTTTAAGGTCAGATGCCTTTGACTTTGACAATGGCCAAGTCAGCTGACCTCTCAGTGCCTCTGCTACCTCAAATAATTATCATGAGGGCTCAGTGAAATAGATTTGGGTGAGAACTAGAGACAGTATTTATAAACTTGGCATCGTGGCAGCCCATGATCCCAGCTCCCATGTGGTAGAAGCAAGAGGATCAGAAGTCCAAGGACATCTTTAATGACTTAAGGAATTCCAGGTCAGCCTGGGCTATAAGAAACTGTTTTGGAGTGGGAGACATGGCAGGAGAGAATAGTGAGATGATAAAGGGAAAGGAAAAGGAAACTGTTTGGTATAAGAATAAACTGACACTACTTACCCTACAAGTCTAAAACTATGTGGGCTTAATTAAAATTAACTTAGTTAATTTAATTACTTAAAATTAATACTAGTCAAATAGATTTGCTCAAACTTGGGAAAATTTCAATGACCAGCATGCCTGATTTTCTACAGATCTTCCTTTCAAAAAGCCACGTCTGCATCTTCATTAGATTTTCCTAATGTTCCATTGACTCAAAATTCCATGTATGAGACCGACATCAAGAATCAAATGACCAAAATGTTAGATTCCCAGAATGAACTTGTACAGGGAACACTTAGAGATATGATAAGTGGCTGAGGATGTGGCTCAGTGGTAGAGCCCCTGCCTAGAATCCCCCAGGGAGGGGCTGGGGCCGTGGCTCAGTGGTAGAGCTCCTGCCTAGCATGTGTGAAGTCATGAGTTCTGTCTCTAGCACTTCCAGAATTAAAGCTGGCTTTCTGCCATTGGATAGTCTCATTGTTTTTGTCAAACATCGTGATATATTTCTTGCCACCCTTCATTGGGCTATATTATTTTTCTTAAACCAATGCCATAGTCTTGGTAAACATGGTTTGTGGTAATTTGTCAATTGGAAAGTATGAGTCTTAAAACTTTTTCTAGTTTCAAGATTGTATGTATGTATGTATGTATGTATGTATGTATGTATGGGCCCTTGCATTCCTACACAGATTTCAGGATCACTTTTCATTTTCAGCAATGAAGTCAGCTGGAATTTTGGAATGCAGTGCATTGAATCTGCACCTCAGCTTTGTGACCATTACATTGTTATACTACTAAGTCTTCAATTCAGCAAAGTCCTCCATTAATTTCATTTCTTTTTACAGTATTTTATGGTTTTCAGAGTAAATTTTAAACTTCTTTCCTTTAGTTTTTCTATTAACAATTTATATATATTTATAATGTATATTATTATTATTATTATTCAAACATTATCTCACCGTTTAGTTCTGGATAGTCTGGAACTAATTTTTCCTTTGTTTTTGAGAGTCTCCTACTATGTAGCTTTGGCTGGCCTGGAACTTGATATACAACTCACAGAGATCTGCTTACCTCTGCCTCTTGAGTGCTGGGATTCAAAGCATGGCTTATATCACTATGCTCAGCTTTGCAATGTATCTTGATCAAATCTCCCCCCCCCTTCTCTCCCAGACCCCCAAAACTTCTTCTCCTTCTCTCTCTCTTTCTCTCTCTCTCTCTCTCTCTCTCTCTCTCTCTCTCTCTTTAGAACATCTGAATTCTTAATCCTTCTTTACAGGTTACCTAGACCACTTTTGATTAAGAAAACTGTAGAAAGTTAGTAACTGCCATAAGCAGACGCCAGTTGGTGGCACGTATCAATTTCCACAGAGTCCTGCTTTGCGGGGTGTCTGAATGCACTGCTCGGGGTCTCTGCTCAAACTTGCTGGAATCACTCATGGCAGATTTTAGTCCACAGGTCGCTTTTCCACATATTTCTTTGTAAACTCTTCAGCATTCTTACAGAATTTTTTACGGTCCTTAGAGTATTCTTCAGCTAGGTCAGCCCGGAGTGGGTGTTCAGGCTCAGGGTCATTCACCAGTGCTATGAGGGACTGAATTACTTGGTCAGTCTTGGTGGCTGGCTTCCAGTTTTCAGCACTGACTGGCAGACAGACCTGCCCCTTCTCATCGATGTTAGAGTGGTAGATCTTTGTTTTAAATGTGATCTTGGGTAGTTTGAATGGATACTCTGCTGGAAAGTTGATTTCAATTCTGAAGGCTCCCTTATCATATGGAGGGTTGTCAGGAACAATAAGCCCTTGCCAAGTCAATAAATTAGCTTCATCAACCTGGATGTTACGGAAGTTTTTCATTCCACATTTGCAGATCTCTTCAAGCTCCTTCATCAGCCTCCTGCTGGCTGCCATCTTGGATCTGGTGCTGCTCCCTCTCCTCTTATGACCTCTTTTTTGGCTGCTAATATACATTGAATCCAGTAAGCTCCATCCAAATGCATATGGGGCTATCCGGTAGAGCATGGGCAATCTACAGCAGCCCTGGCCCCAAAGAAAAATGACTCTCCCCCAGAAGCCATCAGTTGCCAATAGCTCTTCAGCTATGGGTGGAGCCTTATGAGCCCATGCTGGAATAGTGACTGGCTTAATCTTGTGCAGGTCACCATAACTGTTCTGAGTTCATAAATCCCATCTAGAAGACAGCATTTCACAGCACTCTCCCCAGCCTCTTGCTCTCACATCGTTCTGGCTCCTCTTCCCAGATGTCCCTGGGCCTTGGAGGGTTGTACAGTGGTCTTGTTTAGAGCTAGGCACTCAGCAGTCGGTCCTCTCGGCACTTTAACCAGTTATAAGCCTCTGCACTGACTGACTGCTGCCTACTGCTTTTCTGGCCAGTCTAAAGCCACACTAGTCTATGGGTATAAATATAAATATTTAAAAGGCAATTTAGCAACCTGTCCATTTGGCAAGACCACAGTGTAAAGATACCCCATTAGGACCTGCAACCTCCCAAGCCATAGGCTTTTGAACAGGTTTGCAGTGCCAGGCATGAATTCCTTCCTGTGGAGCAAGCCTCACATCCAACCAGAGAACTGCCGTGTGATAATTACCCCAGTAGGCACATCTTATGTAGCACATTAGTAGTACTGGGGATTGTAGGGAGTATGACTGGGTAATTACGTCCACTGATGGCTTTTCTCCTCCAGCATCCTGGATGCATAACACCTTTGGCACTTCAACAGAGATCCAGCAGGGAAGGAGCTCTACATCTTGTAACTAAAATAGGTTGTGTCTTCATCACTAGGGTCATACTATCCAGTTATAGTGGACGACTAAGTAACAGAATGTGTGTATTGTGTATTGTGTGTGTGTGGGGGGGTGTCTTTTCCCTTGACCAACAATTTATAGGGAGGTCTCCCCTGCCTTGCATAAGATTTTCTTTTAATAACTCATGGTTTTTCGGGAAAACAGTTTCTCCAGCCCTAGAAATTGTTGGGGGTTTTTGTTTTGTCTTTGCTTTTCCAGACAGTCTCTCTATGTAGCCCTGGCTATCCTGGTAGTTGTTTTGTAGACCAGGCTGGCCTTGAACTCAAGAGATTTGCCTGCCTATGCATTCCAAGTGCTAAGATTACAGGCATGTGCCACTATGACCAGGTTATAGAATGCCGGGGATAGAACCCAGGGATTCATACATGCGGGACCAGCACTCCACCAACTGTCTCACTACCTCAGGCAGCCAGTTCTCTGGGAATACTCTGCAGCCCTTCCATGGTTTCCTGAGGTAATAGATGGTGGGCTCTGGCTTGCTGGGTGGGGATTATAAACTTCTTCACATTGTTTTTTATAGTGGGAATGAAGGAATGAATGAGCCAGTGAGGCAGGCAGCTGGGCCCTCCCACCTCTGCACCTAGCCTGCTGCTGTGCTGTGACCTGTCCTCACAGCTTACCTCTCAGTCTGCTTGAGCTTTAGGGAAATGGCAGGCAGCTAATCCTGCAGCCTCAACAGCCTGCAGTCCCTTCCTGAAAATGGAAGTCAGTGGTAACTTAAGGGCCCTGCAAATGTCCTGAGAGGATGTTAATTATCAGTTTGACTATCTGAGGTCTTCTTCCTCTGTCATGCCACACCTCTGCTATGGCCACGCTCTTGCCCATTTCATTCTTTGTGGCTACATCTTCTTTCAGATTTTTACTAAAGCACACTTTCCTCATCCAAAAGTGGATGACTTGGGCTAGGAAGGTGGCTCAGACAGGAATGGCATTTGCCAGCAAGCCTAATGACCTGAATTTGATCCTCAGAACCCACATAATGGAGGGAGAGAGCTGACTCCTGTATAGTACTCTCTGACCTCCACATTCAAAAACAAATGGAATGGAATGGAATGGAATGGAATGGAATGGAATGGAATGGAAAGGAAAGGAAAGGAAAGGAAAGGAAAGGAAAGGAAAGGAAAGGAAAAGACTTTTCTTTTGTAGCCCAGACTGACTTTCAGTTTAACATGTCAGCGAGGATGGTCTTGAACACCTGTTCCTTCTGCCTGCCAGTCCCAGATGCTGAGGTAGCAGGGGTGCCACCATGCCTAGGATCCTGGAAAAAGCTGTTCCTGCTACTGCTAGGAAACACTGCTGTTATAGGTCGTTCATATAGAAACTAACTTGTTATCTCTATATAAGTTTTGGAACTTATAGTTCAGCTGCACTGTTAACTTTGGAATAAAAGAACCATAGCTCCCTAAGTTAAGCCTGCGCCACACAGGGACTACTCGGGGAACATTCCATTTTCCCCCTTTGCTCTAGCTTAGTACAATATTAAGATAGACAGTCTTCAACACAGACTCCAACTGTCAAGTGTAATAAACAGACGAGGCCAGTGGCTCTGTGAGTACAGCTCTTGCCTAGCTTGCACAAAGCCATCACCCACAACTACTAAACTGGGTACAGACGATCACACCTGTGATCCCAGCATTCCTGCAGTGGAGGCAGGAAACTCGAAAATCCAAGAGTATATTTGCCTACATGTCAAATTCAAGGCCAGCCTTGGCTACATGAGTCTTTGACTCAAAATGAGAAGACAGAAAGAGGAAATGTACAGTGGAAATGTGTGGTCATGTTGCTGGAGGGAGATGGGGAGGCTCACTTGTAGAAAGCTGCCTAGGTGTGTGTGGTGGGAAAGTGTTTGCAGTGGCTGTACACAGCCCAAGGCTATCATTACACCGTGTCCCAAAAAACAAGTGCTCATGCGCAGGCAGCCCTTTCCTTATTAACCAGCTTCAGAGAAATGTGAAGACAGACTCCCAGACCATGAGCTTTCCTGCAGGTGAAAACCTTCATTGGGTGTGGGTTTCCATTCTCAGAAAGAATATAGAAGCTGCAGCAAAAATAGTCCTTTTGGAATTGCCCAGAGGAGGCGAGTCTGCTCTGTAGCCACAGTCTGATGATGCCCTATGCTGGTGGGAGTGGCCCCAATTTATAGGTGGAACTGAGCCCAGCCCCAGAGATCAGTAGAACATTCCAATGAGGCGCCTTCCAGACTGAGTGGAAATTGCTTGGTACTCTCAGGAACAGGGAGTGACCGGGTGTGGCTGGGGGGGGGTGGTGGCTGGCAGGAGGTGAGTCCCAAACAGAAGAGGAAGCTCGCAGAGCAGGACAGTTTTTACAAGTGGCCAGAGCCTGTTGTTGTCATGATCCAACCTAGTCCTGCCATCACAGTGGTACCTCTGTCCTTTCCTCTTGTTCATTTTGCTTTTATGGGGTGAGAACAGTAGATAGAATGTCCACCTCAGGCTCATGTGAATACCAAGGGGCCATTAGGTATAACCTGGGAACCTGATTCCACACTCTCCCAAAGAGCTGCCATGTTCCATTCCAGTGTGCCACTGCCTAGGCACACAGTGACAGTCAGATAAGGATAGGTCTGGTTCCTTTTTGTCTCCCTTTTTGAATGATAAAGGGTCCAGACAAAAGGACCATTCCTTTCATAGATACCTGCAGGCTTGCTCTTACAGGGAACAAAGTCAATGTCACTTGCTCTTCCTCTGTGTTAGATCACTTACTTGTTCAGCCCTGGCAGGTGAAGTTTGTCATTTCTAGCTGCTGGCAGTTCTGGTCAAGCAGCCAGCCCCAAAGTTCTGGCACTTCCTCCCAACCCTGCTCTTCCCTGGACCTCTGCCAGCCAGAGGGAAGTCTGGACTGAAAGTGGAGGAAGTAGGTTTGGGCATAGATACCGCCTTGCCTGGATATGCCTGAGAAAGCTCAGGTGAAAGCCTGGAAACTGAGTGGCAGCTGCTCACTGGTTGTGAGCAGTGAACAAGAGCAGCCACCACAGGAAAGATGAGCTGGGGACTAGTGCATACTTCAGGGCAGCAGCCATGGGAAGGATGCAGAAGAAGGGGATCACGGAAGAGAGGCTGTCGGACTCCTTAGAACGTACTGATCATCCCAGGCGTTTGACAAGGCTTGCCAGGGAGCTGGCAGCCTCAGCTAGAAAGCCAGCCTCTCTTAAACCTCACGGATAGGGATGTAGCTCAGCTGGTAGAGCATTTACCAACCGTACTTGAAATCATGAGTTCGCCTCCTGTTGAATAAACTGGAATGGGAACACATACCTGTGGAGGCAAGAAGATGAGAAATTCAAGGTCATCCCCAGCTACAGAGTGAATTCAAAAGTAATCTGAGCTACATGAGACTTTGTCCTGGAAGGAAAGAAAGAAAGAAAAAAGAGAACTTCATATATACTTCTTAGATGACTTAAACCCACTGCCTACCCTTGTCTTGGGACTGGATTTGAACTTGGTCAGTCACATTTGTGGAAGGTTTGAAGGAAGGAGAGCTCAGAGCTATGGAATTCATTTCCTGATGCTGTCAAGTGGCTTAAACACTAGAACTGAGTGCCTCCTAGTCCTGAGTCTGAAGAACTGGATAAGTGTGTGAACAGGGCTGGCTACTTGTGGAGAACAAGGTAGTGGTGGATGACATTTCTTGTGTGGAGGCAGCACCCCAGCCCTGGCTTTCTTTGTCAGTAACACTCTCCCTTCTCATGTCTGTTGCAGGGTGTGTGTGTGTGTGTGTGTGTGTGTAACCTGGGAAGGTTAGGCCGTGACCCAAACCATGCTCCAAGAACATGGGGCAAAAAGTTTGCTTAGTTTCACTCTAAAGCATACAGTGATGCTGCGTCAGTTCACTCTTGGGAGTTCGTCTCACAATCTGATGCAATTAGCTAACTGCCACAAAAGGGAAGCTGTGATAAGGGCAAAGCCTGGAGAAATAGGCACATCAAAAGATGGAAAGGGTTTGTGGACTAGTGGCCCTTGGTGGGCTAGCTGTTTTTAATAGGGAGGGAATAACCATTTTTCACATGCCAATGTTCCCTCCTATTTCTTTTTAATTTTTTTCATCTTATTGTGTGTTTATGTGTGAGTGAATGTGTGTGTTTTCATGGGGAGGGTGTGTTTATGTGGTGAGTATATATGTAGTGTGTGGATGCCAGAGGGCAATCCTGAGAGTTCTTTCTCAGGCCCCATCTACCCTTTTCTTTTGAGATTCTCACTTGGTCTCTTGCTGACGTGGTGCTCAGCAAACAGGTTAGGCTGGTGAGCCAGTAATCCTGCTGTCTTGGCTTCCTCAGCACTGATATTACAAACCTGCCACACTGTGTCCGCTTTTTCATGTAGGTTCTAGGACTCACACTCAAGTTCTGTGCTTGCAAATGCCATCTGAGTCACCTCAATATAAAATCCTATTAGATTCAGGTTCACAGAGCTGACTTCCGATTAACACTATCACCTACAAAAGCCTGACTTCTAAGTAAGGCCACAGAATTCCTGTGAGGGGTTAGAAGTTTTTTTGTTTTGTTGGTTGGTTGGTTGGTTTGGGGTGTTTTGGAGGGGAGGTTGGTTTTTCAAGACCAGCTCTGGCTCTGGCAGTCCTAGAACTGGCTTTGTAGATCAGGCTGGCCTCAAACTGACAATGCCTGCCTATGCCTCCCAAGAGCTCAACTTTTCAGTGGTTCTATGTGCCCTCTTAGGCATGTAAACAATTGGAACAGGGATCTGGACAGACCAGGAGTCTCCACAAACTGGGCTTGGTCTGCTGCAGGAGAGGCCACTTAGTAACTGTTAGTTACACCTGAGAAATGCAGGCGCTTCCCTACGCCAGCACTGAGATGGTATCTGGAACCACTGTAGGGGACCCAAGCACAAAGGCAGCTAGGTACATAAAAAGCAGTTCATCCTAGAGGCAAACCAAACATTGTTTCAGATGTCTTTCTTGGTACTTAGGGGTAAGAGGCAGGGGGATCAGGGGTTCAAATTCATTTATAGCTACATGGACTAGAGGAGACCCTGGAGGGAGAGAGGGAGAGGATATCTACCTTGTGGATTGTGTTGGGACACACTGCATGAGCATGAATGGATACACTTAAATTACAATTTTATTTTATGAGGGAAGAATTTTAAACAAGTGACTTCAGATGTTTTCTTTGGAGCATGGCTTTAGAAGTGTCTCTGCTTGCCCTGTGTTAGCTCTCCTGAGACTTAGGAGTCTGTGGCCTCCGCTCTTCAACAACTCACCCTCCTTTCCCAGATTACACTCAGCCCTTAACAGACTGTTGCCTGGCCCAGGCTAGAGGACCTATAATTAAGGCCCATCTTTTGCTTCTTTAATAACACAGGAGAGAGAGTGATCTTGAGTAAGGCCAGCAGGAAACTGTAATTCCGGGTCCTTTTCCTGAGTGGTACGAACTTAGTGCATGTGAAGTCTTGCTGCCTCAGGAGTGAGAGCCATCTGTTAGCTTGGCAGTTGTGTGCCGGGAGGTTAATAGCACAACGAGGTGGTCTGACGGTATGAGGTTCCTTGGATGGGTGTTAGCCTAATGGGGTTTCCCCCTCCACCTTCCTATGATGTGTAGACATGGCCTGTGGGACAGAAGGTCAGCTTATAAGACACACCACCAACACAGACCCTCCTCTGTGCCTGCTGGGAATGCCAGCGTTGTCCCTGATCCACCCAGCTCTGTGCTCACACTGACTTGGAGTGCTCCAGGCTTCCCCACTGGCCACTTCCCAGTACCTTCCACATTGTCAGATTCAAATGTCTTTCACTCCCAGCCTCTTCCTGGGTGTCTTCTACTGTGGTGTATACCAGGTACATGCTCTTTTCCATGTACGGAGTGGCCTCTTGGATTCTGACCCCACTTGCCCATACAGTGCCAGTGCCAGTGCCAGTAAGTAAGTCCCATGTGTATAATATCTGTACTCTCTCCCTAAAACCCTCCTGATAGCACCTCCCCATGTCCATAACTTATCTATAGGATCTTAACTTTTGTTCCACAACTAGGACATAAACAAATATGTGAAGTAGGAAGCTGAGGCAGGAGGATTACTAGTTCTAGGCTACTCTGGGATATATATATATATATATATATATATATATATATATATATATATATAGTAAGACCTTCTCAGAAAACAAAAAACAAAAAAAAAACCAAATGAACTCTCAACACATTTTCTTTCTTTCTCTTCTTTGTCTCCTTCCCTTTCAGATTGATGCACTGAGTAAAAGAAGCAAAGAAGCAGAGGCAGCCTTCTTGACTGTGTACAAGAGACTAATTGATGTTCCAGGTAAGTCAGGCATTGCTAGCTAATGAGGAGGATAGTAGGTTATGGCTGTTACTGATCTTAGTTTTCCTAAGGAGAATGGGTCACTCAAGCAGCTTCCCTGGAAAACCAAGGGTTGGGGAATGTAAATTCTCTAGAATACAGACTTTGGGCAAGCAGGAAATGCCGTGTGTGTAATCACAGACTCACCAACCGATTCTTTTGTAAGCTTAGAAGCCCATGCCTCTGTGGCCATGCTGCAGAGTGCTGTGTGTCCCGGGGAAGCTCTAGGCTGGTGGTAAGTGTTCTGCTGCAGTCTCCAAGTGTAGATGCCACCTGCAGGACTTTGCAAATGGCACTGACAGCACACCTGGTATGCCCCTCCCCTCCAGGGTCATGGAGGATCAGTGGCTCCTGGAAAAGTACCTTTCACTGAAGAGTTAAAGCTGATAGTCTTGGTCGCTGTGACTAAGGATTTGAGTGGTGGCATCTTCCTTTAAAGGAATGCGTTCAAGTTTAAGTGCCCTTTGATAGGAATGCTCCAAGGAGATGGCATCTGAGTCCTTTAGGGCCATGTGGTGGGTTTCTCACTCCCTCAGCTCCCATGTGAATGAAAATCTATCAGGATAGACATTATCACATGGATCCTAACTCAGTCCTGGAGGAAAAGTCACATAGGAAGGACATATTTCCTCTGCTGACAAGGAAACCAAAGGACCCCCACACATTGCAGTCACATGTTTGCCCTGTTTGGTAATTGCGCAGACATCACTCAGAGTAGATACCTTGACAAAACTGAAATCTCTCTTTTGTGCCTGTAAGGGTGTTCTCATTGCTTGTGAGAAGGTCCTGGTCGGTAGCACTGTTTGCTGACAGCTACCCCCTCAATGCCACCTTAGGCTTTGCTCTTCTCTTTTAGAGCTGAACCTAACAAGGAATTCTCTGAACAGAAAATAGAGAAATGTAGTCCCCCACCATGGGCTTGCTCTGGGGTCTCAATTATATTTTTCTCCCTGTTGAATCTCAATTTTCTCATCTGTAAAGTGGTTAGTATGTGGGAATGACATAATAGTGGAGAATAATTTATCACGTTCCAAATTTTTTATTGCCTTAGTTGTTTTTCCTGCCTAAGTTGTAAATTCTGGCCTAACGATTTTCTGTAAGAGTTTGTATGTGACCAGGGGTTTTCTGAAGACTGCCCAAAACCCACAAGGAGGCTTCTGAACTCTAAGTGGATTATCTGGTGTTCAGGATACACCGCATGTCCTAGTTTGCTTCTCTATCACTGTAATAAAACAGGGAGCAAATCAATTTGGAGCAGAAAAGAAATTATGTGACTTATATGTCCTAATCCTGGTACATCACTGAGAACTGGGCCAGGGACCTGGAAATAGGAACTAAAAGAGAGTCCATGGAGGAAAACTGCTTGTCAGCTTGATCTCCATGGCTTGCTCAGCTGCTTTCTTGTACAACCCAGACCACCTGCTCAGAGGTGGCTTCACCTACAGTGGGCTGGGCCTCCCATGTCAATCACTCATCAAGAAACTACCCCATACAGTTGCCCATAGGGCCAATTCCTCTTCCCAGTGTTGCTCTAAATTGTGTCCTGTTGACAAAACCTGACCAGCACACTATTCCTCAAGTTCCACCAATTTGATGGATGCTGCTTACATTTCTTTTCTTTTTCTACTTTCATTTCATTTTCAATGTACATGATATGGACTTGCTTCTCATGTGTAAGACATCTGAGATTTTTTTTTTCTATGAACCATCATGGGATGTCTACTCCCAGGATGCAGAATTTATAGGAAAAGTGCAGCCATTTCCACATCACTCATTTCCCTGGTGTTCTCTTAGTCCCTCCTGCCCAGCAGTGTTCTGCTCCTGCCCTCACTTTTGGCTTCCCGGGAGCCAGTGTTCCAGATGAAAGCTGTGGTCTGGTGAGCCAGGGAATTATTTGAAGTGGGTAGCCCTGCTTTGTGTTCACCAGAGGCCTACCTCCATTTTGACCCCAGTTTGTTTTCCAACTAAAGCTTCCATTCTGTACAGAATCAAGCTTGTACCAGGTCCCAGCTAAGTAATCACTTAACAGTTTGTTGGAATCTGAAATTATATTCTGCCTTAGTGTCCCATAGAACATAAACAATTATTTTTCTCATTGAAGTCTCATATATTTTTATAAATAAAGACTTATGTCTTAGTAATTTTCATAATTATATTGGGCTGGAGAATTTTATTTTACATTTATCTATTTGTTTGTGTATATGTGCCACAGAGCATGTGTGTCCATCAGAGAACAACTTGTCAGAGTCTGTTCTCCTACCTTGTCAGTCATCAGATTCAGGTACTATAAGCGCTTTTACTCATGAACCATCACCGGCTCATGTTTTTGAGACAGGATTGGACTGTATATCTAAAGGTGACCTCAAATTCACTATGTAGTCCAAGTTACTCTCTTAACTTACCACAGTCCTCCCAAGTGCTAGGTATAGAAGTGCCTATACCTTGGCCACCACACCAAGCTTGGGTAGCAGCAGTTCTTAGCCTGTGTGTCAAAGCCCCTTTGTGTGTGTGTGAGGAGGGTCATATCAGATATCCTGCATATCAGATATTTACATTAGGACTCATAACAGTATTGAAATTAGTTAAGAAGTAGCAACAAAATAATTTTATGGTTGGGGTTACTACAAGAAGAACTATAATAAAGGGTCCCAGCATTAGGAAGATTGGGAATCAGTACACTAGAGAGTTAAAGTTCACATTGAAGCTAGAATAAATAACATTTATTACTGTTTTGGAGTTGAGAATGTAGTTTGGTTGATAGAGTGCCTATCTGGCATTCCTGAAGCCCTGGGTTCAATCTGCAGCCACATAGATCCCGGCACTGTAGTACACACCTGTAATCCCAGCACTCAGGAGATGAAGGGAGGAAGACCAAGAATTCAAGGTCATTCTTGACACATATGAGGTTCCAGGCCAACATGGTCTACTGGAGAGTCTGATATCAAAGTCAACCAAAACACACCTAATTCCAGGTAGATCAGTTCTACCCTCAGCATGCTAAACATGCTGTGGACTGACAGATCTAATGAATTACCTAGGAAGCTGGGCTGGGGTGCTCTACCTGGATTGTGCAGTCTGGTGATTTCTTAGATGAGGTAATCCTGTGGCCAAGGCTTCCAGGAAAGGCCTGGTCAATAGTGCCTCATTTATTGACAGCTACCCAGCCAGGCAGGGTCCAGGAGCCTTCTTCATCTGTGGGCTTTAGGCTGCAGTCTAGTAGAATACATATTGAGTTCTACTTGAGAGAGACAGGAACTCATGTTATCACATGCAGCTTGGGAAAGCCAACAGATATGTCAGCTATGTGCCCTGTGCCAGGGCTAGATGTCAGTACCAGGAGCTATGGCAGGGCTGCTAGCCCCAGGAAAGCTAGGTCCTGAGGTGGCCCCAGCCACCATGCTGCCTGGAGCTGTACTTCTCTGACTTTTCTAGCTCCTTGTTTGGGGGGGTCTGCTAGAAGGGAATTGCCTCATGGCCAAGGTTGATTCTCTTGCTCTGAGCCCAGCAGCAGGCACACAAAAAGTATGAGCCAGGCAGTTAACAAAGCCCTCCAGGGACCCGGGTGGCTCTCCCCAGCAGTCACCACAGTGAGTTGGCTTTATCTCTATCCAGCCCCCATCCCTGAGCAGAAGCCTGCATGGCCAGCTGTCTCCTGGGCTGCCCTCTTGGATGGTTAATGGTTCCTGTTCCCACCTAAGGAACACTGTCCTCTCCCTTGGTCCCTGCTGCTTCTAGGTAACACTGTCTCTCACCTGTCTGCTTACCCAAGTCCTAACCTACTTGTGGGATATGTCTATCCCAACTCCTGCCATGATTCTCCACACTGCAGGTGCCCCAAGCACGGCTCACAGTTCATCTCTCCCTAGACCTGCAGATTAATTTATATGAGGACCATGCATCCTACAATGTCCTGACACTTCTTCCTCTGATCTTACAGTCTGGGTCTCTTTAGTCCAGGAAGACAGAATTCACCATCTTCCTACCTCAGCCTCCCAAATGGCTCCCAAGTGTGACTTACTATGCTCAGCTTCCTCATCTCCCACCCCAACCCTTTTGAGATAGGGTCTCATGTAACTCAGGGCTCCCCTCAACCTTGATACTTTAAACTTCTGATCCTCCCACCTCCCTGACCTACCTAAGTGTTAGGATTATAGGCGTGCACTGGTGGTGATTAAATCCAGGGTCTTATGCAGGCTAGCTAAGCAGTCTATCAACTGAACTAACTATACTGCTATTACAACCACAGTTGGACACTGCACAAAAATGTTTCAGTCAACAAGGGACCACATGTACAACAACAGTATAAGACTATCACCTAATAGCACCTCCCTGCCTTAGCTTCTGTAAAGTTTCTTGGGAAATGTCAGAATCACATGACACATTTCTCAGAATGTGACCCCATGAATACATGGCTGTACTTGGTAGCTGTGGGTTCTTTCACAGGGGACACTAAAACAATGTGGCCTTGTCACTAATCATCTCCAGTGTCTGCCATGTAGTAGAAATTTGGTAAATATTTGCTCAATGAATGTACAAATGGATGTATCAAATCATTATTTCTTCAAAGTGCTGCGTGAAGCCAGGTAAGTGGCGCTATAATCCTAACACTAGGATTGTGGAGGCAGGAGGATCAGAAGTTTTAAGGTTATCCTCAGCTCTATAGTAAGTTATAGAATCTCATCTCCCCACTTATAGAATTTTCATTTAACTTTTATGTCAGACTATAAAATGTTTCATGACTACAAAGCCATTGACACAGCCCTTCCACTCAGGGTCCAGCACATGTGATTGTCAAGTCCTCCATTCTGAGGTTTTACTTGATGCTGGCACCTGCATTTGGTTGAACAGCTGTCCTGCCTGCCTTCAGCCAGGATCTCCCTATACCCTGCCTATTCTCCTGACTCTGACCCCTAACCTCTCCTTGACTGGTCCATATTTAAAGAAAAAAAAAAAAAAAAGATAACCCCTCCCCCAAAGCCAAGTGTGGTGACTCACACCTCTAAGCCCAGCACTGGGGAAGGTCAGAAAATGCAAGGTCACTCATAGCTACATAAAGAATTCAGAATGAGACTCTGCCTCTATTTATCAGTTAAGAGGAGTATTGCTGCTCTTGCAGAACTGGAGTTGCGTTCCCTTGTTAAGTGACTCACAGCTTTCTATAACTTCAGCTCCAAGGACCAGACTCCTCTTTCTGCTTCTGCAGGCAAATAAAAAATCATTCTGGACGGGTGTGGTGGCGCATGCCTTTAATCCCAGCACTTGGGAGGCAGAGGCAGGCGGATTTCTGAGTTCGAGGACAGCCAGGGCTACACAGAGAAACCCTGTCTTGAAAAACCAGAAAGAAAGAAAGAAAGAAAGAAAGAAAGAAAGAAAGAAAGAAAGAAAGAAAGAAAGAAAGAAAGAAAGGAAAGAAAGAGAAAGAGAGAAAGGAAAGAAACTCTGTATTAGTTAGAGTTTGTATTGATGCAACAAAACCCATGACCAAAAAGAAAAAAGGGGTTTTTGTTTGGATCCCCCCCCCAACCCGCTTACACTTCCACATTGCTGTCATTACCAAAGTAGTCAGGACAGGAAGGCAAACAAGGATGGAACCTGGAGGCAGGAGCTGATGCAGAGGACATGGAGGAGTGTTGCTTACTGGCTTGCACCGGGTGGGCCCTCCCCCATTGATCACTAATTGAGAAAATGCCTTACAGCTGGATCTCATGGAAGCATTTCTTCAATTGGGGATCTTTCTGCTCTGATGACTCTAGCTTGTGTCAAATTGACATAATCCCAGCTAACCCAGACCTTGTCTCCAAAAACAATCAACTATCGAATAAAATCCCAACATGTTAAAGATACTGGCTAGGCCTTCTATTGCAAAACAGACTTGAACTGGTTATTATCCCAGAAGTTACAATAATAAGGCCTTGGTGGTAGAGAGATTTTTTTATTTTTCTTTTAAAATCCACATGCCTCCACTTGCCAGTGCCAGCTGATGATTTGTTTGAGATGGGGTTTTCCTCTGTCACTCAGACTCTTCTGGAATTCATGATTCTCCAGCCTCAGCCTCTAGTGCTGGGTATATAGCTGTGTGCTGCGCACCTCCAGCAGCCAGAGTCTTAGGCTTTGCACAAGAAGAAATTTTACATCTGTGACCCCAGTTTAAGTTTTTAGTTATTTGTTCTTTACTTTATGATTATTTTTATTATGTTTGTGTGTGCTTGCATGCCCATACCACAACACACGTATGGATGTCAGAACCTTTAGAGCTGATTTTCTCTTTCTGTTATGTGAATTCTGGGAATCAAACTCAGGTCATCAGGCTTGTTAGCAAATACACTTACGTGTTTGTTCCCATTCCTTTATTTTTTCAAACAGGGTTTCATGTAGCCCAGGATAACCCAGCACTTGGTATGCAGCCAGCACTGGCCTTACATTTTTGATACTTCAGACTAAGGTTCTGAACATGCCTACCTACTACACCTGGCTAAATTGTTTTTAATATTCTATGCACGTGTACAAATGTCATAACCATTTGCCGGCACTATGACCTGATAGGATTCCCTTGGTAGAACTTCCCCTCTGTTCAGCTTCCTGTCCTTGAGGCCATCATCTCTCTGTATTTGGGTCCGTGCCTGTGGGCAAGGGCAGAGTTTCAGCCTGGTCTCCTGATGCCAACAACTCCTCAGTGCAAAGCATAGTTGTACTGTTCAAGACACTTAAACTCTGCCAGCACCTCCTGGCAGTCTGTCACATAAATGCCTGGACTGAGCGTCCCAACAGACACACAGGTCCTTTCCTTCCCCCACTTCCCCAGAACTATGCATGCACTTTGCTCAGTAGAGAAAATATTTCACAATTATGTTTTGAGTAAAACAGCTTGTATCTTTAACTGATGACACAGGAAATGTCTCTGCCTTTAAAGGGTGCCCCTCTCCCATAGCTGGAATATTATGAAATGACATAGCATAGCCGGAATTTTCCTGGGTTCTAGGCAGAACCATGATGGCATGCATAATCTGCCAGTCATTAACCTTGAGTGGGTGACTTGCTTCAGATTTTCAGATTTTCATTCTGCAATAATGTATTTATTTGCAAGCTTGTGAGGGAGCAACATAAATCAGCAAAATAATCATTTGTACTCCAAGTCTCAGTCTCTAGGCTGGCCAGTTTTATGTCAGCTTGACACAAGCTAGAGTCATCAGAGAAGACAGAGCCTCAGTTGAAAAAAATTGGGCTGTAGTACTGGGGAGTGGGGGAAGGAAAGGACCTGTGCACCTTGGCTATGAAGTTCCTTGCTAAAATCACTTTGCAAGCTGCCAGTCTTCTTGCTTCTGTAGTCACTTTGCAAGTATTATATTTTACTCCTGACTCAGTGGCAGTTTACTTCCTACCAATGAGACCCTTCAAATGCAAAAAACAGTGCCTGGGAGCTTTTAAAATTGAAGTCTTAGAATGGGTTTTACCAGCACTATAAAATATTTATCGCCTCATGAAACAGGGCTCCCATCCATGTTGTCAGAACCACCTCAACTTGCTTGATTGACCTGGGAAACTAGCCTATGGTTTTGAAAAGCACCTGTGTGGTGGTTACTTTTCTTATTGCTGTAAACAAAAGCAACCTACAGGAGATAGGGCTTGTTCTGGCTCAGTTTTAAGAGGTGCAATATATCATGAGGAGAGGCATGGCATCAAAATCATAAAGCCTGGTCGTCACATTGCAACCACAGTCAGGAAGCAGAGAGAGATTAATGCTGGGGCTTAGCTCACTGTCTCCGTTTCAGTCAGTCCATGACCCCACCCTGGGACATGGGTCTTCATGCCTCAGTTAAATCTTTCTAGAAACGCCTTCATAAATCCAGAGGTGTATTTTCATGGTGATTCTAAATCCACTTAACAATGACGATTAACCATCACAATATAATATGCATTTTCTGAAGCGCTGAATGAGAACTTCCTAGAGCTCATTTGTGGCTTACTCTATTTCCAGAACTTTATACAAAGTTGACAGAAACTCTGCACAAAGTTTGTGTCTCCAGGCATCCAATGTTAGAGGTAGGATTTGGATCAAGGGGACTCTCTTCATGAGGGCTAGCCCCATTATGAAGACGCAGAGATCAGCTTCCCCCCGCCCCCCCCCCCATGAGACAAGGTCTCAGTAGCTCCAGGCTGATCTCAAACTCATATGGCCATTGAAAACCTTGCACCCCTGATCCTCCAGCCACCCAAGTTCTGGGATTATAGATGTACACCACCATGTCCCGTTTACATGGAACTAGTACTACCACTGCATGTGGTAGGCAAGCACTCTACTGAGCTACAGCCTCAGCGTGGGGGCTGCTTTTTAATGTCCTCCACAAGGGTGAAATAGCCATCTGGTCCTTTGTGCCATTACTTTCTGGGAAGGACACATTACAGAAAAAAATTAGAAACTTTGCTTCCATTCCTCCTTCCTCCCTGCTGGCCTCGGAAAGCTGACAGGGTCTGTGTCGGTTAGAACCCCCTCTTGGCTTTCACACCACCATGCTATTGGTATTCAAGGCTGGGAAAATATGGCTGCTCTTGTCTGATTCCAGCAGGCTAGTCTAGTTTAGGTGATCCAAGACTCCTGATGTTGGCAAACTAGGCCAACACCCCTCACCCTTACAGAGAGACTTTAGTGGCCTGAGACCTGTATGATTGTCCTCATAGGTGTCCTGTCTGTCTTCCTGGGACATTTTCGTTCATATTACTAAGAAACAACCTCAGGCACCAAACCAAGACAACAAGAAAACCGGGGACTTCTAAGGCCCAGTGCAGCTTGGGTTACAGGCAGGCATTCAGCTGTTTCCTGTCTTCCTTGTGGCTCTCTGGCCTGGAGCTGGTCCTGAAGCTGCTACAAGGGACAAGAATCAGTTATGCTTCACACTGGAGAATTGGAAACTAGACAGGGGATAGCCTTTTTCCACCCTCCATGACCAGGACACCAAACAAATTTGGCACATCTTTTATCTTTTATATGTTATTAATAAGTGATTGATGAACTATAAACTCATGATTTTGTTTTGAGATAGTCTTGTGGAGTTCATGCTGGCCTCTGCATCACTGTATACCAAGGATGGCCCCTCCTCTGGCTTTCACCTTCTGAGTTCTGGGTTTACAGGTGTACATCGCCATATCCTGTTAATGTAGTACTGGGGGTGGAATCCAGGGCTTTGTGCATGCTAGGCAAGTGTTCTTCCCACGAAGCCACATCCCCAGCACTCCACTGTAAACACTTTGAAGAGTGAAAGTTACAAGGTGGATGCCTGTATCTGTGCCAGCTGCTTTAGCATGCTCTCATTTTAGGGCCTTCCCTTTTGGTCCCGCCCACCCAAACCCTTGGCTGTACTGACTGGCATGTTGAGAACTCCCCAAACTGACCCAGAGAATCCTTCTTGATGTGCACACACAAAGGTGTGTGGCCTCATCCCACCCGTTCCTCCCCACCTCCCACCCTCCACCCCAAGCCCGGACATGATTGGGGTGGTCCTGGCACGCTGGTTATCTAGACAGCTTTTCATCGGTTGCTCATCAGCATGCTAATTGTCATATAACTAATTATGCCCTGAATTCCAGTTGATTTTCTTAATGAGACAGCTGGGTTAATTATGTAATCGTATGATTACATTAGCCCAGAGTGTCCCTGCAAAGAGTAGTGTTGGCTTGCATGTGATGTCATCCCTAGGATGGTGCTCACAAGGAACACATTCATCCTGGAGCTAGTGGCAGGGGACAGCCCTGTGTTGCCTGCAAAGCTCTGTGCAAACATGGGCCCAGGGTTTACTAAGATGGGGTTTCTAAGCCCTCACAGTATTGAGTGGGTCCATTTGCCACAAGCCCAACTGCCATCCCCAAGTCATCTCTGACATAAACGGTCCTATCTAGATCTGAAGCTGGCTTGCCATCCTATAGCTTTGGTGCAGCCCAGCAGTGTGCCCTAAGTAACTCTGGAACCTCTCTATTTGACACTGCTTCCCTTTATTGGGCATGCCAGCTGCCTGGGTAGTGGACAGAGACATTCAAATAAATGTTTATATTAAAGTGCTGCTAGAGGGCCAAGTGAATGGCTTGGCCAGAGTCTGTAAGTGGCCCCAGACTGGCCCAAACATTCTCTTCTTTTGTGCTCTATTCCCACCGAAGCAGACTTTCCTGAGAGGGGACCACGCCTATTGAGTCACCACTCTATCTGGTCACACTCTCCTCCTGGCTTCTTCCTCTGCCAAGACTTTCTCCTCAGCTTCCTCGTCAGTGTAGACACATTGTCCTAGGTGACTTCTGAAACTGCTCAGGAGCATAAGACCACACATACACACACACACACACACACACACACACACACACACACACACACACACACACCAACTACCCTCCAAGACAGTAAGTGGTGTCACCATAATGAATACGGGCTGGCCTCCATGCAGGTGTCATCAGAGATTTCTGTTCTGTTCTCATTCCTCATAATCGCACTTCCAGAAGCTGACCTACATTTAAGCCCCTCTTACCACACCTGCCACTACCTCACTCATCCACATTCCCATAATTCCTTGCTTCCTGGGCTCACCCTTCCTACTACATACTACTAGTCACTCTTGGCCCAGTAGCCAAATCCATCAATCCAGAGCACTCGCCAGACATTTTTATGTATCTTCAGGCTAGCCTCAGACCCACTTTATAGCTGAGGATGACCTTAAATTTCCAATCTTCCTGCCACCTCCTGAGAACAGGTGTGTGGCACCAGGCCTGTCTTATGTGGAACTAGGGCTCAAACTCAGAACCTCATGTGTGCCACACAAGTACTCTGCCAACTGAGATATGGCCATTTATCTCAAGAAAAAAATTTGGGATTCACAGCCCCAAGATATTCTTATTTTAAGTATATTATATGCATAGACAATTATAGTAGTGTATTTTGAAAAACCTCTATATATCACATTCTAAAAATATGAAGCTACAGCCAGGCATAGTAGTTCATAACTACAATTCCAGTTCTTTGGAGGCAAAGTGAGTTCAAGTACAGCCTGGGCAACCTGATGAGACCCTGAGTCAAAATGGAAAGTAAAGAGAATCTGAGGCTGTAGCTCCACGGCGGTATGCTTGCCTGGCATGATTCAATCCCCAGTGCCACAACACACAGGCAGTGGTGCAGAGCAAAGGGTATTAAAATACTTTATTAAAATATATATATATATATATATAGTTTACTAATGATGTTAGACATTGAACTCAGGGCATTGCACATTCAAGGTAAGCATTCTAGTACTGAGCTCTATCCCCATTGCACTGAAGTTCTATTTGAGTGTGTGTACATAGGTACATATGTGTGTGCATACAGAGATCAGAGATCAACCTTGGCTGTTATTCCTAAGGAGCTACCCACCTTGGGATTTTGTTGGTGATGGTGGGCTTGCTTGCTTGCTGTTTTAGGCAGTCTCTCACTGAGAGCTAAGGCTTGTCAATTAGGCCAGCAAGCCCCAGAGACTTCAAAGCCTCCTGTCTCTAGGCTTAGAAGTGTCCACCACCTGCCCACACACAAACACACACCCCACTCCAGCTTTTTTACATGTGTTTTGGTGATTAAATGCAGGTCCTTATGCATACAAGGCAAGTTCAGTAGTAGAGTACTTAGCTAACATGTGCAAAGCCTGGGGTTACTCCCCGCTACTACCGAATGGATGGATGGATGGATGGATGGATGGATGGATGGATGGATGGATGGATAAACAGATACACAGATACACAGGATTCAATCCCCAGTATTGCTGAATGAGCAAATACAATTGAAAGGAAAAAAAAAAAAAAAGAGCAAACAAAGTGGTGGTGCATGCCTTTAATCCCAGCACTCGGGAGGCAGAGGCAGATGGATTTCTGAGTTCGAGGCCAGCCTGGTCTACAGAGTGAGTTCCAGGACAGCCAGGGCTACACAGAGAAACCCTGTCTCCAAAAATTTAAAAAAAAAAAAAAATTAAGAAAAAAGAGAGAGAGAGAGAAAAGAAACAAAAAAAGCAAACAAAATTGGCTGGATCAATTCATTAACAGTTTACTAAAGATTTTTGTCTTTATTTGTAAGGAGTATAGAATACATATTTTTGTGTTTATTAACCAGAAGGCAAGGCTCTGAGCTCACTTCATGAGCTGGGAAGTGTTCCCCCGTCAAAGCCACTATTATATCTTTTTTTACATTCCTGAAGTTAAACTCTGAAGACATTTAATTTAAGCCTGGGACTTTCTTTCTTTTTTCCCCCCTTTGTATTTACTATTTTTGGTAATTTTATATATGTTTATAAACTTGGTCCTTTTTACACATACCCTTACCCTCTCTTAGCTCCTCTCAATTTTCCATCCTTCCTCCCACCAAGTTCCTCTCATTTTCAACTTTTTTTTTCCTGGTTCTGTAACCCACTGAGTTGGGGTTTTTTGTTTGGTTGGTTGGTTGGTTGGTTTGGTTTTTCGAGACGGGGGTTTCTCTGTATAGCCCTGGCTGTCCTGGAACTCACTTTGTAGACCAGGCTGGCCTCCAACTCAGAAATCTTCCTGCCTCTGCCTCCCGAGTGCTGGGATTAAAGGCGTGTGTCACCTCGCCCGGCTAACCCACTGAGTTTAATTAAGGTTGCTTACATGCCTATGAGTGGGGACATACTTGAACTTTGTGCAAATGACAAGCAGCTACACTACTGAAGAAAACTACTCCTCTGATCCCTTGGCAACCATTACCTATGGATAGATATAGCTCCTGTGATGGAGTGATGATAGTGGGCCTAGTATTGCTGGTTCTTTTTTTTTTTTTTTTTTTCTCGCTCCAGCCAGCCCTGCTCGCTCCAGCCACCCCTGTATGGCCCCGCTAGCTCCGGCCGGCCCCACTCACTCCATTCAGCCCCGCTCCATTCGGCCTGCTTGCTCTGGTCGCCCCACTCGCTCAGGCCGGCCCTGCTCGCTCCACCCCATTCACTCTGGTCGGTCTCTCCGGTCCAAGGATTCGTTTTCTTATTATTCTTCATGAGTACGCTGTAGCTGACTTCAGACGCACCAGAGGAGGGCGTCAGATCTCATTACGGTGGTTGTAAACCACCATGTGGTTGCTGGGATTTGAACTCATCACCTTCAGAAACCAGCCCATATTGCTTGTTCTCATTTCAAATTGAACTTCATTAAAAGATATAGTACTGGGCTGGAGAGATAGCTCAGTGGTTGAGAGCACCTATTGCTCTTCCAGAGGTCCTCCTGAGTTCAATTCCCAGCAACCACATGGTGGTTCACAACCATCTGTAATGGGATTTGGTGCCCTCTTCTGGTGAAGGACAGTTAGAGCACCCATAAATACAATAAACAAATCTTAAAAAAAAAAAAAAAAAAAAGATATAGTACTATAAACGGTTTTTAATTCCTTTCTGAGTCAGATTGGATCATTTCCTATTGTATTTTTGCTTTTGTTTATATATGTATATGCACAGGGGAGTGTATGTAGGTCAGAGGTCAATCTAGTGTATTATTCATCCAGAGCTATCTTGTTTTTTAAGGCAGAGTCTTTCACTGGGACTTGGGACTCTCCAAGTAGGCTAAGGTCTTAGACTAGGCAGCAAGCCCCAGGGCTGCTGTGTCTCCACTGGATACATGACCTGGCATTTTAGATGGATTCTGGGAATCAGAACTCAGCTACTTATGCTGGCATGCTAGGTGCTTTTCCCACTGAGTTATCTTTCTGGGTTGAAATATTTTTTAGACATTTTGTCACCATATCAACCAGTCTGACCTGGAACTTAAATAGATCTGCCTATCTTCTGTGTCTTCCGGACTCCTGGGATTACAGGCATGCACCACCATACCTGTCTTTGGGCATGATGTTAATCATAGTATATATCATCTTTTTTTTTTTTTAAGATAGAATCTCACTATATAGCCCTGAGTGACCTAGAATTCAATATATGACTAGGTTAGCCTCAAATTCATTTACAGAGATCCACCTGTTTCCACCTCTGCATGTGGGGACTAAAGGGACATTCTGCCTTCTTAAGACTCTGTATGTTGGGCTGGTGAGATGGCTCAGCGGGTAAGAGCACCCGACTGCTCTTCTGAAGGTGATGAGTTCAAATCCCAGCAACCACATGGTGGCTTACAACCACCCGTAACGAGATCTGACGCCCTCCTCTGGTGCGTCTGAAGTCAGCTACAGCGTACTTATGAAGAATAATAAGAAAACGAATCCTTGGACTGGAGAGACCAACCGGAGCGAGCGGAGACAGCCAGAGCGAGCGGGCCGGAGCGAGTGGGGATGGCTGGAGCAAGTGGGGCCATACGGGGGCGGCCGGAGCAAGTGGGGATGAGCAGGGTAGAGCGGAGCAAGTGGGGTTGACCGGAACAAGGGGAAAAAAAAAAGACTCTGTATGTTGTGCCAATTGTGGTAGTGCATCCCTCTAATCCCAGAGGCCCAGGAGGCGCAGGCAGGCCAGCCTGGATTACATACAGATTTCCATGCCATCTAACACTATGTAATAAGACCCTGTCTCAAAAGAGAAAAAAGAAAAAATAAGAATTAAAGAATATGTAGTCATATCCATTCTGGCATTTTCTGATCTTGGGATTTGTAAATTCTGTTTTTTTCTAGATCAGTCTGGCTAGGAGCTAATCAATTTCAATGATTTTTTTTCCTTAAGAACCTGCTTTTGTTTGCATTGATTTTTTTTTTCTCTTTGCCTTTTCAGTTTTATTGCCCCCCCCAATCTCCTTTGCTCACTTCTGCTTACTTTGCGTTTGATTTGCTCCTTTTTTATGTTCTTAAGAGGTCCAGTACATGTTTTACTCCATTGTGGCCAGAGAATGTGCTTCGGATGATATTTGTTCTTTTGAAATTATCAAGACTTGTTTGTACCTCTGCTTGCTGTTAGATATTCCCCATGCATACTAAAGGAACACTTGTGCAGCTGTGTGGGGCCACCAAGGTGGTTGGTTGGTAGTGTTCTTCGGGCTTTTGCATCCATATTGACATTTTGCTAGGTGTTTTGGTAGAAGAACATCTGCCTCAAATCACCACAGTGAGGGGCTGGGGGCGTGGCTCAGTGGCTTTGCATTCTCATGGCTCTGAGTTTCTTCCCCAACACCACAGGAAGAAATGATTTTACATCTCTATGATTGACAGATTTGAATGAAGTTTTGAAATTTGTACCCATTATGATGGATGGCCTTTTCTCCTGTCCTTTCAGTTTTTGGTTAGTATATTGGGGTATATACCTTGGCAAGCCTTTCAGAGCAAGGTGCTTATCAAGTATTCCTTTAGCATCCAGAACCACCTTGTGTCATAAAATTAACATTATCAGTTACTCTTACTGGTGATGGATGGTTCTGATCCTGCCTGGCACTGTACTCCTGATTCTCCCTGTATCACTATTAAGGCAACTACTCAAGTATCTCTGTTTCCTCTTACTGAAAAAAAAATTTTTTTTTTCCTCTTTGTCCATTTATATGGAATCTATCCTCCACTCATGTGATCTTTAATGTGGCCGTTTTTTGCTTTCCCATTGATATTTGATGTTACCTGTAAGCTGGCTCCTGTTGACTTGGCTCAGTGTCCCTTGCAGTGCCCAACCCTGGCCTTTCCCAGATCATGTAGCCACTTAGGAAACCCTTGTTAAATTAGTGCATGAAGAGACAGTATAATTGAGGTGGCTGCTGTCTCAGGAAGTAGCATTCATAATTAGCATTTTGCATACCTGTTGGCCTGGCCAGCTTTCCTTCCCATCTCTGTCCCTGGGGGAGATGCCAGCGCCTGACACATCTCAGCATGCCTTCCCCCAGCTTCTGCAGGGATGACTAGAATTAATGAGCTAATGTTACCGCGCTTAGCAAAATGTGCTGAATAAATCCAGGTGATAGGGTTGTTTGTTATATAATTATGCTGTTTAAGGTCCTGAGTTGCATAACGAACTGCACACTACCTCCAACCCTGCTTCAGGAATTAACTTATCAGATGATCGTAAAATGTTTTTTGAGTTTGTCATGGTGGGTGGATGTGGATAGTGGCAAAGCATGTTGGGTTGGAGGCTGGGCAGGTGGCTTACAGAACTCCGCATGTTATTTTGTCTATGGGTGTGTTCTGTCTCCTCCCTCAGACAATTCTGTAATTGAACTCCTGAGTTGAGAGGCTTCTGACGTACAGCCTGAGACCCAACAATGCTTGTATGGAGTTTAAATGGCATTGGAAATCATTAATGAGACAGAAAGCTATGATTTCCCCAGCTTAACATGCAGGTTGGGGTTTGGCATGCTGAAGTTCATTGTTTGGTCTCCAGCTCAAACATGCTAGGACTATTATACCATCATGTGGTAATTAGTCGTTCCTTTAATACACATAATAAAAATTAAGCCTAAGAGGTACTTTACCGATGGCTTTTACATATCCCAAAACAATATTCCAATGCTGTAGGCCTTTAGTCATGCAATGTACCATCGTAAAGTTGAGAGTCTAATGCACTAAACTATTTGAACATTCAGTTCCTTTTCTATTCTGTGTCCAGTTTTGCTACTTTGCTACTTTGACATTAATTTTAGTACAGTTAAATTAAATATAGATGCTATAATGAATAATTACAAGAGTGCCAGAACTTCCATTTACAGTGGGGCGTGCTGAGAATTTGTCTTAAGGCATAGTTGGATCCATGTTCCATCTCCAGTACCCATGTGAAAGCTCTTGTGAGTTCCTAACTCCTGGAGCTGGGGAGGTGAAACTGGTGGATTCCTGGCCTAGCCAGGCAGCCTAGCCTACTTAGTGAGTTCCAGGCCAAATGAAAGACATTGTCTCAGCAAGGTGGAGAAAGATTGTGGAAGACACCCATTATCAACACCTTTCCACATGCACACATGCATGTGTACAGAATTCAATCTTAGCTCCTGAAAAGTCAAATTGACGCTGGCAGCTGTGCTAGAAAAGGCAATGTCTGTGAACATTCCTAGAGTGTTCTGCGAGCATAGCTCCTCCTCCTTATCCATCCCTGACCTGGATCAAGCTCAGACTGTCCTTCTCTATAAAGGATGTTGTGGGCATAGTGCTCATTTCTCTCAATCCTTTTCCCCAGCCTGAAGACATGGAGGGCAGAGAGGGATTCAGGTTTCCTGGGAAGACAGTGCAATTAAAAGAAAAAAAAAACAAAAGTACGTGGGATGTTCTGAGAATTTCATTTTTCTTGTTATTGCCACTCCTGCTTGGCAGAACTATGTTCCCAAAATAGCTCTAGCAATCTAGCATAACATAAATATTTTAATGCTGATTAAAATAATAATGAAAAGTCATCAATGAGAAAGGGACTGTGTATAGAGGCCACATAAGTGCCCACCAAACCTGAGAGTCACTGATGGACAGTGTTGGTGTTAAGCCCCAGTGCTGGGCTCCCTCAGAGCTGCAGACTCTAGCTCCACAGTCCCGGTGACGCATGGAGTGAATGCTGTGAACACACTGACATCGCAGAGAGTTCCAGGCCAGCCCTTGCTTCCAGGAACCAGAGGTGGTCTGAAAAATTAATGACTCTGGCATGGAAAGTTAAGTGAGTTCTTGAATATATACCCTCACTGATCTGCCATGTGTGGTGTTTAGCATTCCTTGAGAGAAGACTAAATCTCCACAGCCATCCCTAGGCGAGGCTGGCGCCCCTGCCACAAATAGATTCAGTAATCTTTCTAAGCCCGTGACTTGGGTAGTCTTCTGTTCTCAGACTTCCAAAGTGTGTGTTCCCCTGGGGCCTAGCAGGTGGCTTATAATTACCTCCTAAACACATTGACTGAGAGCATTTACTGTGTTTGTCTGTCTGTCTGTCTACCTTCTACTGAGAATTCTTGGAAAAGCCAGAGGCCAAAACCCAGTCCTATAAATTGCCTGTCTATTTTTTCCAACTGTAGACTAAAATCTAACCCTGAGTAAATCTGATTGCAGACATCATTTCTTTTGGGGAGGAGGGCCAGTCTGTGTGAATATATATATGGAAGCTAGAGTCAGCTTCATGTATTTTTCCTCAGGAGCCATCTACCCTGTCTTTTGAGAGAGCATCTCTCACTGGCCTAGAACTCACAAACTGCAAGGCTAGCTGGCACTGAGCTAGAGAATTCCACCTGTTTCCACTGCACTACTGGGATTACCAATGCCCACGCTTGGCTGCTTATGTGGGTGCTGGGGACTCAGAACTATCTCCCAGCCCCAAAAATCATTTTCTTTGTCCACAAGGCCTCCCAGGACTGGCCCAGGTGTTCTTTTGCTCTCTGTATTCTAATGGGGAACTTGGTGCCTTTCCTAGCTGGCTGGCCACAGGCCTGCTATGGGGGTGATGTGGGGCCATCACCAATGGTGCTTTTATAGGTGTCCCTACTTCTTAGAATTAGCAGCTAGCTTCATGCCTTTGACTGTTTTTTAACACCCAGCATCATTAAAGGACTATCATGCTACAGATAGAGTTCAGGATAGATCCTTCCACAAACTTCAACAAGCACAAAGCGCTGATACACACGGCTCTGGATTCAATACACAGCAGCACATAATCTAAATGTTGTGTTGCCTCTAATCCTAGCACCTGAGAAATGAAGGCAGGCAGCAGGCAGATCAGAAATTCAAGGCTAGCATGGCTTACATGAGCCTCTGCCTCAAAAAGTAAAATAAAATAAAGACAAGGGCATGGACTTTCAGAGCCCTAGGGTACTTTCCTTTCTCCAAAACTTTCCATGTATATATAGAATAGTGATCACCTGGAGTCAGCAGGCTTAGTTTAGCTTTCTACCAGTCAACCAGGTAAACCCAGGCTAGCTCTTCCTTCTCCCTTAACTTTAGTGCCTCTTCTGTAGTAAGTGCCATTGTGAGACTCTTCTAAGAAAATGTGCTGTCCATACAAGTGTTCTGTGGCCTGAGCAACTCCCTCAGTTCCAGGTCCTGGACTTCCTGGACTCATTTAACATAGAGGACCTTTTCATGGACCAGAAACCCCCAGAGAAGGCTCTGTAAATAAGATAGGCTGCCCTGAGGCCCCCCTTCCTCCCACTCAATACGCCTGTGTCGCTATTTCTGACCAGTAAATGAAAATCCTTAAAGAATCCCAGCCACCAGAGTTGGCAAATCCCAGTGAGTTCTGTTGTCACCCCATGTCCACATGTTAAGGATCTTGGACTCAGTGGCCAAAGAGGCTATGAAAGGGGAATCTAGGCCCCAAGAGAATCTCCAAGAGATGACTTCTAGATACTGGTCTAGAATTGCCAGTAAGGGACTAGGTGTGGCTCAGAGGTACAGCACCTACTTGGACTCCCCTGGTTATGAACTGGGGGTGTGACTCAGCAGAAGAGGGCTTGCCTAGAATTCACCAGTGAGGGGCTAAGAGCATAGCTTGATGGTAGAGTGTTTCCCAGAGGAGGATCTGGGTGAGTATGCTGACCTGTGTTCTCCCATTGTGTAGATCCGGTACCAGCCCTGGATGTCGGGCAACAGCTGGAAATAAAAGTGCAGCGTCTACACGACATTGAAACAGAGAACCAGAAACTTAGGGAAACACTAGAAGAGTACAACAAGGAGTTTGCTGAAGTGAAAAATCAAGGTTAGTGGCGTATGGCTGGCGTGCCTGGCTATGCTTTCTGCCTGTTCCCCCCCAACCCCCCAGTGCCTTCTTTATAGTGTTGGTACTGGCTGTAATTGTTACCCTCCTCATGAAGCCAGGGTGGGGCAAGCAGCTGAATCTCTTAAACAAAGATAATGACACTGCCTAGCTTTGCCACAGCTAAACTTTTCCTCCCGCAATAACTACATAGGATTTTATTGCCCTTGGTCTGGGCCGAATCGGGATTCTTTGAAAATTCCTCCTGTATCATCTTGTGATAGGATCTGTCTTTTCAGAGACTGATATGTCGCCTCTGGGCGACACCTGTCAGACAGACAGCTCCTGATCAAAGGGTCATTCACAGTAAGTCATTTAGTAATTGCTACTGATCCATTAAGGCTCCAGACAAGACTCATCTTTGCAGGCTGTGTGCTTACACACCATTCCTCCCTTGTTTACCTCATCTACTCATTATGAAGAGAGAGAGAGAGAGAGAGAGAGAGAGAGAGAGAGAGAGAGAGAGAGAGAGAGAGANTTCCCTTGGCTTGCTCAGCCTGCTCTCTTATAGAACCCAAGACTGCCAGCCCAGAGATGGTCCCACCCACAAGGGGCCCTTGATCACTAATTGAGAAAATGCCTCACAGCTAGATCTCATGGAGGCATTTCCCCAACTGAAATTCCTTTCTCTGTGATAACCCCAGCTGTGTCAAGTTGACACAAACCTAGCCAGTACACCAAGGTAGGAGGATTCAAAGTTCAAGACCTGCCTGGGTTACAGGCCACGTTCAAGGCTACTCTGAGCAATTGGGTTAGAGCTTGTTTCACAAAATAAAAAGCAGAAAGAGAAGGCTAAGGATATATAATAGCTCATCGGTTGGACATCTTTCAGTGAGAGACTGGGGGAGCGGCTCAGTGCTTGAGTCTCTGCCCAGCCTTGAATTATCAAGGCCTTAGGTTCAAGTCTCCATTAATAAAAAATAAAAACAAACTGCAGAAAGCCTCGGAGCTTTCTGGCTTCCTTGTATTGAAGAAAAAGCCCAATTCAACAACAAGGTTTATAAAGCAACTCCCAAATTTCCTGTGTGTCCATGTATCTATGGTTTTGTTCTGGAGACACAGGTGAAGACTTAGGTAGGAGGGAGGGGTATCAGCCTGGCTGGCTCCTCTGCTTGCCCTGCAGGTTAGTGAGCTTTCAGAAAACGAATCAAAAGCTAAATGACTAGGATTGTGAAGAACAGCCTTTTTGCGTTTTAGACTGTTTGAGACAGACTCAGGAGGGGCACTGTCTGTGGGAAGATCCAGAAGAGGCTGGAATGATGTAAGAAAAGCTAGGACAGACAGGCCTGGAGTGTGAGCGTAGAAGGCTCCGTGGCTGCTGTCAGGCCTATGATAACACACTGACTGGAGATTGGTTCCACGGCAAATATTTTAGTGGTCAGATCCTACTTCAGTCTGGTTCTACTAGGTTCTGTTGTCCCTGTGGCCTTTGGGACCACAAGGACAGCACTGGCTCACTTAAAGGGGAGTTGTTGGGCTTATAAATTGGGATTCTTCAAGACTTTTCTCTCCCCCAGCAACCATCTGCAACAATAAGACTTGTTTCTTTCAGAATTCCCAGTGCCTGGATGATAGCTCTGTGTGTGTGTGTGTGTGTGTGTGTGTGTGTGTGTGTGTATCTGGTTCATTATACAGACCTAAAAAAAATCTCCTAGTACTTTTAGCTCCAGTGACATGCCCTTTTTGCCCCCTCTGAGACAGGGGTTTTGTCCAGCCCAGGTTGACTTCAAAGTTGCCATGTAGTTGAGGTTGACCTCAAACTCAGTATATCATACTCACTGTATATAGGCTTGGCTAACCTCAGACTCATTCTGTAACTCAGGCTGCCTTCAAATTCACCATGTAGCCCATACTGGCTTCAAACTCACTATATAGTTGAGTCTATTCTCAAACTTACTACGTAGTTCACTGTAGCCTCCAATTAATAATTCTCTTACCCCAGCCTCCTCACAGATGCTAGCATTACAGGCATGTGCTGCCATTCCAGTCCTAATTTGTTCTCCGTGAGTGTTCATGGAAACACACAACGTACCTGTTGTCTGACAGATGGTACTATGGAGTACTAGGGCTTCAAGTCCTGTCTAGCCTGCCAGTTTCTGCTTCTCCATTCTCTACCTTAACTTGTGCCAGATACTGAGAATGGGGGAAAAAAAAAAAGCCTTCAAGTAGGAGGCCTTGTAAGAGATAGCTCCACTGTTTGTGGAGGCATTATGATACACAGAGTCCCACCAGGGTGACTATTAGAATAGAGGGCTGCGTGGCAAGGTCCTGTCCTAGGATCACACTGAGTTGGGACCCTGCACCATTCAGTTTTTTTGCTTGGATGTGCTCAGCTCAAACAACTGAAGGGATGGCTATCAGTGTGCCATGGGTGGGAAATCACTTCTGGGAGCAGCATGGACCCTGCTTATACACTCCAGCTAGACAGCTAGACCTGCAGGTGGCCCCTCCTCAGACACTCTTTCCCATAGGTAAAGAGTCCCAGGCCCCTCCCACACCCCACAGTATCAGATCTACTTATGGAGCCCTCATCCACTAAAGCAGGTGGTCAGGACAGAGTGTACACCAGCACCCAAACTCCATGGTGGTTTCCCCTGGGTCAGCAAGTGTCCCTCAGCCACAGCCCTTTTCCACTCCTAAGAAACAACAACAAAGCTGCCTTGGTGGCTGATGAGGTCTGTATCTGACTTCCAAAACGTTTGCACCCTTTCCATGTAGTAGAGTCTTTAAACCCACACCAAACTTTATCAGTCTGCCCTCTGTAGAGAACCAACTTAAGATACATCTGAAAGACAATATTACATTTTACCATCGATTTTCCCCCTTTTCTAAGTGTGCTGGAGGGACCANCAAAGCTGCCTTGGTGGCTGATGAGGTCTGTATCTGACTTCCAAAACGTTTGCACCCTTTCCATGTAGTAGAGTCTTTAAACCCACACCAAACTTTATCAGTCTGCCCTCTGTAGAGAACCAACTTAAGATACATCTGAAAGACAATATTACATTTTACCATCGATTTTCCCCCTTTTCTAAGTGTGCTGGAGGGACCACCACAATCCTTCCTGGCAGAACCCATTGATCCTCCCCAACTTGAATACTACAAGTTCAATTTCACATTGAGGGAGTAAAAGGTCCCCAAAGGGACTCATAACCATTGATTTTGTGTCGGCCTGGACAAGCTCAGGTTTAAAATACAGCGATCCCGGCAGGTCACGAAAGCATGGTTCACCCAGCTACAAGGAACCGCTTCCCTTACTGTTGGTTTTTCTGTCTTTCATTCTGCAGAGGTTACGATAAAAGCACTTAAGGAGAAAATCCGAGAATACGAGCAAACCCTGAAGAGTCAGGCCGAGACCATCGCTCTGGAGAAGGAGCAGAAGCTACAAAATGATTTTGCAGAGAAGGAGAGGCAAGTATAGCCTCCCCGTGCCATTGCACTCCCAGCACTGGTAAACACTTCACTGCCAACCCTGACATCACAGGATGGTTTGAAAAACTATACATGTGAAATCAGCCGAGGTTGTTGGCAAAAATCCCAAATGCTTCTACTGCAAAGTTTTACTTAAAGGGCTCAGATACAGCTCAGCAGTAGAGCAACTGCCAGTAACCGTCCCTGAGAGTGAGGCCTTGGGGTCCTCAACACTGCCAGAAAAATTTGTTCAAAAATGACAGTGATCCTTGTCCCTTCCTTGTACAGTACCCTGAGTGCAGCATGTCCCTGTTCTCCTGGTGGCAGGGGTGAGGTGACAGGCAGCCAGAGGCTTCTATACGTTGAACACAAGCTGACAAATGGCAGCTGTACTTGAGCTGAGGCAACAATGGGCAGGTCCCCCAAGATGCACCCCTGCTGAAAAGCCTGGAACTCCATTTACGGTTATTGAATTTGATGTTTATGTGTCACATAAAAAGTATTTTTTGTTTTGTTTTCTTTTGCTTCTTTCTTGTGCCCCAGTACCTCATAAAGCAAGGAATTGAGATCCCTAATCCAAAACTCTGAAATATTCTTAACAAATAAAACTGTAAATACTGAAAAAGTTAGGCATGCCCAGGCTGAGGTAACTCAGGATGCATGTTCGCATGTGCAGGGTCTGGTTTGTGTCCCAGCATCAAAAGTAACAAAGAGTTCACCCAGTGCCATCTACATAAATATTCCAGAAGTCAAGATCTCTAAATGGCTGGCACAGTTGTGGTCCGGGCACTTGGGGTGAGGGACCCTCCATCTCATCAGTAAAACGCACCGAGGCTGCTCCTGCTGAGCGCCAGTTACGGCTTTCTAATGGCTTACTTTATTCCAGACTTTTTCCATAAAGGAGTAGTTTTCCGCTAATGGAGCAATTTAATGAAAATCAGATTTCTTGTAAAAGCTATGGGGACTCCTAAGCTTGCTAGTTCTAACTATGTTGGTCAGATTTTTTTAAACTCTTTAGTTAAATTAAGATGTTAAATTTTAGCACTAGCATGAGGAAATACACATACATTTTAACAGGAGGCACTTAAAAGATTTATAGTTTCAAAGAAGAGGTTAGGTTTGCTCATAAGGGTGTTCATGTGCGTGCATGTGCGCGTTCGTGTGCGTGTGTGTGTGTGTGTGTGTGTGTGTGTGTGTGTGTGAGCCAAAGGTCAGTGTGAGGTGTGGTGTGTTCCTCTATCACTCTCCACCTTATTCTTTGAGACAGGGTCTCTTACTAAACCTAGAGCTTTCCAGTTCAGCTAAACCAATTGGTCAGGTCCTCAGCTTGGGTGACAGTTTACTCACTTAGCCATCT
Organism: Mus minutoides; assembly: GCA_902729485.2. NCBI lineage: Eukaryota > Metazoa > Chordata > Mammalia > Rodentia > Muridae > Mus > Mus minutoides. The sequence continues at coordinate 3,398,963 of LR749513.1, read as the reverse complement.
CCCAGTCCTGGCGTGGGGTTTTGTTGTACTATTGGCCATTGATTTCATAGATCACCAGAGTTCTAAGGGTGGCTTCAAAAAGATCCCAGGATCCAGGTACACTGGCTCACACTTAGGGTCCTAGTGTTCCTGAGTCTCCACTCCTTTCATGAATCATGAGCTCCATTTATGTTTTTGTTTTGAGGCAAGGTCTCACTCTGTAACCTTGGCTAGTCTGGAACTAGATACATAATCCAGAATGGCCTAAAACTCACTGAAATCTGCCTGCTGACTAAAATTAAAGGCATACACCATCACACCTAGGAGATCATGAGTTCTAATCCAGCATAGGATATAGAGCAAGACCTTTCCTACAAAAGATAAACAAACAAAAATAAAAGATGCCAAAGCTAAGGTAAGGCTCCCTGATACATGTTATACTTAACTGCATGATGCCCAGTTCAGTCTCTACCATCAATATTAAAAACAAACAACAACAATTCTACCTACTTTTTTGTTGCTATAATAAAATATTATACCCAAAAACAACTTAAGGAAGTTTCTTCTTGTCTTTTAGGTCACAGTTCATCATTGTGTGATGTCAGGGTAAAAACCTGGTGCAGAAACAATAGAGGAAAACTGCTTCCTTATCCATCCTGGATGGTGCCACCCAGAGTGCACTGGGCTCTCTCACATCAATTAATAATTAAGGCACTCCCCACCCCTAACATGCCTGCCAGCCAATCTGTTCTAGGCAATTTCTCAATCAAGGCTTTCCTCTCAGATGACTGTAGGCTGTGTCAAGTTGACAATTACATCTAACTAGGACACCTCCCGTGTCTCACAAAAGCTTCAGGGATACTGTGACGCTGACCTCATTGGCTCAGGTTATAAAGAGGAAAAGCTAGGTGCTCTTCCAGTGCATGCCTTTAATCCCAGGACCCGGGAAGCAGAGCCATTCAAATCTTAGACCTTTGTGAGTTTGGGGCCAGCTTGTTCTATGTGACCAGTTCCAGATCAGTGAGAGCTATACCTAGACCCCAATTCAAACAAAAATGAGTAAAAATAAACTAATAAACATGAGGAAAATAGGGTCAGGCATGGTGGCACATGCTCTCAGGAGGCAGGAGTAGGCAGATTTATGTGAGTTTGAGGCCAGCCTAGTCTACATAATGAGTTCCAGACCAGCCAGGACTACATAGTGAGACCCTTTCTCAAAGAACAAAATAAGGAAAATGAATGAATGTACTTGCTGCACAAACCTGGTGAGCTGAGTTTGGTCAGTGGAACTCTCATGAAATGGGAAGAGAACCAATTCCACAGAGTTGTCCTCTGACTTTCCCTTATGCAAAACACACACACACACAAACACACACACACAAATAATTAAAATCATTTTTTTAAAGAAGGAAAATGACTAGTATGATGATGTACACTTATAATCCTAGCAATGTGGAGATGGAGACCGACCTGGGCTATATATAACATGATTTCCAAGTGTGGTCTCAAAAAGGGATACGAAAAGCAAGCAGTTTCTTGCTGTGTTGCTGGTTGTGGCAGAAAAATACATCAGTCTAACCCCCCACCATGAAAACTGGATACAGAGATATAGACCATGTCTAACCATAACTCTTTCTGTTCGTGGAAATTATAATTTAGTAAATTCAAAACAGCCTGGCCAAACAATCACTATGATAAGAGTGAAAACCAGAATGTGAAGTTCAATACATGTGTTGGCAGAATGTTCGAGATTCTTTCCCAGCACAGGGGAGGTACAAGATCAGGAATTTAGCTCCATAGCAAGTTTGAGGCAGCCTGGGCTACATGAGACCCAGTCTCAAAGAGAGAGAGAGAGAGAGAGAGGGGGGGGGGTTGTCTATAGTATGACTGATAATATGTATTCCCTTCTGCCTCACACATTATCCAAGTATGGCAATAAAATGATATGGGACTGTGATATTGTTAAATTAACTTCAAATTAGGTAAAAGAATGGACTATATCAAGAGAATAACATTTAGGGGAAGGAATAAAAGCTATGCCTTTATTAGCCATTCTTTACATTACTTTTACATGTGCAGAAAAACACTCAGGTTGGAGCCAGGCATAGCAACTGTCTATAAACCCAGCATTCAGGGGCTGAAAGAGGAAGGAGGATTGCCATGACTTTGAAGCTTGACTTGTATAGTGAGTTCCAAGCTAGACTAGACTATAAAGTCTCAGAATTCTGGTTTGAATTCTAGGGGTAGTGGTGCACACCTTTATTCTAGTACTCAGGAGGAAGAGACAGATCCCAATGAGATCAAGGCAAACCTGGTCTATATGAGTTCCAGGATACATAGTGAGACCTGAGGGGGTTTGTGGTGGGGAGAGAGAGAGAACTTGAGAACTTCTTGTCTGGGCTATGGTGGTGCACACTTTAATCCCAGCACTTAAGAGGCAGAGGCAGGTGGATTTCTAAATTGGAGGCCACCCTGGTCAACAGACTGAGTTCCAGAACAACCAGGACTACGCAAAGAAACCTTGTCTCAAACAACAACGACAAAAAACCCAAAACCTGCTTTAAAGACTGAGCTATCTCAGTCTATCCATGGGCTATACAAGTGTGAGGAACAGTATTGGGACCTCCAGAGCAGCGGTGCAAGCTTAGCAGCGATTTAGAATCCTGGGATAGATTAGCTAGAATTGGTGAGCTCTGGTTTCAGTTAGAGACTTTACCTCAATAAGTAAGGTGGAGAGTGACCAAAGGAGATACCCAACCCAACTTTAATTTTTGGCCTTCATACACACATCGATTTAAAAAAATAAAAATAAAAAACTAAGCTGTAATTTGAATAATAATCAATTCATTCTATACTGAAAGAAAAGTTTGATATATATATTTTTTAATGCTTTTGAAGTGGAAAAATCTTTCTAGTTGTATCTGGAAAATTATGTCAACATGACCATCCAAATTTTAAAACAAAAAATTTTTAAAAAACAGTAATAATAATGTTTTTAAGATATCAATAGGGGGATGGAGGGATAGCTCAGCGGTTAAGAGTACTGACTGACTGCTCTTCCAGAGGTCCTGAGTTCAATTTCCAGCAATCACATGGTAGCTCACAACCATCTATAATGGGATCCAATGCCATTTTGGTGTATCTGGAGACAGCAATAGTGTACTCATATAAATGAAATAAAAAATCTTTGAAAAAACAGAGATATCAACAAATAGAAAAAAATTATACATATACAATAAAATTGGGTGACTTTTTATTTTTAATAATGTGTACCTTTCTGTGTGTGAATTGCCACATACAAGTACACGGGCTGAAGAGTCCAGAATGCTGTGCTAGAGCCCCTGAAGCTGGAGTTACATGCAGCTGTAAGCTGCCTGGTAGGGGCGTTAGGGACCAAACTCTGGTCCTCTGGAAGAGCAATCTGTACTCTTTATCACTGAGTCATTTTCCAAGCCCAAATTTTCATATATAAATAAAATTTTTTCTTTCATTTGTGTGGGTGCCTGTATGAGCTTATGTGTACCACATGCATGCCTGTGGGGGTCAGAAGAGGGCATCAGATCCCTTAGAACTACAGTTATACACAGTGATGAGCTGGTTAATGTGAATGTTGGGAACCAAACCCAGGTCTTTTTAAGAGTAGCAAGTGCCCTTAGCCACCAACCCAAGCTCTTATCCCTAAGGGTTAATCATCTATATATGCACAGAGCTTTTACAAATTAATTAAAAGGAAAGATCAATTTTACTTGCCAGACATGGTAGTGCGTGCCAGGAGTCCCATCACTTAGGACATGTGGGCAGGAAGATGTGTAATTCATGACCAGCCTTGGCTACGTGAGACCCTGTCCCAACAAACAAACAAACAAACAAACAATAGCAAAACCTCTGAAAGTTGACAGAGTCCAAAATTTGAGCTTGAGACAGCAATAAATATTGAATTTGATTTTATCCAGTGCTGGCAGGATTTGCACAAACACATACTGGCAGGAGTTTAATTGGGAAGGTTCCTAATATCTAGCTCCCCCCACACACACACCCACACACCCACACACAAAAATTGCATATAGCTTGTGACCACTGAAATTGGTCTGTTAGCAGGGCTTCATGGCCTGTGACCCGTAGGCAGAAGGATCTAGAGTTGGAAGCTAGCTTTGGCTACAGGGAACCCTTGTCTCAACCCTCCCCTCCACAAAAGGGGAGAAAAGAAATTTATTTTGCATCATAGCATGTTATATTATAATTTAATTTATACATACTGTTACATGTTACTTTACTTTGCACTGTTAACATTACTGTATACATGTATGTTACACATTACTTGGTAGCACAATATTTGTCAGTCTGGTGTATATTACATTATTTGCCTGCCTTGTGTGGTACATAGTAGTCTGTGTGCCTTGTATCCACTTAGGTACACTATGTGCATTGCAGAACAGTACAGAGTAGCTCTGAGGAGTGGAGAAAGTAAAAGGACTGTCTTTTTATCCGCTCTTAAGTTTGGCTTTAAAAACCATGGGGAGCCACCTTTAATTCCAGCACTTGAGAAGCACAGGCAGGTGAGTGAGTTAAAGGTCTACATAGGGAGTTCCAGGACAGCAGGGCTATTTAGAGAGACTGTGTTTCAAAAACAAAACAAACAAAAAAACTCTTGGGGGGCTGGTGAGATGGCTCAGCGGATAAGAGCACCCGACTGCTCTTCCGAAGGTGATAAGTTCAAATCCCAGCATCCACATGGTGGCTCACAACCATCCGTAATGAGATCTGGCGCCCTCTTCTGGAATGTCTGAAGACAGCTACAGTGTACTTACATATAATAAATTAAAAAAAAAAAACTCTTGGGGACTAAAGAGGTGGCTCGGACGGTAACATGTTTGCTAAACAAGCTTGAGTTCCCCTGTAAAAAAGAGCTACACACCTATAATTCCAGACCTGGTGCGTGGAAACAGGTGGATTAATTGCTAAAACACTCTCCCGAGCCAATCTAGCCAAATCAGTGAGGGATGCTGTCTCAAAAAATCAGGGAAGAGACACCTGAGGAACACATAGATATTGGCCTCCAGTTTCCACTCCAGTGCACCTGTACCTCATGCACATGCGCACACAGACACCCACTGTACATACAATATTTAGAGTTGGGGTTTCTTAAGATTTGTTTTTCATTTTAATTATGCATAAGAATGTGTTTGTGTGGGTATGCCACGTGTGCACAGGGGTACCTGTGGAGGCCAGAAGAGGGCTCTGAACCCCTGGAGCTTTTGCACCTGTTGTAGGTACTAGAAAATGAACTCTGGTCCTCTGCAACAGCAAGCAGTGCTCTTCACCCCTGAGCCATCTCTCCAACCCAGCACACATACCATTTTATAACAGACAGGCAGGAAAATATTACCAAAGTTTTTCTATAGGTGACAGAAAGTTGGCTGTTATTTTTTAAGCTGTCATTTTTCCTTTTTTGTAACCCCAGGTTTATTGTGTTGAGCATGTGTTATATTCATAAAATATAAAATGATGAACTTAATTTTAGATTCCTGTTTTTTCTGCAGACACAGAGGAAAGCATGTCATTTCTTGGCTGGGGACTGCATTTGGAGACCATGGAGATAGTAGCCCCCCTCCCCCACCCACTGTAGTAGCATTTGCGTTCCACTTTAGAGGAAAGGACAGCTGTCACATCTGTTTAGGACATCCTTTATGCCAACAGATTCCTTTTCTGTGTCAGCAGAATGTAAATGTATCATTCTTCTCCCCAACTTCAGAAAACAATGAGCGTATGATGATGCTGGTTCATTTCTTTTTAATATCCACCATCTCGGAACAAGTTCCATATAGGAGGACCTTCCACACCAATTGCCACACATGTCAGATCCCAGGGGGTTCACATCCCACATTGTTTAATATGCATTCACAACATTGAGGTGCAGAGAGTCAAGCTGCACTGTAAGGCTGCCTCCAGCTGGGCCTTCCGGAGAACAGAAGCATGTTCATCAGTGGGGCTCAGGCACACAGCCTATCTCAGTAGTCAAAACATGATAACCAATTTGGCTTCATTGTCTCCTTTTTTTTTTTTTTTTTAATTCTTTCCAGAAAGCTGCAAGAGACACAGATGTCTACCACCTCAAAACTGGAGGAAGCTGAGCACAAACTCCAGACTCTGCAAACAGGTTCGATGTTCGCCATCCTATTTGAAACCACATGGGAAGTGGGCGAGCACGGGTGGTCGAGTGGCCTGTTCCCAGCCCCTCTGCTACCTGTTGCTACTAAGGATTCCTGCAGTTAGGAGCCTTAAGCCCACACAATTGAAGCCTGTGTCCCAGGCTGCTCTACCTGGCTGCATTAGTCACTGCACTGATTGTTAAATGTAGCTGTGGGTGGCTCTCCTGCCTTTTCCCTCCCTGCCCCAGCTATCCTTCCTGTTCTTTCCAACAAACACTTCTAAATCACCAAACTGTCAAGAACTGACATCTCATTTGGAACAATAATGGGGGTGGGGAGACTTAGTTCTACCCAAAATGAAGTTAAGAACTGAAGTAACAGAACCTTTAAATTCCAAAAGATACCAAAAAAGGTTATACCAAAGTTTGCCTTTCTTTTTTTGTTTCCTTTTCTGAAAAGGAAGCAGCACAGTATCTTTAAATGTGGAAAGAAAAAGGAGACGACATCATGATCCAACTTAGAACACAAATGTTAGAGGGACAAAAAATAGTCACAAGCAGTTTAACAGTCAAATGAGTAAATGTCCAAAAACTGCAACCACCAAGCTATGTAGCTCAGCAATGAGGCATTTGCTTAGAATCCCCCAGGGAGGGGCTGGGGTGTGGCCCAGTGGGAGAGCACCTGCCTAGCATGGGCAAGACCTTTCCTTCAGTCTTCACATTACACATTCATGTGTGTATACCCATATGTCTACACACTGCTCACTCTATAAATATAGAATTTACAAATTCCAGAAAATGAAGAAACAGTCCAGAAGAAGAGTAAAGGAGGGCTGGTGAGATGGCTCAGTGGTTAAGAGCACCGACTGCTTTTCTGGAGATCCTGAGTTCAAATCCCAGCAACCACATGGTGGCTCACAACTACCCATAATGAGCTCTGAAGACAGCTACAGTGTACTTACATATAATAAATAAATAAAATCTTAAGAAAAAAAAAAAGAGTAACAGTCAGAGATTTGCAGATAAACTATCAGTAAAAGATGTTTTTTCCAATCACTGTCAGTTCTTTAAAAACAGGTCATGCCATTCGTTGATGAGAGTATAGGAACATGATCACAGGCACTATTCACATGAATGGGAATTGCCTCTCAAGGCTGGCTGTGTGGTGTGTAAGGATAGGCATATTCAGTTCTTTATCCAGAAGCTTCCTTCTGAGTATCTTAAAAGTAAAACTAATTGTTCTACCTGTGTCTTGGCATGGAAAAACTTCTATTCTAACAACACTAAGGGAAAAGAGGAACCTCAGAAAATATTCTTGCCGGGCACTGGTGGCGCATGCCTTTAATCCCAGCACTTGGGAGGCAGAGACAGGCGGAGTTCTGAGTTCAAGGCCAGCCTGGTCTACAAAGTGAGTTCCAGGACAGCCAGGGCTACACAGAGAAACTCTGTCTTGAAAACACCAAAAAAAGAAAGAGAGAGAGAGAGAAGAAGGAAGGAAGGAAGGAAGGAAGGAAGGAAGGAAGGAAGGAAGGAAGGAAGGAAAAAAGAAAAGAAAGAAGAAAATTTTCTTATCACTTGGGGGTGGATGGATGGATGGATGGATAGATGAGAGGGATGAGATTCATTCTGAGAAATGTCATGAGACAGTGTTGCCATGGTGATGTGAACATGAGAATGCTGACTGGGGCTGACCAGCCACTCAATGAGAGGTGATCTCACCTTGTTACTTAAGTGGCCAGGAACACATCCTCCTGCTTCAGCCTTCTCAGTGCCAAGATGATAGACACGCACCGCTCTGCCTGGCTCTTCAGGTCAATCAGTAAATCAAGTTGACAGTCCATAGATGAGGGGTTTGCTCCTACCACAGAGCATACTATTTTAAAATAAACTTTTGAGTTTTTCATGTGAGTGTGTATGTGTACATGAGTACAGGTGGCTGCAGAGGCATCAGATCCCTTTAGAGTGGAGTTATAGGCAGTTGTGAATTGCTCAACACAAGTACTGGGAGCCAAACTTGGGTCCTCTGCAAGAGGTTAACCATCTCTCCAGAGCACAGTAAACTTTTTTCTAATGAGTGCAAGATCCCACCCCCCCACACACACACCTTTGGTTTTTCGAGACAGGGTTTCTCTGTATAGCCCTGGCTGTCCTGGAACTCACTTTGTAGACCAGTCTGGCCTCTGCCTCCAGAGTGCTGGGATTAAAGGCGTGTGCCACCACGCCCAGCTTGAGTGCAAGAATTTTAAAATACTGAAAGTGTTCTCGGAGCTGAGGAGGTCATTCAGTTCCATAGGGTCTGAGAGCAACCTCTAGATCCCATGTGGAAAGCCATGCATGGTGGAGCATGTTTATCATCCCAGCCTGGGGAGATGGAGACAGGAGGCTCCCTGGAGCTCACCTGTCTGCCAGCCTGGCCCATTTGGTGAGTTCCAGGCTAATGGGAAACCCTGCTTCAACAAAAAACAAGGTGGACAACATCTGAAGAACACACTCAAGTTTGTCTTTTGGATTCCACACACACAGATGAGAACCTATCTGCATACAACCTTTTGAAGTATTATATAGAAATGGATAAACTAGTAGCAGAGTTATTTATAGCTGCGGTCAATTACCATGCGCATGTTCTTACCTAGCTGATAGCACACCAGCTTTACCATAGGCTTGCAAGTCATAAGGCAGCCAGCCATATTGCTCCCAGGGGGTAAGAATTTTTCAGCTCCATTGTAATTATATGAGCCCTCCCTCATACACTTGGTCTGTGATTAATAGAGACATGAAGTATGCAACTGTATCTGCAATTGTATATAGAAATGGCTTTTGATGGTAAAAGATATTTAAAAGCTGGAAGTCTATGCAGCAAACCATGGACAGTGGTTCTCTGGAGAAGGAGGCACTTCAGAGAGATGAGGCAGAGAGTGAAGGACATTTTCTTCTCCATTCTTTATGTGTCTCCCATCTTTGTGGACTTTTCTCCTTTTACTTTGAGCAATTGCTGTCCTGGTTGGGTCTGATAGCACACACCTGTAATCCCATTACTGGGGAATTGTATCCAGGGAGATCAAGAATTCAAGGCTAGCTTGAGGTACATGAAACCCCATCTTTGAAAAAGCAAATAAGTCCCTTAAAGAGATGGGGATATAGCTCAATCAGAAGAGCACTTATCCAACACTTAAAAACCCCTGGATCTGAGCACTGAGAGGTAGAGGCAGACAGGTCCTAAGTTCAGTGTCATCTTTGGCTATCTAATGAGTTCAAGGCCTGCCTGGGCTAAGTAGACCCTGTCTTTAAAAAACAACAACAACAAGATTGGTGTCTTATATCATGGTTTCTGTCCTTGCTTTTTAGCCCTGGAAAAAACTCGAACAGAATTATTTGACCTGAAAACCAAATATGATGAAGAAACTACTGCAAAGTAAGTATCTGTGTGAAGTCATTCTCTGGTTTTCTTTTCTTGGTTTGGGTTGGTTTGGGTTGGGTTGGGTTTTTATGCATTTGGTCAAGATGACCCTGCTGTTACTAAGCCACAGAAAATGGCTTATGAGATGCTTAACCTCCTGTCATGCTGCCAAGATATGGTGTCAGCACAATAAGTCCCTTGCATCATATACTTCCCACTGAAAATTCTCTTCCTCATTACAGAGAAGTCCTCTCTCTCTCTCTCTCTCTCTCTCTCTCTCTCTCTCTCTCTCTCTCTCTCTGTGTGTGTGTGTGTGCATACCACAGTATACATGGAAAAGTCAGAGGACACCTTTGGGGAGTCAGTCCTCCGTGAGGCAGGGTTTCTCTTCTTGTTTCTAACCTGCTGTATATGCTAGGCTAGATGGTCTGTAAACCTCTAGCTGATCCTCCTGTCTCCACCTCTTGTCTCACTATAGAAGTGCATGGATTACAGATGTGACCACATCTGGCTTTTTGTTTTATATTATTTTATGGGTTTATATTATTTTATGAGTTTTCAATGTGCACGTACATATGAGCATATGCATGTATGTGGGTACATACGCTCATGTGTGCACCTGGATGTGGAAGTCAGAGGCTGGTGTCAGATGTTTTCCTCAATGGTTCGCCACCCTGTATGTTGAGTCAGGGACTCTCACTTGAAGCCAGAACTCACTGATACAGCCACTTGCTTTGGGGATATCCTGTCTTTGCCTCCTACTGCTGGGTTCAGGCAGCCTACTATGCTGGTCCAGGATTCGGGTGGCTACTAGGGCTCCGAATCACATTCCTCTTCCCTGCATGGCAAGGGCTTTACCCACTGAGCTACATTCCCAGTCTTCCTCTCTGTGCTGTTTTGAGCAGGGGTTTCACTGTGCTACTTAGGTTTGTCTCAAACTCCTGCATTCAAACATCTGCTTCTGAAGTAGCTGGGGCTGTAGCTGTACTACCATACCTGGTGAGGCTGTGGGACTAGATGAATCTGTCTAGATGTAAGGGGTCTATGAAAGAACCAGGCCACATCAGCCTTTTGGAAGACCTGCCATGATTCTGAAAGTTGTGCCTACGGGTATAGTGGGCTGATGAATATGGAAAGTTTGAACTTCAGTTAGCCTAGACTAAATTTTTATTTCTCTGATTAGAAAGGAGTGAGTAGGGCTAGAAAGACATCTCAGACAGGGGAGTGCTTGTTTGCAAGCATGAAGACCTGGATAAAAGCTGGGCTTGCTAACTGGGAAGGTAGAGACAGGCAGATATGTGGCCTCCATATTCATGTGCACATGCACAGACACCACACACCAGAGAGAGAGAGAGAGAGAGAGAGAGAGAGAGAGAGAGAGGGAGAGAAAACACACACCAGAGGAGAGAGACTGGGAGTGTAGTTCAGTTAAGAAACTGCTTCCCTCATATCCATGACACCTGGATTCATCTGTATCATCACAGAAAACCAGGAAAGAGGGAGCAGAAGGACTAGGGCTTTTGTTATCCTTGACTACAGAGGGCGTCTGAGCTACATGATAGCATAGCCTGTCTAAAAATACCACCAGCAAAATCAAGTGTGATGGCACATTCCTGTAAACTGTTTTGGGGAGGCTGGAGCAAAAGGACTGATTGCAAGTTCTAGACCAATCTAAGCTATTTAGCAAGCCCCTCTCTCAAGCTAAATACAATAACTAGCTGCCTCCTCTGCATTCTTCTCCTCTCAGTTTTGAAAGGACTGTCACCTCACTTTCTGCTTTAGCTGCAACTTCCTTGTATGTTGTTGGACCAGACATATTTTTATTCCTACACTGGGGAGAAATCAGTTCTGGGATGGTCTTAAACATCTCTAAGAAACTCAGTAGAATGCTTCAACATGCACTGACAGAGACCCTGGGAAGAGAGTGGGAGACAGAGAAGCACGTCGTAGGCTTGGGAGAAAAGGCCGCTGGGAGAGCGAGCCCTCTGTTCCCTATCCACACTGTGACCTCCAGGGCCTCTCTTGTACAGCGGGCATAAGGACAGCTGCATTACTAAGAGGCTGTGGAGAGGTTGGAGTGTGGAGAACTGTCCCTGCAAGGGCTGGGAAAGCTCAGCAGAACCCCGTGTACATTTCCTGGACAGCGTTGGTCTGAAGTTTTGTCAATTTATAGGATACACACTGCTTGTCAGCATTCAGACCACCAACCATCTGCATTTAAAAAGAAGCCACATGGACTGGGGGATATAACTCAGCTTGATAGGGTGCTTGCCCAGGATCCACAAGGCCCTGGGTTTGATCTTCAATACTACAAGAAACAGGTGTGGCAGCACATGGGAGGTGGAGGCCAGGCAGAGGAGGAGTTAAAGGTCATGTTCAGCTATATCCTTAGAGGCCAATCTGGGCTACCCAAGACCCTTGCAGGGGAAGAGGGTACAGGTCAAAGGCAACAAGGCCACTTGGAGCCCTCCACCCCCATCGCTAGCTGCCGCTTTTGCAGTCATTTCAGCTGTGCGTCAGCTGGGACTGCTCGGCTGGCTGTGATAGGGACAGTGGCAGTAAAGTTTTCCATGTGTAGGCTTGAAGCAAAATGTAATTAGCCTTTATGCTCAGAACAAGGCCCCATTGATGAGTACAGCTGGTCTTTGTTTGGTCCCATCGCTGAGAGTGGGAGGTAAAGTGTTCTTCTTCATGTTTATTAATGCAAGATTCCGTAGACAAATGGCAAGCACAGTTTAATATTTGTTGGAACACAGGGGGGCTTGCCAAACAGTTGTGTGAGTGGATTGCAGGCCCTCACATTATAACCATTGCTGGGTTAAATAAATGCATTATTTCTGCTTTTTTTTTTTTTTGTACCTCCTTCTCAAAGGGTCACCCTGGAGTTTCATTCTCCCTGTGTCCCATGGCAAATGCACATGTAGCACCTTAAGGACCTTAAAGTGACATCTTAGGAAGTCTGTCGGCATGGATTTTACTGTTCTCACTGTTCCCTGGGGCTGTCTTCAGCAGGCAATGGCCATCATCCTGAGAGGGGCCTGGCGGCTAACACTGCCACCCACTTTTCTCCACCTCTGTTGCATAGTTGTGTGCTTTTAAAAAACCGTGTGTGTGTGTGTGTGTGTGTGTGTGTGTGTGTGCATGCATGTGTGTGTGTGTGTGTTTGTACACTATATTGTGGTGTACACGTAGAGGTCAGAGGACAACCACTTCTCTCCTTCTACCATGTGGAGCCCAGGGATGGATCTCAGGTCACCAGGCTTGGCAGAAAAGCACTTTTATCCACCAAGCTCTCTACTCAGCCCTAGGCTTTTTATTTCAGTTTTCCCTCTACAGTGGACCCAGGGTGGAGGAGGAGGGCCATGGAACACTTTGCAGACCACCAGGGCAAATTCAGTACAAAACAAGTTTAAATTGTGCTGAAATGCTCTATCCCTTCTAGCTAAGCCACCTTAGCTAGAAGGGTGTGGCTTGGTTGCTGGAATCCTTGCCTAGCTCGAATGTGTGAAGGAAGCCCTGGATTTAATCACCAGCACTCCGGAGGTTAAGCCCCGGAGATCACTGGTTAAAAATAGTCCGAACTACAAAGCAACTTTGAGGCCAGCCTGGGCTATGTAAAATCCTATCTCAGAAAACTAAAAAAATCAATCTCACAAGAAAGATGATTATAGCGTAATAAAGTGTATGCCCAAAGTATTCAAGGTGCTGGGTTCAGGGAGAGAAGAGAGAGAAGACTGAATCCTAAGGCAAACATAATCTTTCTATATCTAAGGTTACTCTAAGTTACTCCCAAACTTTCCTACCAGAAAATGTCATACTTCTTAATACTTCTGCATGTTGTGTTCTTCACCTCTGCTTGTCTTTAAGTAAAGACATTATGTATGCAAATGCTCCCACAATACATTACAAAAGCAACATTGATGAAGAAATGCTCTGTTGTTTGTACAGTGTATGACAAGCGTGTATCACACCCTGCAGAGGCTCTGAAAAAGACAAGACTTCCTGTTAGTCAGTAGCTGATTGCTCAAAGAACTCCAACTCTGATTTGCAGGCCTGGGAACCTCTGTGCTCCAGCAGAGGACAGGAGGCAGGAATTGAAAGAGGAAGCCAGAGGTTCCTGGCATGACTGTCCCATGGGAAGTATGACTGGCATGCTGGTGAGCAGAGGCGGCAGCAGCCTGTGTATAGATGTGTCTGGACTATTACATGGTGGATTTTCAAATGTCACCACACTTGCTATTTGTGGCAGTCCTTGAGAAAGCCTGTTCTATGTTAACTGCATGAATGAGGTGTGGACAGGCAGCGCCCAAGCAGGCTGCTGCCTCCTCCTCTCAGCTCGAAGTAAAATACTGTTGCATGCTAGTGCCCAAGGAGTCCAGTATGGAGCATCAAATCCTCCGCAGCTAGAGACACAAATGGGTGTTTGCTGCCATGTATCTACTGGGAACTGAGCCTGGGTCCTCTGAAGAGTGACCGATGCTTTTAACTGCTGAGCCATCTCTCCAGCTGCCACACCTCCCTTTTGTTTGCTTGCTTGTTGGTTTATCAGTGGTACTTTGAGACAGGTCTCACTGAGTAGCCTTGGCCAGCCTGGAACTCACTGGGTAAACCAGGTCTTAAACTCGTGAAGATCCACCTAACTTTGCCTCTGCCTCCTGAACGCTGGGATTAAAAATATAAACATAACACTGCACATCCAGCCTTTGCTAGGGTGGGGAGGCATCTCATTCTGTAGCTCAGGCTGGCTCTGAACTTTATGTAGCCAAGGCTGGCTGTGATCCTCCTTATACATATACCTCAGTAAATTTGGAAAGAGCAAAGGGAGGTCCTGAAAGCTCAGCAGCACTCTTTCCCTGTCACTTTAAGAAGGTAATTATTTTCCATCTTTCTCATGAGTCATCAGTTTCCAATGTGAGTTGCTGTAATTATCTTGGTTGGATTAATTTCCCTAAAAACAGAGAAGCAAATTCTGCCTAATTTTTGAGGATTTGGCCTGAATAAAGAGTTCAGTGGGACCGGTCTTATTTCCAGAGGCATTAGTGCACTTGGTAGGATTCCATCCTTGCTTCACATCTAAAACTCAGTGTTGGAGCATTGCTAGGGGCTTTCCTGTTCCAGTCTCCTGGGGTGGGACTAGAAAGAAGAGGCTGGCTTCGTGTGTCCAATGCAGTAGACACTTGATTATTACTGTGTGTGCGTGTGTGTGTGTGTGTATGTGTGTGTGTGTGTGTGTGTGTGTGTGTGTGTGTACAAGCCTGTCCCTGTGTATAAAGATGCACAAGTGTAGCTGCATATAGAGGTTAGAAAACAACCTCTCTGTCTTTCCTCAGGTGACCACCCCACACACACACAGACACATACACACACACTCCTTTTTTTTCCCCGACAAAGCCCTTTAATACCCTGGAACTCACCAAGTGACCTGGACTATCTGGACTACAGGGCGAGCCTCTGTCTGCCCCCCAGAGCTAGGAATTCAAGTGCACACCACTGGTCCCAGCCTTTTCTTATCATAGGTTCTGGGTATTTTACTTGGTCCTCATATTGGAACAGCAAGATATTTACCAACTGAAGCATCTTCCCAGCCCTTGAACTCTGTTGTCATTTTGAAATTTGAATTAGTTGCCATTTAGGTGCTGGTATGGGGACCAAAAGTTTCATGGTCAAACTATTCCACAGCTGTTAACACCTTAATAAACATGTCCCTTGAAGTTTACTGTGGAAGCCAGGCTGTGAACACCTTTAATCTTAGCACTCCAGAGACAGAGGCTAATGGGACTCTGAGTTCAAGGTCAACTTGGTCTACATAGGAATTCCATGATGGTGTCACCCCTGTGCAGGTAGTTGTATAAAAAAGCAGGCTAAGCAAGCCAGTAAGCAGTATTTCTCAGTGGTTTCTGCCTTGAGATCCTGCCCTAACTACCCTTCAGAATGTACTATAAGCTGTGAAATGAAATAAACCCTTTCCTAGCCAAGTTGTTCTTGGTCACAGTAACAGAGAAGCAAACTAACATAGTCAGTAATCCCACAGTCACTATAATTTAGTGTAGATATGCCATATTTGTGCAGGCCCCATGTTTTAAAGTATGAACAATTCATTCAGTGTATGAGCCACTGCTAGCTCACTGTGACTTTCTGTGGGGACAGGAAGATGTGCAGAAGACCTAGTATTCCGTGTCCAGGTGAGCTCCAAATGCAAATGTCTTGGAGAATTCAGGTTTTATACATATACATATGTATAAGGTTACATTCTTTATTTAAAGAGAGATACTGGACAGTTAGACACCCACCAAGGACAAGAAGGGTTCTCATTCTAAGATAGCGTGTAAGAAACTTTGTAGGCACATACATGTGTATTTGTGCATGTTTATGGAGGCAGAGGACACTACCTCAGTTGCTCAGAAATCATCCACACTGGTTTTTGAGACAGGGTCTCTCAGTGGTCTGGAGCTCTGTCAGCAAGCCCTAGGAATCCACCGTCTACATCTCCTCCACACTTGAGAAACTTTTAGGAAGCAGAATGAAATGTTTCCTATAGGAAAGCCAGTGTAGAGCCAGATAATTGAGCTCATTGTTTTCCTTCACGGCTTGTTTGCCCTTTCATTCTCTTCCTAAGGTGCTAGATGTTGAGGAATGTCTCCATTTGCCAGAAAGACAGTGGGGTGTCTCATATTTCCCCGCCAGACCGCCAGTTCTGAAGCGAGCCTGCAGAATGAATTTTTAATGCTGAATGTTATGGCATCGCTCCTGCAACCAGCCACATTGCTCTCCTGAGCCTACAGATTTAATGCTCGGATGAGCAGAGTGAGGACTTGGGGGCACTCAACACAGTGAGGATTAACCCCCCAACAACCACACTGGTGCCCTCCTAGCTGCAGAAAGATAACCCTAAGGAGTCGGGAGGGAAAATTAAAACTCTGTAGTGTTCTGAATGTTCTCCAAACAGCCTGGAGCACAAAGCAGGGCATAGTCTCCGAATTTTATCAGACAGTGTGTATTTTTACCTTTTCACTTTTTTAGCTGTGACTGTTCTTACTTGGATGTATTTCTGTGATCTTTCCACCCTTAAAAAAGCTTTACAATTTGCAAGGTTTACAGAATATACAGAAGACTGGAGACTCTCCAGTTCCTATGAAAAGCCCAAATGAAATCAGAAGTCCAGAATTGGTCGCTAACAATGGGAAGGGGTCCGTTCTTATTCACTGGCTAATTCTGGTTTAGGCCATATGGTTGATTGTTATTTTCCCCTCAGGAGCTTTCTATATTTTTGAAGTTTTCAAAATTAAGAAGAACAAGTTGTATATAAAAATTGTTCAAGCCTAAATAAGTTGGAGAAGGGTAGAATCTTCAACAAGCAGTAGAACAAATGGCTGAGAATATACATAATAAGCTAAGGCTGCACTCTGTGCCAATTAAAGCCTGGTTGTCTTAAATATAAACGTAAAAGAAATCATGAAAACACGAAGATGGATTTTAGGTGGGGATTTATATAATAAGTGGGTGGAAGAGCCTTTTTAAGCATGATGCCAAAAGTAGAGAACCTATGGAATATTCAAAGCTTTGTGGAGGTGGAGGGTGGACAGGATGGAAGAGTGATATGAGGGATGGAGAAAACATTTACGGTGTGTAAGTAGGAAATGGCCAATATATAATTTTTTGCCAAGCCATGACAAAACATTAGAGGTCAGTAGAGTGGATGGATGGATGGATGGATGGATGGACAGAGGGCAGGGAGGGAGGGAAGATGATGGACAGACAGGTGAGTGCAGTGAGTGGGTGGATGCCTGAGATGAATGGGTGGATAGACATGGATGAACTATTTACAATTTATTAGACAGAAGCAAGGTTAATATGTATTTCTTATAAAGCAGTAACAAAAGCCTATAGGTGGATAAATTGGACAGATGAATGAGGTGATGGATGGATGGATGGATGGATGGATGGATGGATGGATGGATGGATGGATGGAAATGGGATGAATGAGAGGTGGGTGAGTGGGTGGATGGCAGAAAGGGTGAATGGAGGGCATCTCAAACTGCCTTCCAGAGCTTCTCTCTTCCCTCCAGGCGGCTTTCCTTCTGTTTGTGGTTTCTGTCCCCTCCCACTAGAGATGTATTATTTCCAACCAAGGGTCTGCCTTGACTCTCTGCTACCCTGCTGTCTAATCCATCCCAGTCTCTCTCCCATGACTGTCTTCATTCCTCATTTCTTAGCTCTACTACCTGGGCTTTTTTTCTCCCTCAGCATCACTTTTTGCCATATCTACTTGTCTTTCACTGCCAGTTTTTCCAAGTGAATCCAAGGATCTGCTAAAAGTGTCCAAAATATAATAATCCTGTTCTGAGCTGCTCTGCTTGAGATCCTCCCCTTGCTTTTTCCCCATCCCCCTAGGAAAAGTCCCACAGTACAGTACAGTTCATCCCATGCCAAAGCCAGTCCCCACAGAATCCCTGCCCTTCCACACTGGTGTGCTCCAACTCCCAGATGAGGAGATGCTCAGGGTTGCCCCCTTCTTGCCTACTTAGCATGAAGTCTATGGAGAGACCTGATTCTGGACCCAGAAGAAGTTGGTCTTTATGACTGTTACTGTTCTAGTGTGGTGTTGCAATTTCCCCCTGTTGTGAAGGCCGTCAGCTATCCAGGGTAGTTTCCAATGTGGAGCCTCATCTGACAGCACTATTACTGTTTTCCCATGACATTCAGTCACATCCCACAGTACTGCCACTCGGCACCACTTCAGTGATCGGCTACCAGTATTATTTGTATCCTACTAAAGGACACCTCTTGCACAAATTTGAATTTCTTTTAATATAAATTAACTGTTCTTGGAAGTAATTGATGGTTTTAGCAAATGAATATATGAGACCTTCTCGGGCTGGGGCTGGGGCTGAGTGGGTAGAGTGCATACCTGCCTTGTAAGGAGCCCTCAGTTCAGCTCCTACTATTGTATAAATTACAAGTGTAGTGTGTTTGTAACTCTGGCAGTCAGAGTCAAGGTCATCCTTGCCTACAGAGCAGGTGAACCTAGCCTACATGAGCTGTAAATTAATATTTTCAGAATCATGTTTGAGCGAGATGTGGCATTGCACACCTATAATCCCAGGTCTGGGAGGCTGAGACAGGAGGATTGTGAGTTCAAGGCCTGTGGTTACTGTTACCACACCCAACTCGGTCTTCATATTAGATCCCAATTTGTCTAATATTTTTATGGTACAGATCAGACATAAGGAATTACACATCCGTGGCTTCTTTCTGCCTGTAATTTCACTCCATCTGCCTAAATCTTTATCATGATAAGTTGCCGTCAGTCTTTAATTTCTGTGTCTGTGTACTGTCTGACTGCTTCTGTTGTGGGGTTTTTTAATGCCTTTACTCACCTAATTTCTACAGTGTGCCTCTTGTCACTTTATCAAGTTTTATAAATTAGCTCAGGCAGTAAATTTACCCTTATTTATATTTAATGCATCTCCAAATATAGACTGTCATCATTAGCTTTCTCTCTTCTGGCATTTTGAAATTTGATTTTCTGTAGATAAAAACATATATCTCGTTGTTTTAATTCCCCAAGGGTTGTTTGTTTGTTTGTTTGTTTGTTGTTTGGGGTTTTTTTCTTTTATTTTGTTTTAAGATTTTTATTTATTTTATTTATATGAGTATACTGTAGCTGTCCTAGACACACCAGAAGAGGGCATTCAATCCCATTACAGATAGTTGTGAGCCACCATGTGATTGCTGGGAATTGAACTCAGGATCTCTGGAAGAGCAATCAGTGCTCTTAACTGCTGAGCCATCTCTCTAGCCCTGTCCATATTTAATAACTACATCCTAATTGTATATCATTTATTTTCCAGATATTTACAATTGGCATATGGGACTTTGTTTTCTTGTCTTTACCAAAAACAAACAAACAAAAAACAACAAACCATGAAGCTTTGCTGACCTCATCTCTAACCACCTACTTACTAAAATGAATTGCTTAGCAACCGTATGATCCATGGGTAGTAACTTTCTCAAATCTTTTATGATAATAGGAACAGAAGTTGTTTTGTTTTGAAACAGGTTCTCATGTTCCCTGGCTAGACTAACTTGCTGTGTAGCTGAGAATGACCTAGGTTTCCAACCCCTGATAACCTCCTGGTGTGTTTCAGAAAGAGTTCTGGATTCACTCACCACCTGAATGTCCAGGTCCTTTCAGGGCTGACATTCAGACTCTTATGAGACTCCCTCTGAGTGAGCCCATACAGTGCTGCAATCCATACCCTGTTCAATAGCAGCAAATTATATTGCATTACCTTAACCCTCCCTCCCTCTGCAATGAGACCTGTCTTTCCTAGAACATTCATTCTGAACCTGTGGATTCCTATCAGTGAATTCTTACAAGTTATTTAGACTTGGCTTTCCAGGAGTTTTTTTTTTTTTTTTGGGGGGGGGGGTGTTAAATAAAAAGGTGTTGTATTGTCTGGGCTATATAGTGGATGCTGGCCTTGAACACAGATCTGCCTGCCTTCTTCACTTCCTTAATGCTGGGATTATAGGTTGTGTTCCATTACAGAGGGCCTTTTCTAACAATCTTCTGGTTAGCAGAAAAATCACCTGACCATAACTCTCTGCACCCTGGTATAAAATCTGTGGAGCAGGTTTCAGGAGGTAACCTCTATTCACTAACGTTCTTGTCACTGAATTTTTTTCAACACTCTACTTTTTTTTTTTTTTCCTAAACTCAGAAATGTGTTGTCTGGGTATTTAGGGGCCTTCTTTAAGTGTCTTTTAAAAAATTCAGTATCCTGTCCAGAGCCACAGTAACATTGTCCAGTGATGATCAAAAGCATAAGCCAGGGGCTAGAAAAGGCTCAACAGGCCAAGATCTCAGCCCTGCAAGCCTGATGATCTGAGCTTGATCCCCTGGACCATAAAGGTGGAAGGAAAGAGTCAACTGTCTGGAATTTTCATCTAACTTCCACATGCATGTCTTGACATGGGCACACTGCAGCCTCATAAGTAGAAACAAAATAATAATAATAATAATAATAATAATAATAATAATAATAATAATAATATAACAACAACAATAGTTGTAATTGTAAAAATTAAAAATTAAAAAAAAAAAACAATGAAAACATAGCCTAATAAGGGCCAATGGTTTGACATCACTCCTGACCTGGTGGAGAGATTATATCAACCAAAGTTACCCAGCCATAAAGGAAATCAGGAAAGTATGACTTACCAGTTAAGACTCCCTTCCAAGGCTGAGCATGATAGCACCTGCCTTTAATCTCAGCACTCAGGAGGCAGTGGCAGGCAGATCTCTTGAGTTTGAGGCCAGCCTGGTCTACAGATCAAGTTCCAGGACAGTCAGGGCTACACAGAGAAACCCATATATATGCATATGCATATACATGCACACATACACATATACATATGCTGAAATGCTGAGAACATGATGGTGAGATGGCTCAGTAATTAAAACACTTGCCACACTAGCCTGGCCACCTGCATTCAGTTCCAGAACCCAGGAGGGAAAGAGCTGACTCCTGAAAGTTAGTTGTCTTTTGACCTTCACATGCATGGTGCTGCATGCATATTCTCTCTCTCTCTCTCTCTCTCTCTCTCTCTCTCTCTCTCTCACTCTCTCTCTCTCTCGCTCTCTCTCTCTCGCTCTCTCTCTGTAAAGCTTTGAAAGGGGAATAAGGATATAGACATATATGTACACATGTATGTATCTCTCATTTTATACACACACACACACATCCCTTCTAAGATTAATCTTGTATGGCCAAGCCAGGAAGCTGTGTAGTCTTACCTACTGTTCTCACTGTACCTACTTGCACAAAGTATTTAGTTTCTGTAAGAAAAAACCCTGAAACAATAAGGCTCTTAGAGTGGTATCTGGGAGTTAAAGGGGGAAGGTGACTTTTTAAGACTCAGATTTTTACAAAAAGCTCTATCATTTCACAGCCTGGTGGCCAAGCCATTTCCCTCCACATGATACTTTATTGTTTGGGTGTATTTTAAGAGCATGGAATTGCTACAATGCCCTGATTTACTGTTTGCTTGACTCCAAGGGAAAACTTTATATTGCAATTAACCTTTCTATTTTTTTCCTTCCATCGGAGTATTGTGGACTTCCTCTGTGGTATTTTAGTGATTAGACAGGATGGAGGGCATCCTTACAGACATGAGGCCAGATTCGATGAGGTCCGAAAGAGGGGAAGGGATGGGATGTGTGGGGCCAGTGAGTCTACCCCAGCCAAACTGTCTGACACTTCCCAAGGAGAATAGGAACCTCTGAATTATTCATTTTCAGGTTATCCTAAAAAGCCACTTATGTGATACCCCAGTGCAGACTTTCGGTGCCAGCTAGAGGAAGAAGGCTTTGTCTTTTCCTAAAAATGTTCTGCAGCCTTCCAGACCATTTGTGCAATTTTACTTCCAGCCCTTCACCATCTTAGAACCTCAGGGCAGGGCTCTGAAGGGGCTGTGGGAGCCTCATGTGAACAGGGTGTGCAGTTCTTTAGGCTCATGTGAAAGAGGCTGGGAGAAGGGCCAGGAAGTGGTCTTGGACTTGGGCTGAGGTATGGGGTTAGGCCACAGTGGCAGGGACTAATACTGATAGCCAGTATTCTGCTGTAAGGTTGGGTTTTGTTGTTGTTGTTGTTGTTTGGTTTGGTTTGGTGTTTTTGTTTGTTTTTGTTATTGTTTTTTATTCTTAGCTTCTGCCACCCACCCTGTTCCTCACAGATCCCATGCCAGCATAGTACTTAGGGGAGAAGGAGGTAATTAGAGGCCCTTGCATCCTGAAGGTCATCATAGACCCATGGCTTCCTGCACCCTTCAATGGGTCATCAACTGCTCTGCCCTGGGCCTGTCTCCTCACCTCTTTATAGACTAAAGTAGAGGCCTCCTCTGCAGTACAGAAAACACTCAGGAAGGAGGTACCAGGGCAACAGCCACAGGAATTCTCGTGAGCATGGCCTGCACCTGCTCACCCACAGGTCAGTGCCCCCATTAAGGAAGGACACGTCAAGGAGAGTGCTTCCTGAGCAGCTACAGTGGGAGTGCTTGGACTGAGTGAGCAACGACCCCACTGCCAGGATGCTAGGAAAACTTAGCAGCATGTGCACTGCATGCTGAAGGAGTCTGTTCAGGTTCTGACTGGACACGTGTGGGTGTGGTGGTCTATGCCTGTAATCCCAGGAGGGTGCAGACAGGAGGATCAGGATTCAAGGTCAAGTTTAAGGCCAGTCTGTGCTACATGAGACTCTGTGGTCTAAAGAGAAAAAGTAAATAAAAACTGTTGGGAAAGTGAAAACCAATGTTGGAAAAGAAGCCCATGCTACCTGAGGGATCCTGTAACCGTTCATCCAGACCTACTGCTGAGTCCAGGCCTCTCAGACATTAGACTCCAGAGCACAAAAATCACAGGTCACCTGTGCCACCTACAGCTGACAGTGGCTGGTAGGCTGAAAGGAACTGCAATTCAAGGAGACATAATGTTGAGGGAATAGAAAAGGCCCACAAACTTGAGAGACTACCAGGGAGCCAGGCCATAGGCAAGAGCATAAGTAGGCACGTGTGGATGGGGGTATTGTAGCCACATGCCTGTTATCTGATCTGTGTGAGTGCCCCTTGTCTTCAGAGAGGAGGAAGGGCTTCAGCGATGATTCTGGCTACAAAGCGAGGTAGCTCAGCACTTTCTGCCAAGCTTGATGGCCTGTTCAAACCCCCAGGACTACATGATAGGGGAGAACCAACTCCCACAGTGGTGCTCTTGTATGTACATGAGTAGTCAATCTGATAAAAAAAATTGTTTACATTTTTGTTTATTTCATGTCTGTCCTACACACGTTAAAGTGTGTATAAGGAAGTCCCAGGACAGATTTGAGAGTTGGTTCCCTCTTTCTACCATATGGATCTTGAATATGGAACTCAGGTTGTCAAAGTTAGCAGCAGGTAACTTTTCAGCCCTAAGAAAATGTTTTTATAACTTCATCCACTCAAGATTAAAAAAGAAACCAAAGGCCGCACCCATATATAAATATTTATATAAAAATACTAAATTAGCAACCAGACCTGAGAGCTTACTAAATACCTGATACACCACAGCCATATGGGAACAAGTGGAGCTAGGATAATCTATCGTATTAGCAGGTCAGAGGAAAAAAATCCATTTCATTAGCTACATAAATGCTTAAGATGTACTTAAAGAAATCAATACTCATCTTTTATTAAAAAGTCATAATAAAGTAAGAAATGGCTATTTTATTAACAAAATCTAAATGTATACATTTAAAGCAAAAAAAACCAACAATATGGTGACTTGTGAAATACTGAGTTACCACTTAAAATCCACACCAGACAAGGACCCTCACTGTTGTCTTAGTTAGAGTTAGTTCCTGCTGCTGAGATCAAGCACCATGTTCAAAAGCATCATGGGGAGGAAACAGTTTATTTGGTTTATTTATATATCCTCAGTCACAGTCCATAGAAGGAAGTCAAGGTGGAACTGATGCAGAGCCTTTGGAGGAGCTCTTCTTACTGCCTGATCCTCATGGTTTTCTCAGCTGGCTATCTTGTTATCCTAGGACCACCAGCCCAGGGGTGGTACCACCACAATGGATTGGGCCCTTCCTACCCACATTGACTATAATTAAAATAGAACTAGCCAGCATCCAGAATCGAATGTTAAAGAAATATATGCCAGTATGGTTCCACTTCCCCCTCTTTGTGTGTGTGTGTGTGTGTGTGTGTGTGTGTGTGTGTGTGTGTGTAATCACACACACATGTGAATGTTTTTGTAGAGACCAGACTCCAACCACCTTTGGGGGTTTTTTTGGTTTGTTTTTTGTTTTTTGTTTTTTGTTTTTTTGACAGTGGGGAGGTGTTTGTTTGGGTTTTTGTTTTTGAGACCATCTCTCCCTTTTTTCTGGAGCTTTCCAGTTCAGCTAAACAAGATGGACAGTAAGTCCCAGGATGTGCCTGTCTCTGCCTCTCCATCACTGGGATTCCAAGTGCCTGCTGCTGTGTCCAGCCTTTGTTATGTGGGTTCTGAGGATTCAACTCAGGTCCTCATGCATGCAAGGCAAGCACTTTACCAACCAAGCCACCGTTCCAGCCAATGAGTTTTCTTAGGGAAAGAAACAAGAAGCATTCTGGGGATACCAGCAGGTTCTTTGCTCTCCTCATATGCAGATAAGGGCTTAAGATACTGTGAAAGTGGGGGTTCAGACTGATTGTTCTTCCAGAGGTCCTGAGTTCAATTCTCACATCGTGGCTCACACTCATCTATCTGTAATGGGATCTGATGCCCTCTAATGGTGTGTCTGAAGAGAGTGACAGTATACTCACATACATAAAATAAATTTTAAAAATATATATATATATAAACTGTAAAAGGCCTCAGGAGCCATAGAAAGGCTGTCACTAGATTGACCTGCACAGCTGACTCCTTGTGGCTCAAACCTGCCCCTCCCCCTGACTGACATCTGACTTCCACATCCTATGCAGCTTATTAATTTTCTTTGGTGACAAAATATGTGAAGGAAGCCACTTACAAAGGAAGGGTTACTCTGGCAGCCCCACCCACCCACCCAGTCTCCCTCAGACTCCTCCTACCTCAGTTAACACACTCGCCTTAGTCCCTCACAGATATGCCAGAGGCGTTTCTCGGAAGTGCTTCCAGACCTTGTCAACTGACAGTAAAAACTGTCACAGGCAGCTTTTCAACTACAGATTGTCCTTGCCCTTGTCCCAGATCCTTCTCTTTGTGCCAAGAGGGATGACAGTCCCATCACAGAGCACCCTTCCTCAGAGCCAGACTCCATCCACTGCTGACCAACCTATTCTTTCTGAACTTGGACCTAGGCCCTGTCCTAACTGTCTTAAAAGTTTTTTCGGATGACAAAATGATAGTAATAATAATTAGTGAGCTGGCTCAGCAGGTAAAGTGCTTGTTGCCAAGCATAATGAACTGAGTTTGATCCCTGAACCTCACATGATGAGAGAGAACAGACTCTGACAATTTTCCTCTGACTTACATACATACTTGTATATTCATATACATATATACAATAATTAACTAAAGTAAAATAATGTAGCATTTCCATAGAACATTCTCCAAATCACCATATGGAACTTTTAATAGTTAATCTGATACATGCTCTATAAGTAGTTTTACACTATATTGCTTGTTAAATGAGGTGCAGACTGAGGTCCACATGAGGTTCATACATACATGGAATCAGCATAAGTGGGACATGAGGACATAAAGGACTAAGGACACTGTTTTTCCTGGCGTCACTGACAGACAGACGGCTAAGATGATGAGCTATGCGGCAGCCTGGCGCTGGACCGGAGGGTGCTAGCACTCAAGAGGTTTGTGCGAAAGGAAATACATGGTGTCTGGCCTGGGTATAATTTCCTTTCCATCAACCTTGACCGTGTCCTTTGAAGTTCGTCATAAAAATGGTATGTTAGCCCAGAGAATACCCTGAAATGATGCGCAGGGAAACAACTGAATGCACTATATATATTCTAGGCCCTGATGAAATGACCCTGTACTTGAAATCAGGGAAGAGCATAAAACAGTGCAGGTTAATAGTCAGCAGATGCCTTGTTGTCAGTTCACAAAAAGGTAGTGGCTGAGGTTCTTATAACAAATTGTGCTGAGCGAGCAGTTTGTGCAGTGTTACAGACTTTGAAATAGACAAGATTTTAGACAAATGTCAATCTCACAATCTTCAGAAAATGGAAAGAGTGGCCATGTATAATGGCACACACCTATAATCCCAGCATTCAGGAGGCAGACTCAGGAGGATTACAATTTGAGAACAGCTGGGGCCACATGAGACCATGTTCCAAAACAAATTAAAGAAGGAAAACCCTTTACAGCTAGATATGAATGCACACTTGTAATCCCAGAAGCTGAGGCAGGAGGATTCTTATAAGCCTGGGACTACATAATGAGAACTAGCCCAGGATGGGCTATATTGCAATACTCTAGTCTCACAAACAAGGGAGGGGAGGGGAGGAGAGAAGAGGAAGGAATGAAAACAAAGCCTCTCAAAGAGTTACTGTCATGCTATGAAACTATATTATGGGCAGTTCATCCCTGTCCTGGTAAAGTAGCAGATGTGGCTCCCCACCCCCCAGACATTTCCAGTGTACTTACTAAGGTCAGGTGATTGGGTAGGCTTCATTCTGTTGGCCAGTGAGGTGCAGCAGTATGAGAGGGTGTGTCATAGTTTGCTTCTCTAGAGCTGTCAGGAAACACTACCCAAAAGCTACTTGGGGAGGAAAGGGTTTGTTTGGCTTACACTTCCAGGATCACCTTTAGGGGAGGGGGCACCAGCAGAGGGCTGAACCCTCCCACATCAGTCATTAATGAAGAAAATGGCCCTTCAATGAAGGCAGTTCTTCAGGTGAGGTTCCCTTTTCCCAGGAGACTCTAGTTTGTGTCTAGTTGACAAGAACTAACCACCACAGGTGGCTCATCAAGATCTAGTGGAGCAGTGACTCAAGGTAGAATCCACATAGACTCCACACAGAGCTCAGGAATGCACTGAAGTTCTCAGCTAGCAGTGCACAGCATGGTATAGCATACCTGCTATACTGGCTGGTTTTAATGTCAACTTGACATAAGCTGGAGTTATCACAGAGAAAGGAGCTTCAGGTGAGGAAATGCCTCCATGAGATCCAGCTGTAAGGCATTTTCTTTTTTTTTTTTAAGATTTATTTTATTTATTATATGTAAGTACACTGTACCTATCTTCAGACACTCCAGAAGAGGGCGCCAGATCTCGTTACGGATGGCTGTGAGCCACCATGTGGATGCTGGGATTTGAACTTATCACCTTCGGAAGAGCAGTCGGGTGCTCTTACCCGCTGAGCCATCTCACCAACCCAGGCATTTTCTTAATTAGTGATCAAGGGGGAAGGGAATTGTATGTGGTATCATCTCTGGGCTGGTAGTCTTGGGTTCTGTAAGAGAGCAAGCTGAGCAAGTCAGAGAAAGCAAGCCAGTAAGAAATATCCCTCCATGGCCTCTGCATCAGCTCTTGCTTCCTGACCTGCTTGAGTTCCAGTCCCGACTTCCTTTGTGATGAACAGCAACATGGAAGTGTAAGCTGAATAAACCCTTTCCTCTCCAACTTGCTTCTTGGTCATGTTTGTGCAGGAATAGAAACCCTGACTAAGACACCTGCCATTCAAGCAGGAGACCCTGCCAAAAATAATTTAGTTGTAACTAATTGTGTTCTCTTTGTCCTAGAGAAAGGGGGTGGAGAGTTTTTCTTCTAAAAACTGAAAGCAGACTTAAAGTGATTCTCTATGGAGATGGGCTGGGTTAGACATTGTAGCCCACTTGGCACACTTGCCCAGCATCTACTGACCACTGGGCTCCATCCCCGCCACTACATAAATTGGACATTATGGCACACACTTGTGCTCAGCACTCAGGAGGTAAAGGCAAGAGGAGTGGACATTCAAAGTTGATTTCAGCTACATAGTAAGTTTGAGGCCAGCCTGGGATGTATCACAGCCTGTAACAGAAATTTAACAATAATAGTAATGTCAACTTTGGGGCAAGCCTTGTTCCCTCATTGCTTCCTATTGTCCCTGGGAATGATAACCTCTCTAGGTCTGGGTATCACCACCACAGGCTTAATTAAGGTTTGAGTCACTCTGCCCATCCACAGCAGAGCAGTGTTGTCAATCTCCTCTGAGTCCAGGAAAGCCATGAGTGTCCTCACTGTGAAATGCACAGTTGCTGTTATCACATTCAGTATTTTGCTCAGTTCCGTGGTTGCTTAGCAACCAAAATTAGACTAACCACACCAATGGAAAACTTGGCTTCACTTTTAGGGATTGCTTCAAACACAGAGAGCTTCTTCCTGTGTTAGTGGGACAAGGTGGCATTTTATTTTGTTTTTCAAAATTGCTTTACATTTTTTTAATTTATTACTGTGTGTGTGCACGCATGTACGTGTGCACAGTTGCTGTGGGCCTATGTGGAGGTCAGAGGACTACTTGTCTCTTCTCCTATGTGGTTTACTGAGTATCACTGAACCATCTCTAGTACCAACTCAGGCAGGATTAGGCTTCCATAAAGAGTTTGAAATCTTTTATTGCATTTCCTAGATATTAGGAATCTTTAGGACTCAGCAGTTGAGAACACTTGCTGCTCTTGCAGAGGACCCACATTCAATTCCCAGCATCCACATGATAGCTTATAATCACCTGTAACCCCAGTTCCATAGGATCCAATTCTGGCTTCCTTAGGCACCAAGTGTGTGTGGGTGTGTGTACACTCATGTGTGTGTATTTAAAGAATAAGGGACAGGCAGTATGGCTCATATAAAGGTGCTTGCCAATAAACCTGAGAACTTAAGTTCAGTATCTTGGTCCCACATGCTGAAAGGAAAGTATTGTTTCCTTAAAAATATCCTCTCGAGCCGGGCGTGGTGGCGCACGCCTTTAATCCCAGCACTCAGGAGGCAGAGGCAGGCGGATTTCTGAGTTCGAGGCCAGCCTGGTCTACAAAGTGAGTTCCAGGACAGCCAGGGCTATACAGAGAAACCCTGTCTGGAAAAACCAAAAAAAAAAAATATATATATATATATATCCTCTCTCCTCCATAAATACAACATGCTCCCACTCAACATACACAAAATAATTAATATAATTTTTATTTTTAAAGAAGATTTAAAAAAAAAAAAAAAAAAAAGAGCAAGCCAGGCATGGTGGCACACGCCTTTGATCCCAGCACTTGGAGGCAGAGGCAGGCGGATTTCTGAGTTCGAGGCCAGCCTGGTCTACAAAGTGAGTTCCAGGACAGCCAGGACTATACAGAGAAACCCTGTCTCAAAAAACAACAACAAAGGCAGAGGCAGGTGGATTTCTGAGTTCGAGGCCAGCCTGGTCTACAAAGTGAGTTCTAGGACAGCCAGTGCTATACAGAGAAACCCTGTCTCGAAAAACCAAAACAACAACAACAACAACAAAAAGAGCAAAGAAACAGCTAGATGATGTGGAAGACAGAAGTTGGTATGCCAGCCTTGTCCAGTCAGATAGATGAAATGTCATGAAGATTGCTTAGCAGAACTAAAAAAAGATGGCACCACTCTTGAAAAACCATCCTGGAATACTAGGAGCTGTCCTACCTGAACACAAGCAGGGTCTGCCTGCCTCCAGTTGCGTCAGGAGCTCACAGTAGAAGAGAACCAACTCCCGAAAGTTGTCCTCAGCACCAAGGCAGAGTTGTGCACACAATAAGTAGTGAATAAAATAAGTAGCATGCCGCCTATGACATATACTTGTCCCATTGGCCACTGTAATCCCTTACAGGTTTTTCTGGTGCTCTCCTTGTGTGGATATGGTCATTCTGCTTCAGTCTGAACCAGAGGGCCTATCCCTTGATCACTTCAATGCATCAACTCACTGATGACTAACCTCTATCCCTCTTCTTTCCCAGGGCCGATGAGATCGAGATGATCATGACTGACCTTGAACGAGCCAACCAGGTAGGCTGTTAGAACCTTCAGCATGAAACACCAAAGCTCACCCAGTGAGTTCTCTTGGGAGACACCTCTCTCCACGATGGGGTTATCATGGATCCATTTTCACATCCTCGAAGGAAGTCTGGATAGGAACACAAACAGGACAGGAATCTAGAGGCAGGGACTTATTTATACAAAGGCCATGGAGGAATGCTGCTTACTGACTTGCTCTCTTATAGAACCCAGGAGCAGCCCAGGTCCTGCCATGAGAAGTTAGAAATCCATCCACTGCACTTGTCCCAGGAGAATGTTGACTTTAGCCAGTGTCTGAGACATACGTGCATGAGGGTATTCATTCTTCTGATCCTGTAGCTTCAATGCATCTGTCTCAGGAGAGTCTAAACCATGGCCTGTCAGCCACATTTATCTCAGAATAGCCATGGGTGCAGTAAACTGCTTGAGACATTGTGAGATTGGCTGATTGATTGATTGATTGATTGATTGATTGATTGATTTGCAGTTGTGCAGTTCCCAAGTGTGAACATTGAGGTTGACACTGTTGTCCCCATTTCAGAAGGTTGAGCAGCATGTCTGACACCTTGTCACCAGGTGTCCATCGCACCACAGAATTCATTACCATCTCCTTCTAGTGGGTTCCAACTGCTCGCTCTCGTGGAGCTCCCAGCAGGCAGTTATCTCAGCCAATACCCAGTTATCATATATACAGTGCCCGGCACACAGTAGTCAGTCACATAGTGTCACATGGTTCCAAGCACTCAGCTACCCATAAGCACTTTCTTCATAGGCCTTATAGGGCAGGAAAACATTTTGCTTTCATATCTAGTGCTTCTGGCTCCAACTAGCTATGAAGCTGATAATGACCCTGAACTTCTTTATGTATGTGAGTACACTATAGCTGTACAGATGGTTGTGAGCCTTCATGTGGTTGTTAGGAATTGAATTTTAGGAACTCTGCTCACTGGTCAGCCCCACTCACTCCAGCTCAAAGATTTATTTATTATTATACATAAGTACACCGTAGCTGACTTTAGTCGTACCAGAAGAGGGCATCAAATCTCATTACAGGTGGATGTGAGCCACCATGTGGCCGCTGGGATTTGAACTCAGGATCTTCGGAAGAGCAGTCACTGAGCCATCTATCTCACCAGCCCCAACCCTGAACTTCTGATTCTCATGCTTCTACCTTCATGAAACCCAGGGTCTCATGAATGCTAGGCAGGCACGTGGCCAACCAGCTAAGCTGCATTCCCAGCCAGTCTCCATGGATTCTTCACTTAGTGGAGAAACAGCTAAAGCAGAAATTAGTTTCTCAGCCCAGAAGGACATGGCCTGTGGCCTCTGCCCACTCAATTTTATAACCGGGTAGCCATAGGCACTAGAAAGTTTTGAATTTTGCATTGGGTCACCCCACTCTGAGTTCAAGGCTCTCTGTGAAATGAAAAGCTTCCCAGACTCCCTGTAAAACCTGCCTCCTGCACCCTGGGGTTCACAGGACACCTATCTTTCATAGGCACTGGTCACTCAGACTTGCACCAGCACCCAGGGTAAAGTGTTGTCCATTTCTTTTTCTTCCCTGATGAAATTCACGTGAAGCCTAAGCAGGAAAAGCAGGGTGGGAGGAAAGAATGCAATGTGTGGCTCTGTTACTCCCTTAGGACAGGGTCAGGGCAGCAGTTGGTGCTTAGGCCTTTCTTAAGGTCCTGGGCCTGGCTTGTAAGGGCTTTCTGTGGAGAGTGTGGCACTGGTCATATGGGGTCTCCTAAGTAGTCTTAGCCACCCTAGTACTAGTCAGAATAGTCGTTCATTCTTGAATGCTCCATTCGCAGTTAATCTAAGCACACTGTCAGAATGATATCACTTCATCTGCCAAGCCTCCGCTCTGAGATCAACATGGTCAGGGTTCTTATAAATAGAGAAACTGAGTCAGTGCCTGGTCCATCACTGAGCTGGGACAAGAAATCCAGAAGTCTATCTTAAGGTTGTCTTGGCACACTGGGGGGTGGTTTGTTTCTTGTTTGGTTGTTTGTAACTTGATTGCAGAGTTGGCTCATGTGAACTTTGTGCATGACAACATTGTGTTACAATGTTAAAAGGGCAGGTGCCCTTGGTACAACATCTGAGAAGGAAGTAAGGAAGCCCCAGAGGCTGCCTGCCTGGCTGGTGTGGGGACAGAGAAAAGTCTGAGGGCAGACACTGGTGTTTGCTTTAGAGGAAAGCTAGGCTGTGTGTGGGCAGCAGAATGGCCTGATGGGAAAGAGCCCAGCTGATTAGTGGGAGAGGGGCTTCATCCTGAGAACAGTGGGTATACTGGGAAGATGGAGATCCTGGATTTATATTCAATTAAAAGGTGACTTGGGGCTGGAGAGAGTTCAGCCTTTAAAAGCTCATACTGAGCCGGGCGTGGTGGCGCACGCCTTTAATCCCAGCACTCAGGAGGCAGAGGCAGGCGGATTTCTGAGTTCGAGGCCAGCCTGGTCTACAAAGTGAGTCCCAGGACAGCCAAGGCTACACAGAGAAACCCTGTCTCGAAAAACCAAAAAAAAAAAAAAAAAGCTCATACTGCTCATGCAGAGGACCCACACTGAGCAGTCCCCATGCCTGATCAGATGCCCTCTTCTGAATTCTCAGGGCTCCTGAACTCACACGCTCATATGCCCACACATAGGCACACAATTAAAAATAAAATAAACCTTTAAATTTTTCATTTAAAAGAAACAAAGGAATCGCTGTAGATAAAGCTGTGATAAGGAAGCCAGGGAAGCAGCAAGCAGCTCTGCTGACAGGACAGGAGAAGCCCAGGGAAACAAGGCAGAGGTAGGCTGAGCAGGAGCACTGCAGGCTGCACACAGCCACAGACTGCTATAGGTGCCACAGACTCGGGACCATGGGACCTGTCTAGGAGGAACAACTTGCTAGTTCATTGGTGTTTAGTGTTGGTTTTGCCTTGGGCTTATCTCAGACATTCTACTGAGACCCATAGTGCTGTCTCATTGCTCAGAGATTATGTCTCTACCCCAGGGAACCAGAAAAACAGGCAGAAGCTACTAGTGGATCAACGGTGTCTCCTTGGCATATGTTCGATCAACACTTGTACTTCCAGCATTTGCAGAAATAGTCATTGCACCATAATAGTTAACTGAAGGTTCTGGGCTCCGGAATTTCTTGATAAGTAAACCTTAGCTTGGCAAAGCAAAGAGCACGGAGGAGCCGAGTCTTTGCTTCCTTTTGTGGGCTAGCTGCCAGCTCTACCTCTCCCTTCCAGAGCAGAGCCACAGGAGTGAAGCCTGGGGGAAGTTATTTAAAACAGTTGCTCTCCTCCCATTGACCTGGCTGATGATTATGGAACAAGGCAGTTGTGAAAGACCCCGTGTGCTGGAGTGAGGGCTGGCTGGCTAGCTGGCTGGCTGGCTGGCTGGCTTGCTTGCTTGGTTTGAGGAGCCTCATAGCCCAAGTTAGTCAAATTCATTCTGCATCTGAGGATAATCTCCTACCTCCACCTACAGAGTGCTTGAATTACGGGCATGGGGCTACAGTTCATGCTGTCCTGGGGATCAAGCCCAGTTATTCTTCTGCCAAGAGTTTTATGTGCTAATGGGTCAGGATACTTGGCTTTGGAATCAGGACACCCAAATCACAATTCTAGATTTGGCGTTCTTTTGTACACACACACACACACACACACACACACACACACACACACACACCTGTCTTAATGTGTTCTCTGTTGCTGAGATGAACACCGTAAGCCAAAAGCAGCTTGAGAAAGTTTATTTCACCTTTCTTGTCACAGTCCCTCAGGGCCAAGAATTCCTGGCAGGAACCTGGAGGCAGGAACTGAAACAGATGCTCAGGGAACACTGCATACTAGCTTACTCCCCATAGCTTGCTCAGCTGCTTTCTTGCAGCTCCCAGGACCACCTGCCCAGAGGTAGCACCACCCACATCAATCATTATTCAAGAAAATGCCCCACAGGCTTGCCTACAGTCTGATGGAGGGGTTTTCTCAGCTGCTTCCCAGATAAGCTTAAGTCAGGTAGACAAAAAAAAAAAACCTAACCAAAACACCAGTCTTCCAGTACCTTTTTGTGTCCATGCATGGAATGAGAGCTGATTTCACTCTACGCTCCCAGTCATTCAATTGACCCTTGTACCCTGCTCTTAGCTGGCCTGGTTGGGGATGGGGATGGGGATGTCTTGTTGGCTTCATGAGCGGAGTACAGACACATGCATGACTGGGTTTGGTCCTGTCTTATACTCAGTCCCTAGGACACACTGGGAGAATCCTGTCGGGCAGTTTGCTCGTCAGACTTTGCTACAGTCCTGCTACCCACAGATCAGCAGTGTTCACATATGTGACTTATCAGCCTGGTCTGCAGTAGCCAGCAGCACCAGTGGTGACTGACCAGGGCCTCATGCAAATGCCCTATCTGCCTGGTACGTGTGGTGACAAGTTTCTCATCTCCTGCCCAAGGCCTTTGCCAAGTTCCTGCAGAACCATTGATAGGGGCACCTCTGGCAGCCTCCCATGTCTCTGGTTACATGCCAGCCACCCAATTCACACACTTGGTCACTTTGCCACTGCAAGACTTCCTTGACTTAGATTTGCCTGTACCTGTGTCTTATTGGTCATGTGTGCAGAGAAGGCATAAGCAAACAATCTAAGACCAAAAGGGGCAGAAAATTATATTGAAAGCCCCACCACCACCACATAAACCAAGGGAAGTAGCCAGATGTGGTGGCTAACACCTATAATCCCAGCACTTGGAAGGCAGGTCAGGAGTTGAGGACAAGCCTCAGCTCTCTATGTGAAACCCTGTCTCAAAGAAAAAATGGTCAGGGGTTGTAGC
The DNA here is from genome assembly GCA_902729485.2 of Mus minutoides. Lineage (NCBI taxonomy): Eukaryota > Metazoa > Chordata > Mammalia > Rodentia > Muridae > Mus > Mus minutoides. The sequence goes on along the minus strand of LR749513.1, from coordinate 3,364,079 downwards.
TCAGTCAATAGAGTACTCAGCTATTATGCACAAAGCTTTGCATTCCATCCTTGGAACTTTAAGACAGAAGGATGAGAAGTTCAAGGTCATCTTCAGCTACTTAGGTTAGGGTAGGCCTGGACTACATGAGACCCTGTCTCAAAAACCAAAGTCATCTGTTTTAAGTAAAGCATGTATTGGCCTCAGAAATGGTCTTAATAATTTGACCTTGTCACTGTGGTGGACAACATCACCATTGGCATGCAGGGTAGCTGATCTCCATGATGGTGGCCACCAAAGGTTAGCACTGTCCTACCTTGTCTCCTCCTCTACTCCTTTGTCTCAGAAATTGTTGTGGCTTCTCAAAAAAAAGCTTAAGTCAACCACACGTGGTAGCAAGTACTGTCCCTACCTGCAGTTCAAGATCCTGTCCTGTGTTCCCCTGGCTCTGCCTCTGCAGGGTAGGGCATGTTTGGGAGCACATGGAAGCATGCACTGTCTCAAGCCACCATGATGCCTGATGGGGTCAGCTCTGCATCCCAACCATAGTCGTCTGAGCTGTGGCTTTATCGAGGGTGTAAGAGGCTCCAAACAGGCAGTGCCTGTCCAGGCAGCACCCCTCCCTATCTGCCTCAGCTGCCAAGGGAAGGCTAAAGTTAGTTCTTCCAACCTGGAAACAAATTCACCCCAGCTCCCAACTAGTTTCTGCCACCATGCCTCTACTTCCCAAATGCTGGGATTACAGACTTGTGCCACTATGCCCAGTTTATTCAGTGATAGGATTGTACCCAGAGCATTCTGTACAACAAGCACTCTACCAACTGAGCCACATCCTAGCCTGAAGCTCACTCTGTAACTACATATACCAGGCTAGGCTCAAACTGAGATTAAAGGCTTGCACCACTATGCTCATACTAGTTTTGCCTTGCTTTTTTGAAACTACATCTCTGGTATCAACCAGGCTGGTCTCAAACTCATCACCCTCTGAATCAACCTCCCCAAAGTTGAAGCTACAGGCATTACCCTCCAAGCCTCACACCATTGTGAACTTGGTACAAGTGTGAACCTAGAAGAATTGCAGGGGACTGACTCCTTGGTCTGTTGGTGTGAATACTTGGCCACCTGGCATCTTCACAGTGTTCAAGACTAATGATGAGACCAGCACCGGCTGTTCCAGGAGACAGCCACTGTGGTAATGCAGCTATCCAAACTTCTTCCCTAATAGGTGAAGAAATACTTTTCCTCCTCAAAGAGACTAAGGAATTTGTCTAACTACCTCATTATTCCTGGCAGAGCTGGGGGATTGTGTGCTTGAAGGTTTACCTCACTAATTATGGAGGAATGTGTTTTTCAGTCAAGTGTCTTGACTGTCAGAGAAACTGAGGAAAACAGCTGTTGTCCCAACTTCTTTTAAGGCTGAAGCAGAAGGGTGGGAAGTTCAAGACCAGACTATGCAACTTAGTTTGTAAGAATCTGTCTCAAAACAAAAAGGGAAAAGAGAGACTGGAGAGATGGCTCAGCAGTTAAGAGCACTGACTGCTCTTCCAGAGGTCCTGATTCAATTCCCAGCAACCACATGGTGGCTCACAACCATCTGTAATGGGATCTGATGCCCTCTTCTGGTGTGTCTGAATATAGGGGCAGTGTACTCATATACATAAAATAAATCTTTTGATATTTTTTTTTAATAAAAGGAAAACGAAAGCAAGGGATTTGTGTCTTAGTTATGATGAGACCTTGATAAGTCTGTTGAGAAACTATTCCCACATCAGTCACATGTGGGGATCCTCTGTGGGCATAGAGCCCCACCCAAGTGTCTGAGTGGGCACAATGTTCCCACTCTAGCAGCATAGGTAGCATAGCATAGCTGTTCCTGCTGCCTATATTCCCAGATAGCCTCTTGAATGGTAGGTACTGGAGTGGTTTTCTTCTTTGTCCAATGGCAAGTCTGAGTTTGCAGCAGTCATGGCTTTCTCATTGGGGTCCTAGACAAACTACAAAAGATTCCAGCCATTTCTGTTGGAGCTCCCAACACTAATTTAGGCCCACTCACTGCTGGTCCTGAGCAGTCTGGCTAGCTACAGATGCAGCATTCACAAACATTCCCCCATGAAGCGGTTAACTGTGGAAGCCAGCTCATCCCTTACAAAAGCAGCCACATTTCCACAGTCCACTCATGGAAACACAGGCTGGAAGAAAACAACCACAACATTGTGTGTATTTGGGGGGAAGAGAATGGCCGGAGTGTCTTTAATTCAGTGTTTACCCATGAGAATGACTCCCCAGAGTAATCCTGTGATAAAGTCTCTTCGGTCCATGAGAATAGAAAGAAATTGAATCAGAAGACTCTATTTCCACTGGTATTTATTCAGTCTGGGAAACGCAATGGGCCGGAGCATTAATACCAGCAGGGGATTCCTCGCTCCTAGCGTTAAATTACTGTCATAATCGCTCAATTATTTCTTCCTTGTACTGTTTAAAATAAAAATCCATCACATTCTAGGGTGTGTGTGTGTGCGTTTCCCTAGCATTTATTAGGTTGAGTGTTTAGGAAAATCAATTACAGTCAGTCAGGCATGAATTGATGAATGTTCTTGTAATAATTGTCAGCTGTTAAACCAAATGTACTCTCTTCTCCTCACTCCTTTTCGTTTCCTTCAGAGGGCAGAGGTGGCACAGAGAGAGGCAGAGACTTTAAGGGAACAGCTCTCATCGGCCAACCACTCTCTCCAACTGGCCTCGCAGATCCAGAAGGCTCCAGATGTGGTGGGTAACCCGGGCTTTACCCCAATCCCACCCCTCCCCTACTCCTGTCACTGCTGGTTTCAACTCTTGCCTTTGGAGTAACAGTTGAAGCAGGAATGACTGTCTGGTAGTGTACTAGTGACTTTTCTAATAAGGGATTATTCTGGCTCATGGTTCAAGGGTACAGACCATCATGGCAGGGAGGGCATGGTAGTGATGTGTGGCAGCAGCTCATATCCAGTCAGGACACAGAGATCAATGCTGCTGCTTAGCTGGCCTCCATCTTTTTATTAACTTCACAACCCCAGCCTTGGATGCTACCCCCAAAGAGAGTGTCTCCCATCTCAACTAACCCATACCCAAAGCTCCCTCACAGACATTTCCAGAGGCCAGGTACTCAAGATCCTAATGAGCTGACAGCCTTAACTCCACACTTATCAGTTATTCTTAGCTAGCACTTGGGAAGGATGAAAGAAAAGCTCTGCCAATAATACACAGGTGTCCTCATGGTTTATCTTGAGACCCCAGTGGTTATGTACATGTCCTATGCCAGGTGGAGTGCGCTCGTGCTCTCTCTCTCTCTCTCTCTCTCCCTCTCTCTCTCTCTCTCTCTCTCTCTCTCTCTCTCTCACACACACACACACACACACACACACACACACACACACATTTATTTATTTATTTATTTTGTGGGTATAAGAGTAGTAGTTTGGGCTGGAGAGATGACTCAGTGGATAAGAGCCCTGACTGCTCTTCCAGAGGCCCTGAGTTCAGTTCCCAGCAACCACTGATGCTCTCTTCTGGTGTATCTGGAAACAGCAACATTGTACTCATATGCATAAAATAAATGCTTTAAATAATATAAAATAAAGGGTAGTAGTGAGGGTCAGAGGACAACTTGCGAGAGTCCGTTTTCTTCCTCCGCGCCATGTGGGTTCTGAGAGTCAAACTCAGGTCATCCGGCTTCTGCGGCAAACTTTTGTTTGTGTTTGCTTGTTTGTTTTGGGGTGGGGTTTTTGTTTGTTTCTTTGTTTCTTTGTTTCTTTGTTTTGGCATGGACCTTTCTTTTTCGTTTTGTTTTGTTTTCATTTTTCAGATAAAGCATCACTACAGTAGTTCAGGCTAACTTCTAGTTGGTGATACTCCTACCTCAGTCTCTTGAGTCCCGGGGTTAAAAGTGTGCAGTAACATGCCTCGCCCCACATGGCTTTTCTCAGGTTAACAGCAAGGTTTGGTCAAAGTGGCCCCGAACAAGCAGGTTTCAGATCAGATGCCTTCAGTGACCTTGGGTAACTAGCACTGGTGACAGATCAACATACTAGGGAAGACACCAGCTCTGCATTCTCAAAGAATCCTATCTGCCTGGCTCTTGGTTCATTTATCCATAAAAGGAAGCTGTGGCTGGGCATACTGTCAAACACATGTAAATAGGAAGTCATTTTCAACTATATAGCAAGTTCAAGACCAGTCTGAGCTATACATGAAACCCTAATCTTGAAGGAGGGAGGGAGAAAGAGAAGGAGGGGGGGAAGGAAGGAAGGAAGGAAGGAAACAAACAAACTCAGGGAGCTGAGGCAGGGGGATTGACAGAATTGGCCAGACTAGGCTATATAACAAAACTCTGTCTCAAAAATAATAATATAGAGGGCCCTGAGCATTTCAAGGTGTGGTAGATGGGGTCTCATGTAGGAGACTGTTAGTTCTTTCATACTTCAGGGACACAGTAACTTATTTTTCTCTGAAATGTGTCCTTTATTCTTCCTTACTCAAATGTAGAAGCCCTGGGGACAGCACAATGGCAGAGGCAAGCCCTGGAGCCAGGGCCAGCAGCTTCCCAGCTTCTGTGGCAGCCCTTGGTCAGGAGGAAGCCATTCATCCTAACGTGTCTAACAGGGCTTCTAAGCTAAATGTTTGGATTGCAGAGAACCCTGGCACCTTACTGAGCCACAGCAAACCCAAACATTACAGAAGGAAATGAATGTTTTTGCAGATCCAGTCAGTTGTGGTGCCAGGGGTGGCTTCCACACTTCATCATGGGCTGAATGCTGCAAGTCCCTGGCTTCAGTCTCTTAGCCACAGCAAGCAGGGACTTCCCTATCTGTACCTTCCCATGGAGGCCATCAAAGGCATAAAGCCAGCAGGAAAAAATGGTCTGTTGGGCTTACATGGCAGAACTCAACTGGGAAAGAGTAGAATTCATAACTGTGGCCAAGCCAGAACCAATGCATTGAATGTCTCATAGAACTCTGATTCTAGAAGACTGGAGGGGAGGGGCTCAAATATTAAGAACTTGTCACATGAGCATGAGACACCCACATACATGCCAAGCACTCACAGGCACCTTTCCCTCCACCCATCAACCTGCCACTTTTTCATGGACACTGAGCAAGACAGGATGTGCTGAAGAGCCCTGTGATGTGTCTACAAACAAATACTAGTTTGAGGATCAGTTGCAGCACACCTGGCCACTCTTTAGCTTATTGGAACTGTAATATTGGGAGGCGAGGCCAGCATCAGAGAGGCAAGGCTGAACCCCACGCCTCTGCTGGTGCAAGGAAGAAACTAAAGGGCTAGCCTGGACCTGCCCTCTTATTTCCTCTGCTTGTGCATCTCCTTCTCCATTGTACCTATAACTCTTTCATTCTTAGCCTCTAAAATAACAGTCTCCAGTATCCTTGCCCAGGCTCAATCCTTCCCATCCACCTCAGCCCCTAACCTTTCTCCATTCTTTCATTTTATTGTATCCCACTATGGGACCAAGAGGAGTGTCCAGTATAGGAGACAGATATGAGCCAAAGAACAGGTTGTCTTGGAAATATGTTCATATCTCAGTTGACTTTTGTAGGATAGCAATGTTTTCAGGTCAGCCTAGAATGAGGAATTTGTGGCTCAAGTACCCAGGGTTCTGGTGATACACCCTAGATCCACCAAGAACTGCTCTGTGTAGATCAACTGTTTGACCCACCATCCCCAATACCTTAACCTGGACTTGATCTGGCTCATTGTTAGGCCTGGGTCACCTTTTGGCTGGTTTTATAGACTGCCAAAGAACCCTTGAAATAAAGTTTACAATTGGCATCTTCCAGAATGGAATGGAACAGATCCATTAGAATATATACATGATTCATACTGCACATGCCAAGCTGGCCTCTGACTTCCCTGAAGGCCACTCTCTTTCTTCCTTTCTCTCTCTCTCTCTCTCTCTCTCTCTCTCTCTTTCTCCCTCTCTCCTTCCTTCTTTATTTATTTATTTATTTATTGATTTTTGAGACATGGTCTCCTAAGACAGCCCAGACTTAGCCTCCAACTCATTATATAGCTAAGGATAGCTTTGAACTCCTATTCTTTCTGCCTCCACTTCCAAAATTCTGGGACTGTGGGTGTATACCACATACCTAATCCCAGGTCATCTGTCTTATGTGCACCACCCCCCCTTCCCTGATCCACAGCTCTGCAAATCCTATTGTGAAACTTTTATGTTTTAAAGTTTTCATCCAATTGTAAACTGATACTTTTTTTTTGGGGGGGGGGGGTTGAGACAGGGTTTCTCTGTGTATCTCTGGCTGTCTTGGTACTCACTTTGTAGACCAGGCTAGCCTCTGCCTCCCAAGTGCTGGGATTAAAGGCATGCGCCAGCACTGCCTTTTAAGATAGTAAGAAGCCACCAGGATGTCAATTGGTTCTAGAGTCTCTTCCACCCGCCTGCCATTTCTGGGCTTGCCTCATAGGCATCAGCTCACTGGAGACTGGCATCCCTTGGGTATGTGCTGGGCAGGATAGTATAGGAAGACTATATCCAGGGACAAGCCAGTGGAGCTCAGCACCGAAGGGAGGAAATAGAATATCATACATATTAAAGAACCAGAACAGGATCTGCTTGGCACACAGATCTGCATGAACTTCCATAGAAAGGGCCTGAATTTCCCAGGACATTGTTAGGAAACGTCACTTCCCTCAGTAACTGGCTGTCCCCACATGTGCCATGTGCCCTATGACAAGCATCTTAGGCACAAACTAGACAAGACTACGATGAAGGAAGATGCTTTGTCCTCTACCTCTTGTGTGTATGGGGGCTGGGGAGCAACTGGTTCATGCTATGGAAGCTACACTCCAGTCCCCATCCATACAGTCATACACAAATGTCTCTACTCTGCTGAAAAGCTTCCAGAACTAGCCAGGAGCCATAACTACTTTTAAAATCATTTTTGTTTGGTGTTTGGATACAGGGATCACTATGTATCCCAAGCTGGTAAACTCTCCATCCTCCTGCATCAGCCTTCCAAGGGCTGAAATCATGTGTGTGCACCACCACACATAGCCCTGACCTTTACAACTCAATGAAAACACTAAGTCATTGAGAAACCAAGTTACAGATTGAACTTTAGCTCATTTTTGAATACCTTTCTGGCTTACGTGTTATGTGGTTTTCGCACAGCATTTTAGGGAATGATGGGAGATTGTGGAGGGGGGTCGATTTGGGTTTTTTATGCATATGGATACTTTTTCTGCACGTACACCTGTGCATTCTGTGAGTGTCTTGTGCCATTGAAGGCCAGAGGAAGGCATGGGATCCCCTAGAACTGTGAGCCACCATACAAGTCCTGGGAACTGATCCTGGATCCTCTGGAAGAGCAGCCAGTGTTCATAACCACTGAGCCACCTCTCCAGCCCCCTTTTACTATTTTCTGAACATTTTTTTAATATTCTAATTGCTTTATTAATATATTTGTTAAAGGAACAATTTTCCATAAGGGTGCAGGGAGAAAATTCTGGTGCCACCATAGCAAAGATAAAAAATGGACTAGCAAATATATAGGGGAATGTATGATGGTGACTCCTTTCCTTTTTAAAACATTTTATTTTTTATTTTTATGTGTATGGGTGTTTTGCCTGCATATGTCTATGCACCATGTGCATGCAGTGCTCATGAAGGACAGAAGACGGCGCTGCGTGCCCTGGGACTGGACTTAAATACAGTTGAGACCTTTCAAGTGGTTGCTGGGGAAAGAATCTGGGTCCTCTGGCAGAGCAGCCAACTGCCCTTAACCATTGAAGACATCTCTCCATGCTCTGAAGACATTTTTAACAAATACTCAGGCTGAAACAATGGCTCAACAGATAAAGGTTCTTGCTGCCAAGCCTGACAATCTGAGATCTAAGTCCTCAACTTGTGCACATACATGCATGGGGGGCAGGAGATTAATGAGTAAAAGAAACCGTTCATTTATCATAAGCATTTCTAAGCAAAGAATCCACCGATGTGTATATTCCTCATCTTTAAACTCCATGCTAGTCCGGAGTGGTGTTGAACACCCATAATCCCAGCACTTGGGAAGTGAATACAGGATGATTAGGAATTCAGAGCCAGCCTCCCACCCTTCAAGTCTCTGCTCACATGTCCCTACCTCAGTGAGACTCTATGAACCAATCTACTTTAAAGAGCCTTTCAATGCACATCCTTAATTCCAGCTCTCAGCTGGCAGAGAGAGGTGGCTTCCCATGAGTTCCAGGCTAGCATAGGTTTACCTGGGAAGACCCAGTCACTGAATAAATAGTCTTTCTGACTTCAACTCTCATAATCCTCCCTGTTCCAGTGTTCTGTAGTCCTTGACACCACCTCACATGTAACAAGTTGGTGTATTTCAAAGGTGTGTCTAACTTGCCCAGCCCCACTAGACTGAGCCTACAAAAGAGAGGCTTTTCTTTTTTCAGTTGCCACACACCTAGTACAAGGGAGAGAGATTCTGAGAAAATATTTGCCCAAGTAACAGATCCAGGTCACAGCCATGCAAAGGCAGGAAGTCATGTCCACCCCTGACTCCTGCTGATTGTACCCTCCTATCTATGTGGCTTGTGCTTCAGTTGCAGATGGACAGACTCCCAAGCTCCTCCCCCAGAGCCAGTGCTGTCTCGTCATTGCTTTGTCCTTCCCAGGAGCAGGCCATAGAGGTGCTGACCCGATCCAGCCTAGAAGTAGAGTTGGCTGCCAAAGAGCGGGAGATAGCCCAGCTGGTGGAAGATGTGCAGCGACTCCAGGCCAGCCTCACCAAGCTGCGTGAGAATTCCGCCAGCCAGATCTCACAGCTGGAGCAGCAACTGAACGCCAAGAATAGCACACTCAAAGTAAGGGCGTGGTGGGGACGAGAACATGCGTAAGGTGGGGTTAGCAAGCGTGGATGCGCTTTCATGAACATACTGGCCCGTGACCATAAGCTTGACAAGCTCCAGCCCATGTCAGTTCTGAGCAAAGTCCTAGATTCCTGGGACAGAGAAACTGAGTCTAACACCCACTACCGCTCCTGGCATTTTCCTTGTAATGCACTACTCCCCCACAGCAGAGAGGTCCCTGGTACTTGACAGATACCTGACTGCTCCTGTCTGCCCACTGCACTACTCTACCACCTGAGACCTCCCAAGACTGCACAGCACCCGGCATTGCTGGGTACTCCTTGTGGAGGACTCAGCGGTCAGCCTCACACTCAAGGCCATCTCTGTAGGTTTGTGTACTTTAACAGCTGCTGGGCATCCCAACTTTCTCCTGTATGAGTACACAGTTCACAAAACTACACAGAAGCCTGGAGATCCATGGAAAGCACATTTGAGCCCCCATGAGCTGACAGTCACTTCTTTGTCAGTATGTACTGAAGGCCAGTGGCCTGGAACTCAATGTTGCCTCAACCCATAGAGCCATATGCCGTCCCTCCTGTTCCAAATGGAATTCTAGGCAATCGAGCATACACTGGCTTCTAAGTCTTTTTTTTTATAAGACCATCTCCCTAATGCAGAGCCCAGAACCTTTTACATATTCTAAATAATAGTAATTACACTTCAAAGTACCAGTCGAATCAAGTGCAATTTAAAGATGGTTCTGGAATCCTAGATTGCTAGGTGTTAGGCCAGGAGGGACTCCTGGGAGATATGTTTGGCAGACAAGAAGGCGAGACCAGCACCATTCAGGGCTCTGGCCAGGCTGGAGGGCCTCCTGCTCTTCCTCTAGGATTTTCACCCAAGGCTGACCTGCCCCTCCAGGTGTCTCCTTGTTCATGCATGAGTGAGTGAGGTCAGTAAATGAAGTAAATCGAGCTCACTGAAAAATGGAGGAGGCTAAGTTGAGATGGCTCAGGGGTAAAGAACACTTGTTATATAAACATGAAACCTGAGTTCAAATCCCCAACACCCATGTAAAAACCCTGGTATGGTTATAGGCACCTGTCTATAACCTCATTGCTATGGAGATAGGAGGATTGCTAAGACTTTCTGGCTCTCCTTCAGTGAGAGACTTTCTTGGGTGAAATGACAGAGAATGAGGAACAGGACAACCAATGTCCTCCTCTTTCCATCTGTACATGTGCGCACGCGCACATACACACACACACACACACACACACACACACACACACACACATAGACTAAAACATGAACCTGTACTCCTAACTACTGGGGAAGCTGAGGTGGCAGGAGTGTCATTAAGCCTAGAAGTTCCAAGCCACTCTTGACTGTTACAGTGAGACCTAGTCTCAAAATGGAGGAGGGAAAGATGGAAGGACAGGTTTTTTTCTTATAGGAAGTGATTCTAGTATAGCATGATGGTGCATGCCTACCACCCCAGCTCTTGGAAGACAAGAACAAGAGAGGAGAGCCTGGGAGTTCTATGCCAACCTGGACTACCTAGCAAATTCCCCATTGTGTTTTGAGGCAAAGGCTTTTCTGGAACCTTGGGCACAAGGAGAAGGCATAGCTGGCTGGGTATCTGCCTGTTTCTACTTTCTGCCCCATGCCTAGCTTTTCTGTGTGGTTTCTGGGGTAGGACTTGGGCTCTCATGCTTACCCTGTAAGCACTTCAGTGATTGTTTTTTTCTGATACACAACCAAGTTTAACCCAAAACCTAGTTTTGCTGTGAGTTTGTGGCTGATGCCAGCAGCACCACAGCTCTGCCAGGCTAGTTTCTCCTTGGCTTCTTTGGCAAGGATATCTTTCACTTGCTCAGAAAGTGCCTGTGCCCAGGTGTCCCTGAGGAGGAGGCCCTGGGCTTGGGTAAATGGTTCATAGCCCAATATTTCCTCCTCTCAGCTTGCCCTGGCTGGCGTGAGAACTCAGGTTTGACGTCTCTGCCCTGGATGACATCATCATTCAATTGTTTTTCTGGGTCTCCTCTGTCCCAGTAAGGGCTTGACTGAAGTGCATCCTGCCCATTGTTCCCTGGCAGAGCTGCAGGCTGTCAGCCCTCCAGTTCTCATTCAGAGCAATTTCTTCTAATCAGTTAGGGCTTTAATGTTTGCCTTTACACACACACACACACACACACACACACTGAAACAGAGTTGCACAAATTAATGTTCTTATCGTCTTGGGGGAATTCTTTAATACTGCACAGTTAATGAAACAATCCAGCTTCTTTCCAAAATCATCCTTCCCTTCCCTTCCCTTCCTTTCCCTTCCCTTCATCTGATCTAATAATCAAAACATATCCTCTAGTAACGAGACTTCTGATTTTAATTATCTTAACCCCTTGTTGCCAAAAGTAAAGATAGCTCTGATACATATCAAAGCCATACACAGAAGGCCTCAGAGGCCACCAAATAGGCAGATCTCCCTGCTATATCCCATACTTCCCCACAGGGGTAAGGTTAATTGAATGAGGTATCTTCTCAGGATTTGTTTTTTGATTTTTGAGCAGAACAGTGTGAGTGTGTATTTAAGACAGATTTCACTCTATAACCTTGGCTGGCCTAGAGTGCTCAGTACACTAGGCTGGCCTTGAACTCACAGAAAGGTACCTACTTCTGCCTCCTGAGTGCTGGGGTTAGGTCTCTGGTACTCTGCTCAGCCATAGCTGCTTCTTCTCTTTTTTTTTCTTTTTTAAATCTGCATAATTTATAGTCTCTGATTTAAACTAAATGTAGACACAATCACTAGGGAGATATTTTATGAATAAGATGAATAGGCTTGTCACCTTCTCAACCTGTCACCTGATGCTTATAGTAAGGAACTCTGACCTTCCAGTCACAGCTCCTGTAACACCACAATGATAGCTTGTCTTAGACTACTGTGCCTTTCTTCTTCTCTTCCTCCTCCTTTTTTAGACATGGTCTCATGTACCACCTTGGCCTGGAATTCACTGTGTAGCCAAGGCTGGCCTTCAGTTCCTGCCCCAACCTCCCAAGAGCTAGGGCTATAGGCATGCATCAGCACACCCATTTACTATGAGATTTTTCTTTCTTCCCACATCTCCCTGCCCCCCTCAGCTGTTGCTGTTAGTTTGCTTTTATTTATATTTTCCTGCCTAAACCATATTTTTTCAGCTTTGAGGGGCAGGTGATTACAGAATATGTGCTGAGGGACTGGAATCAGGGTGCAGCCTGGAAGCAGCTCTGATAACAGTCACTTTGAGAGAGCAAGTCATACGAAGTTGATGGTTTCATGGTCTAAACAGGGTCTATGTATCCAAGGCTGGTCTCAAACTCATTCTATACCCAATTATGACCTTTAACATCTGCCCCTACCTCTGGAATGCTAAAGTTACAGGTGTACTGCACTATGCTCTCTTATGCTGGGGATTGAACCCAGAGCTTCATGCATGCTATGCAAGCTATGCAAGCACTCTACCGACTAAGCTATATCCCCAGCCCATAGGCAGAATCTTGAATCCTAATATGATTGCTGGTTTTCATTGTGTTGTGTTTTCTTTTGTTTTGTTTTGTTTTTTAACCAACACATTTTACTGGTGCTATCTGTAATTGGATATCCCAGGCAACTCATTAATTGCCTCTCGTGCTCCAGCATGTTGAAACTGCCCTATCCTTCCTCCACCATGAGGTCTCATATTTACTAGTTTCTCTTGGCCAGTGTTCTACTCTTTCATGCAGACGTCACGGTTAGCTCATCACCATCCATGACTTCTCACCTTTAAACAGGTGTGGAAACCAGCTTGTGAGTGAGAACTGTTTCTTCCTGCCCAGTCTGACAAGTGCTCAGCAGCGCTGTCCCATTTGTGGCAGATAACTCTGAGTTCATAATTAATGAACTGCCATGAGAGGCAGCTATTTTTGATAACTGTTCCATGGCTTTGTCAGAGCACTCTTCATGGAGAAGCAATGCAATTAGCCAGTCACCTGCACTGTCCTCACTGTGGCATAGAAAATGTCACTAGTACCTTCAATTAAAATGAGTGTTTATGGGAAAGGCTAGCAAGTCTCAGTCTGGGATGCAGCCCAGTTGGTTGAGTGCTTGCATGGCATACACAAACCCCCCCGGTTCCATCCCCAGCACTGGGGTGCTGCTGCACACCTACAGTCTCAGCACTCCAGAGGTAGAGGCGGGAGGATCAGAAATTCAAGGTCTTCCTGGGCATAAAGCAAGTTCAAGGCCAGCCTGGGCTACAAGAGACCCTGTTTCAAAACAAACAAAAAGAGATCTGAGCTAAGATTAATTAGGCCCTCAATTTATGATACTATCATGGGCCAGCAAGGTGGCTCAGCAGATATAGGAGACCTGCCAGACAGCATGTGTTTGATCCAGTTTCATGGAGCAACCAGAGCCATTCCTGAGACTGCACTGAACTTTAGGGTAGAACCAGGCCAATGGTCTCTGAAGGTGGAGACAAGCTTTACTGAGCGCCCCTTTGCCAAGCTCTTAGCACTCGGTCTCCCCGGGATGAAATATGTTACTGCAGTTTACAAACAAGCTGGTAGGGTCTTCACTGAAACTGCCCCGTTAGAACATGAAATTTCAATGGCAGCTGTTTAGTTCTTGCTGACCACTGCCGGGGTGGCCGGTGGGTAAAGGCACTTGCATGCAAACCTGGCAACCCAAGTTCAATCACCAGAATCCACACAAAGGTCAAAGAACCAACTGCACAAACATCGTACTCTGACTACACAGCACCATAGTGTGTGCACCTGCATCCACATCCACATATAGTAATAGTAAATATTTTCAGTGATGAATATTTCCAGGCTGCTGAGATGGCTCATCAGGTGAGGGTACTTGCCATACAAACCTGGCAACCTAAGTTCAATTCCCAGGACCCATGGAAGAAAGGAACAGACTCCACAAACATTGTCCTTTGATCTTCACATAGGCACCATGGCTCATGGCCCACACAGACATCATGTACACAAATACACAAACCAAAGAATAGAAAAATAATTAAATAAATAAATCAATCAGACTCTAATCATGACAACCTTTTTTTTTTTTTTTTTTTTTGAAACAACCTCTCATATAGCACATACTAGCCTGAAACTAGTTATATGACTGAGAAGGCGCTTGGGATTGTTCCCCTCTCTGCATCCTGGGATTACACATGTATACAGCCATGACTGCCTTGTGTGCTACAGGATTGGGAGCCCGGGGCTTCAGGAATGCTAAGCAGTCACTCTGCCAGCTGAGTTATTTTTCCAGCCCTCTTTTTTATCGGCCCCGTCACAGGGTAAAACCAAGTGTATACTCTTGGCAGGAACAAGAATCTCAGACTTGGGAGGCTTAGTGGTGTTTTCCACTGGTTCTTCCTCGTGTGACAGCTTTACCCCCCTGTTGCTCCTGTCATTTGATGCAGCAGAAATATCCTAACAGCCCCAAACATGTCTGGCTTCTAAAAAACAGGCTGGAGCTCATGCTGGTTGGCCTTTTTAGGCCGACATACTCCATCTCAGCCCCTCCCTCTGCCTTCCTCCCTGCCTTCTAACATTCTCTGGAGGTGACCTGACATGTGTTCACATCTGGCCTCCTCAAAACACTGCAGATCATACTTAGCAAGGGTGGGCGGTGCTTCCTGCTATTTGACTGTAGGGAAAGGAATGAAATAATCACTTCTTTCCAAACACCTTCTGAGAGTCTTTTATAGGAAAATGAGTGCCTACCACCCTCCATTTGATTATCCCTGAGAAAACCATTATAATTTATAAAGTTAGCAAGAGATATTTAAAAGGGAACGAGGTGGAGCAATTTTATGCAGTTGGAATACACAAGAAATATGTCATCAGAGGCAATGGAAGAAAATGAGCTGAGTGGATGAGACAAAGAAACGGTCTACTTGGAACTCTGGGTAGGTTCTGATTCAGAGGAGTTTCGAGGCTGAGGGACCAAGCAATTAAGCCTCTCTCCCCAGGTTCTAGAATTTTCTCCATTGGTCTCAACTAGAACCTAAAGAGACACCTACAGGCTCCATAGATAGTAAGATGCTAACTGCTGAGACTCTTAAAGTTGTTCAGCTCAACCTTGGAAACATGCTGACTCACCAGATTCTTGCCTTGCAGACTCATGGTTTACCTGGAGCAGCCCCATCTCCCCAAGGCCTCAAAGACAAAAACAGGCCTTGGAAGAAAATACCTGAGACTTACCGCTCAAGCCCAGGAAAACTGTCAGTGTAAAGATAGCCATAGAGTCACAGATGTATCTTGCAAGCTTACAGAATATTCTGGAACACTTGGGCATATTATCACCCTAGAAATACACTGCAGTACCACCGAGGACAGTGGGACTGGCCTTACTCCCCAGGCCCTAATGTCTATGTCTCCCAGTGACCATGCTTGCTTCCTGGTGTTTGTTTACCCTCCTTTGAATAGCTGTGGGCAGCTTCCACCAAAACTGCAGTTTTACCTGTACTCTCAAAGCAGTCAAACACATTTGTTCAAAAACCACATGATGCCTTTGAAGTGTTAGGACCCAGGGTGTGCTTCCATTTACTGGCATTTTAGACACAGTGGGATTTTTCTACCTTTGTGAAGCTTTTCCCGTCTACTCTCACACTGAGTTTTACACTAAAACCTCTGGTTGTGTTTCCTTGAGCGTGCATGCACACATGTACACTCTCATCAGGTCATAGAAACAGAAAGGAAAAGTTGGCTTCCACAGTGTTGGCTCCCTGAATACAGGGTTGCTTATATGGATTGTCATCAGTGAAATCTGACAACCTCTTTCAAGATGTGGCTACTAATAAAAACCTTCTGTTTTCAGCAACTGGAAGAAAAACTCAAAGGCCAGGCTGACTATGAAGAAGTGAAGAAAGAGCTGAAGTGAGTATAGAGAAGCAGAGGGTCTTCTAAGACTGTCTACTGATGGGTGCAAAGTGGTACCCAAACCCAGAGCACCACACTTTGACTGTTCTCACTCAAGTCACTTACTGTCTCTTCTTTTTTGCTTGGCTGGCTGCTTGGTTCATTGGGTGCTTGGTTGGTTGACTGGATGGCTGACTGGCTTTGTGATCGGGTCTCATGTAACCAGCCTGGCCTGAACTCCATATATAACCAAGGATGATCTTGAACTTCTGATCTTCTTGCCTCTGCCTCCCAAATGCTGGGATTTGAGCTCTGTGCCACCACATCTGGTTAAGGCTGTGCTAGGGCTGCCATTCAGCCAAAGCCTTATGAATACCAAGAGAGCCGTCTACCCACTGAGTCTCATTCCAGCCTTCTTTGGACTTTTATGAGACTGTGTTTAAAGTATTCCAACATGCATGGAGTCAGAGAAATTGCTGCTATTAGGGCAATTGTACAGTCTGAGCTTGTTTCTCAATTATAAATCCCTCAAGCAGAAACAGAGTAAAGGAAGGAAACCTTTTCCCATTGAAAGCTTAGGCTTCACAGCACAGGGCCCTGTACTCAGGACCAAAGGCCTTCTTCCAGATAACATTCCATGCCAGAAGCCAGCCTTCCTCAGTACAAAAGCCTGTATCTGAAAGCCCTTCTACTACCTCTGACTCCTCCTTCTGGGACTGAGCTCTCAAACCCTGTCCTGTCCTCTATCCCTTAGTTCATGGAAGTCCCAGCTCACTGACCCTGCCCTGTACCCCCATGTGCAATGCACAGTGCTCCCAATTTATCCCTACCCAGCTATCTCCAGCTACCTTCTAGTAGCTGGCTTTACCCTCTAGTCTTGCAAGAGAAGTCAATTCTGAGAGTGGTCCCTGTAGTTGCCTGTCTTTACACTATGATTTGTAGTCAACATCCAAATGCCACTTAGGGCCCTTCTTGGCCTCTCATCCCCCACCGCAGCTGTACCATGTAGATGCATTATTCCTTTCATTTTACATGGAATCCCTCCATATTCGTTCCCTTTATGGGTGCTATGAGAAAAATCCTTAACTAAAGCAACTTTAGGAAGGAAGAGAGGGAGGTTTATCTGGACTCATTGCTTGAAGGTACAGTGCATCACGTTAGGAAAGGACAGTGGCAGACGCATGACGTGCAGACACATGGCATCCTCAGCTCAGAGGCAGAGAGTGATGGATGCTGGTGCTCCACTCACTGTCTCCTTATTCAGTTCAGGTCCCAGCCACCCATATTAATGATGGCTCTTCCCACTTGAGGGAAAAGAAGGGTGAATGAGGTAGCTATGGACGGACAAGCCAGTCTAGAAACTCCCTCATACATGGACAGAATTATGCCTCCTAGGTGATTCTAACCCTCTAGGGGCTTGGGCCCCATCTTGTGTATCCATCCATAGGAACTCCTCCACCTAGCCTGTGTCCCTTCCTTCCTGATGCACTTTCACTTTTACAGATACCCTCACTTTCTTCTAAGTCAAGCCAGTCCCCCACAATGTTTCTTTCTATAAACCCCATCCTCCTTTTGCCTGCTTGTGACCTCCTTCAGACTTCTGCTGAGGCTCCTACACTGCTCCCCTCCGCCTCCATCCCTAGGACACTCTCGGGCTCTCTCCTCTCTCCCTTCCCCTCCCCTCCCCTCCCATCACCCTCTTTTCCCCTCATTTCTCACCCTTCCTTACCCTTTAACCCCTTCACCATCAGCTGCTCCTTAAAAAAACCCCCACATACACACACACTGCCATTCCTGTCCTCATAATCTCTGCACTGCCAACCCCAATTTCTTAGCTAAGTGACATACATTGTTACCTGGCTTGTCCGTCCATAGCTTCCTCATTCACTCTTCTTTTCCCTCAAAAACCAAAGAATGGCCAGTGAGATAGCTCAGTCTGACAACCTGAGTTCCATCACCAGAACTCACTATAGAAGGAGTGTGCCCACACTCCACATGTACATCAATAAGTAAATCAATAAATAGGTGAGAATGAATGAATGAGTAGTTAGAGATAAGCTAGGTGCATGGTATGGTGGTGCTAATCTGTAATACCAGCTCTCAGAAACCAGAGGCAAAGGATTTTGAGTCCAAGGTCAGCCTGGGCTACATAAGCAAGATACTGTTTCAATAAAAAAGGACAGAAGAAACTGAACCTTTTAGTTTTGAGCCAGTGTGGAGCAAGTGCATGTTGACACATATCTACAATACCAGAACTCAGGAGGTGGAGACAGGAGGACCAGAAGTTCAGGATCATTGAGCCACATGGTGAATTCAAGGCCAGCTGATGGTTCAAGATTTTGTCCCAAAAAGCAAGACACAACAAACCACTATTGTGTAATCCTTGCCTCTACCCTATCCCTCCCACCCACCTAGCCCATGGCCAGATCCCATCTTTGAGAATCTGGACTCCAGCCTGTGTGCCTTCAGTTGAGTGCATTATAGCTGCATGCTGACCCTCACCTCTTTCCCACTGCCTATCTGGCCCCACTCCTAAGTCATCATGTTCTGCATCTACAGGCTCCCAATGCCCATGTTTCCACTGCTTCTCCCCTTGGGTGACATGGGATTCAATTCACTATTTAGACCACACTGGCCTGCAACTTACAGAGATCCACTTTTCTCTACCTCCCAAGTTCTGAGATTAAAGAAATGTACTACCACACCCAACTGGTTTTTTAAAATACTTTTTATTAATTATTGACAATTATTTATTGTGAGTATAGCTGCACGTGTATGAAAGTCTGGACAGCTTTTAGTTTTCTTCTATTATGTGGGTCCTGGGGGTTGAACTATGTTATAAGGCTTGGCAGCAGGCGCCTTTATCCCCTGAGTCATCTTACCATCCAATCTTCATCTTCATGACACCTGCTCAGAGCCCCACATACTCATTTCCCCTTTTCATAAGGGGACTGGGGCGGGGGGAGTACTTACACGGTGCCACTGTGTAAACCTAAGGGCCTGAAGGCCATCCCTGGCAGCCATATAAAATACTAGGCAGCGCAGTATATGCCTGTCTATAATCTGAGTACTAGGGAAGCAGCATCAGGAGGATCCCTGCCTCACTGACCTAAAGGAGACACACAGCATTGCCTGTGTTCACATACATGAGCACACAGATACAGAGACAGCCCAAGAACATCAGATCCATGAGCCTGATATGTTTGTAGCTCCTGGTTTATTCAGACAGTCCAGAGCCCAGTGATCTGGACACAGCCTTTATCACTTGCTAGGGAGACAGCGGAACAATACTCTTGGCCCTCGCCACATCTGGGGCTGCACAGGTCTGCCTCCTGATTCTGACCTACTCCTGTCTCTTTACTCATTCCTAAGCAAGCGCCAGTTCCCAGAGAACACATGAGTAGTGGCCATGAGTGATGAATTCCTCTCCTTCTGCCTTCCCTTCATAGAACTCTCCATTTCCTATAAGCTTTACAAATCCATTCAGCTTGCAATAATGTAATATCTGTATTACACTGTAAAATGAGTTTGAGCAGACCTGGTGTGACTTCATATGGAATGATTTACATGCTAGGCAAAAAAGAACTTTTGCTAACCAACTGCTAGTTGAAGACTGGTTCTTCTTAGAGGCATTATCAAATTCAGTTCCTGCCAGGGAAGTTGTTAAAGTTGTCAGTTCCCCATTGCCTGCAGAACAGGATTCAGAGCATTAATGACTATTGACGGGCCACTAGTAAATGGAGAGGTTGAAAATAACCACATATCTTGCCTTTTTCAGCACCCTGAAGTCCATGGAGTTTGCACCATCAGAGGGAGCAGGGACACAGGTATACCACCAACTCACTTTGCCCTCAGAGTGGTGGCAGCAGATGTTGGTCCCTGCTGGCCTCTGGGGCCTGCATCTGCATCTCCACATTGATAAGATAGGGCCTCGCTTACAGCCTCCAGGTCCTTCCTCAAGAGCATGTCACTAACTGAGCCTGGCAGTATTCACCTGTAAGGCCAACTCGGGAGGTGAAGGCAAAGGGGGCAGGAGTCTGAGGCCAATTTCAATATTCCATGAGAATATTTTAAAAAACTAATAAAAAGAAAATCAAGAAGGGGAAAGGGATGAATTGATCCTTGCTGGGCCTTGAACTCCGTGGGTAAGGTACTAGCCTAGTATCATGAAGCTCTGGTTGCATCTCCAGCACTGATAGAATATATGGGGCAAGGTTGCATGGGGCTGTAGTTCCAGGGCTTTGTAGAGACAGGTGGACAAAAGTTCAAGGTCAACCTTGACTACTTAGTTCATTTGAAGCTAGCCTTGGGTCTATGAGACCATCTTTAAAAGCAATAACAAGACTTGACTAAGTGAAAGCACATCATCTCAGTAAAGACAGACTAGTGTTTGCCAAGCTACTCAGTTAGCTCTGGGCATGCTGACTAAAAACACAGATAAAAATACATCTCCAGCCATGCATGGTGGCACATACCTGTAATACTGGCACTCAGGAATAGAGGCTAGAAGGCCTGGAATTCAGGGCCAACCTAGGTTACGTAGCAAGTCCAAGGCTGGCTTAGACTATATGAGACCATGTTTCACATACACACAATTTGTTTATATAAATCATGAAGCCAAAAGTGATGGTGCATCCGTAGGCCCGATCCTGGGAGACTGAGGCAGGAAGATCACTTGAGCCCAGTACTCTTGAGGCTAACTTAGGCAACAAAGCAAAACCAAAGAAAAGTTTTCCAAAATGTTTAAAAGCTACATCATGAGTGTAGTCTTGCTCCCACTATCTAGAAGGCAACAAGCATCATCATGGTGGACAAAATCAAACAAAGGCAGGTTCCTCGTTGCTTTCTGGCAGGGTGAGCAGCTTATCCTCTTGCCAAAAGATATTCAGGTATCAATAGAAAATAATTGTCAACTAGAATGGTGGCTCAGCAGTTAAAGCACCTGTTGTGTCCAAGGTTAGGAGTTCAGACCCCCAGAACCTATCATGTAAGTGCTAGGTATGTGTGATGGCCCACCTATAATTCTAGCCTTGGAAGGAAGAGACAGGACAAACTGTCTAGCGAGACTAGCCATATCAGCCAGCTCCCAAGTTTGATTGAGAAACCCTGCCTCAGTGAATAAGTAAGAGGATAATGGCTAAGATCAACCCTAGGGTCTCAACATGCATGTGAACACACATGCATGTGTATATATATACACATATAGACACCACACATATCTACACATACATGAAAAATTGGGAAAAGAATATCTGTAAGTCTAAAATCTCAGCTAAGTCCTTTTTGTAAAGAACTTGAGTTTTTTTACCTTGAGGAAGTCAAGTCAATGATGCATGTTTCAAAGTCATGAAAGCTGAGCTGGGGAACGGGTGGGTTCAAGGTGGCCACATGGTGATCCCTGCTCTGCCCTGTGCAGGACTCTACCAAGCCCTTGGAGGTTTTACTCCTGGAGAAGAACCGCTCGCTGCAGTCCGAGAATGCAACGCTGCGCATCTCCAACAGTGACCTGAGCGGTAGGTGGATGGGTGCCACACACATTGTGCTTGGTTCCCTTTCAGGGCTCGAGGACCAGGAGGGTGAACCTTGCGTCTGGGTTTGTGTATGCATGATGGGAGCGCCGCTGGGTGACCAAAACTTGTTGAACTAACTTAACCCTGGGTGTTTGGTGTCCCCCTCCCTCACTGCTCTGCCCCATCCTGTCCTGCAGCAAAATGTGTGTACTTGCGCCACAGCAAATTGGCAGAGATTGGCTAGGTACCTTATTGAAAAGTCTCAAAAGGGACAACCTGAGGATGTTGGCTTTCTGATATTTTCCTGGTTGTGCTGTGAACAGGCCAGGGGTAAAAACAAGCATGGCCTTCCTCTGGGGACTCTCCAGGGTATGCTTTGAGAGGTCGCCGGCCCTCCAGTGGTGCTTTTCTTTCTCCATACGGTTTTCTTTGGGGACACTGTCCCTCTCCCATCCTTAGCCTCTCATTTGCTCATCCTAAAATGGTGGAGTCACTGACTGCTTTTGGATTTAGCAGCTGGTCAAAGTGTGTAACTGTTGTTATCTGGACTCCAGTTCTTAAAATGTGTGCGCCTTCGATCAAGGGGTTTTAATGGGTACGTCTGCCTTGGAGCATGTAGTGTGAGTGACCCTGTGGGTCCCCAAGTTTCAGTGTTTGCTGGTCAAGCAGGGTCCTTGGAGGTAACTGTGATGCTAGAAGCCCCAAGATCTGTCAGCTCTTTCCCATGTGTGTTACCGGAACCTTTGTCAAGGGAATTCTCCCGGCTGCAACGTACAAGAAAGGTGCAAACACGAATGCATGTGGCTTGTTTTGGGGGGCCTTGTTTGGCTGATTCATAAATTCAATCGAAAAACAAACCAACACACCACTTTGGCCCTTGTTTTAAAAAAAATTGAAAAGAAAAATCTGCACTTTTTTTGTGGGGCACACTTTGCATTCTGGTCTTGGTTTTTTTTCCCTTTTGAATCCCCCATAATGCATTCTGTTTGCCCTTCCTTGTAGGGTCAGCCAGGAGAAAAGGGAGAGACCAGCCTGAGAGTCGGCGCCCGGGACCCTTGCCGGCCTCCCCTCCTCCTCAGTTGCCCCGCAACACGGGGGAACAGGTTTCCAATACTAACGGTACACACCACTTCTCACCAGCGGGGTTAAGTCAAGACTTTTTCAGCTCAAACCTGGCCAGCCCCAGCCTACCCCTGGCTTCTACAGGAAAGTTTGCACTAAACTCTCTTCTCCAGCGACAGCTAATGCAGTCCTTCTACTCCAAGGCCATGCAGGAAGCCGGAAGCACAAGCACGATTTTTTCAACAGGTCCTTACAGCACAAACTCCATATCTTCCCCAAGTCCATTACAACAAAGCCCAGATGTAAATGGCATGGCCCCATCTCCCAGCCAATCAGAAAGTGCTGGGAGCGTCTCAGAGGGTGAGGAAATTGATACAGCAGAAATCGCCCGGCAGGTCAAAGAACAACTAATCAAGCACAACATTGGCCAGCGCATTTTTGGACATTACGTCTTGGGACTGTCTCAAGGGTCTGTGAGTGAGATTCTGGCCCGGCCGAAGCCCTGGAATAAGCTGACTGTCCGTGGCAAGGAGCCATTCCACAAAATGAAGCAGTTCCTGTCTGATGAGCAGAACATCCTGGCACTCCGTAGCATCCAAGGCAGACAGAGAGGTGAGACATGTCCATGTGTGCCTGGCACAGTGCTGTGTGCTTGTGTATGTTTGTGTGTGTTTGTGCGTGTGATGAAACATTTGTACATCACATCAGGTAAAGTGTTCTTCAGTACTACCCAATCCAGAGTTCAAGGGTCAGCCAGCAGGAGCTAGAAACCATTAGCTTTGGGAACTCTGACCTTGGAAAGTGTAGTCAGCACCTTGTGCTCAGTAAACTCAATATCTCAGAGCTCTGTCTTTAATTAGAGGGAGTTAGGTCACGCATGTCGTCTGACAGGTTTAGCATCCTTGGGTCCACTTGGCATCAGGTGCTGGCTTCCTTCCAAGAGCAGCTCCTCGAGTGCCATCCAACTCTGTCCCAACAGCACAAACAGCTGTAATGCTCACAAGGCATTGGCTCTATGGAGGGAGCCGGTCAAAGCTGTCCTCTGCTCCTTCCCCTTAGAAGAGAACAGATCTTGCATCATTTATGTCCAATTAGTGATTTTTTTTATATTTTTATAGCACCACAAACAAAACATGCCTGCCTTCAATAAATCACATGAGTTTCATTTAATCCCCCTTCCCACCACACCCTGAATAGATAATAGAAAGTCAGACACTCCCACAGTGAAAATAATTTCTTCCTCCTTAAGAACCAGGGGTCCCTGGGCTGAGTGAACAGTGACACGAGGGACACTGTTTTCAGCCACAACTGAAGCACCCTAAAATTCAGACTAAAACTCAGATGGGAGATGAGGATCAGACAGTGAGTGTCCACCAAGAGTGTGGCACATGCTTCGGTGATGTTAACTGAAACTGGATGTCTTTGGATGATCAATGTGAGCTCTAGCCTTGACTAGCAGGCAAACACCTCTCCTTCCTGTTGCCCTTCCTAGCAGTGAGTTCAGTTGGCTCTCCTCCTACAGTAGGCCCAGTGCCTGTAAGAAGGTTCTAGGAACCCCCATGTTGCACAGGAAGCCTTGAGCCCTTTCTTTAGAAGCAGGCGGCTCAGCTCTCATGTCACACAGCCCATGTTGTCGACGCCACCATCCCCCTGATTGTTTTGTTCTTACCGCACTTGTTTTTCAACAGAGAATCCAGGCCAGAGCCTGAACAGACTCTTTCAGGAAGTACCGAAACGAAGAAATGGGTCTGAAGGTATGTCTCAGGCAGGTGTTTCTCTTTGCAGTCAGTAACCTAGGAAGCAGCATGTCCTTAGCTGTGTATTTGGGTTAAAACTGTGCATTGTAATTCTGGCCTGGAACCTGGTGTGAAAAACAGCTAGTAAGTATAAAACAAAGCACGGGTTCGAAGGCGCCCAGCCTCTCCCCTGTGAGCTGCCAAAGCTAGACAAGTTGTAGCCAAGGTTAGTTCCCGAAGTATCAGTCCTACGTCAGATTCCAAGGACACCATGCCTGTTTTCTCAGAAGCAGCTGACAGAACAGTTGTGCTCTGAGAACAATCAGGTAACCATGTCAAACCAGATATTGCTGCTTCCTCATATTTTTAACTCTGAAATATCTCAGAAATTTCATAATGTGGACAGATTCCAAACAAGGCTGGTTCTTCCACAGGTCTTAGTGAGGCGACTTTACCATGCTCTTTAAAGTGGCTCCTTCCCAAGGTATCCTCATTATTAAATGTGTACTGAGAAAAGCAGAGAACAATTACAATGTCTGGATGGCCTCCACAAAAATCTGGGCCCAACCCATGAGTCCCAGTACCTTAAG
The DNA here is from genome assembly GCA_902729485.2 of Mus minutoides. Classification (NCBI taxonomy): domain Eukaryota; kingdom Metazoa; phylum Chordata; class Mammalia; order Rodentia; family Muridae; genus Mus; species Mus minutoides. The sequence continues at coordinate 3,339,458 of LR749513.1, read as the reverse complement.
GGCATCTGAATTTGTATCTACTCTGCAGAGTACTGCCATGTGACCACAAGAATACATTTATGTCCTTAGGGTACTCAGGAACTCAACAGGTTTTTTTCTTTATTGGTAAATTAAAAAAAAAAAAAAAAAACACATTATGTAGTCATAAATCTAACAAGGTTGACATTCCCCCTCCCCCTCCTCTCTTTTCACCTGGCACATCCCAGTGAGTGATCCAGGAGTGGTCTCACCTAGGGCTAGGAATATAGCTGAGTCTCAGTGGTAGATCACTTATCTAAATGGTCCTAGTGAAGGACCAGGGACACTGTTCAGTGGGTAAAGCACCTGCCTATGATCCTCCCTGAGAGGCTAGGGTATGGCTCAGTGGTATAATACTTGCCTAGAGTCTCCTAGTAAGGAACTGTGGCATGGCTTAGCAATAGAGTAATTGCCTGGCATGCCTAAGGCCCTACATTCAATCCCCCCTACTCACACACACACACACACACACACACACACACACGAGTCAGGCTCAACCTTTCTTTCACTGTTTGCCACCTTTCCATGTTTATTTTTAGGAAAAATAAATGTACAGAACCTGAATGTGGTCCCAAAACAAAGCTTTGGAATGACTCATGAAAAGGCATTGCCTTTGAGTTTACCTTCTTTTGCTATACTCTTCTAAATGACTGGTTGCCCCTCTGTACTAACCCCACGGGCATATTCTAGCTCAGATGGTAAGAAAGCCTATTCTGGATGGGCGGTGGTGGCGCACGCCTTTAATCCCAGCGCTCGGGAGGCAGAGACAGGTGGATTTCTGAGTTCGAGGCCAGCCTGGTCTACAAAGTGAGTTCCAGGACAGCCAGAGCTATACAGAGTAACCCTGTCTCGGAAAAAAAAAAAAGAAAGAAAGAAAGAAAGAAAGCCTATTCTGCCAACACAGTGACCATGACTTTGATACAGGTTCAGCAAGAGACCTTCCAGACATGTCCCACATCCATACCACATCCATACCATGAGATCACATTTGCAACAATTAGGGATGAGTGGGAGACCATGCCCACTTTCAGTCAGTCGCCAGCCTCACCCAGGGGACTTGTGTCAGAATGTCCTGGTGCAGCTCTGGTTTTCCACTTGAGATCTGGCTCTGATGACATCGCTGTGCCTTCTCCCTACAGGTAACATCACTACCCGGATCCGAGCATCTGAGACTGGTTCTGATGAAGCCATCAAGTCCATCCTGGAACAAGCCAAGAGGGAACTACAAGTGCAGAAAACCGGTAGGGCTTCTACTTCCTAAAGAACTGCCTTCAGAGCTAATTATAAAAATGATCATGAATGTTCTAGTCAACAAGAATTACATTCTTTTTTTCCCCTCCCCTCCCTTCCCCTCCACTCCCCTCCCCTCTATAAAGTGACCCTGAGTATGATTCCACACATTAGGGTATACAGAGAGAACGGCTATCTAGACTTGTGCTTCCTCTTTCAGGGGGGACAGGGCAGTTGCTTTAGTTTTTGTACTTGAGATAGGGTCTTGCTATATAGCTTGAACTCATGATCCTCTTGCTCCTGCCTCCTGAGCATTAGAAGAGGCTGTCTTTGGTCCCTCAGATAGTTCTAGTAATCATTAACAGAAATTATGCTTCCCAATTTTGGCAAAACCAAGAGAAGGATGGATGGGTATATGACTCATGAAAGTTAGTATTTAGCTTAAAATTCTCCAGGAAAGAAGGCCAGAGTGAATCTAGGGAGATGGCTCAGTGGGTAAAATGGTTTGAAGACCTGAGTTTGGATCACCAGAACCTACATTAACAACCAATATAGCAGAAGGTCTGTAACCCTGACCCTTAGGGATATGGATGGGAACAGGAGGACCTCCAGAATCTCATAGGCCAGACATTCTAGTTAATTCAACAACAAAGGAAGGTCCTTGCCTCCCAGCATGGTGGCGAACACCTTTAATCTCAGCACTTGGGAGGCAGAGGCAGGCAGATTTCTGAGTTCAAGGCCAGCCTGGTCTACAGAGTGAGTTCCAGGACAGCCAGGGCTACACAGAGAAACCCTGTCTCAAAAAAAAAAAAAAAAAAAAAAAAAAAGCTGTGTAGGAGGAAGGTCCTTGCCACCTCCTCAACTGACAGCCTAAGTTTGATCCCTGGCACCCATATGGTAGAAGAGAACTGACTCCAGCACAGCACAGGTGAGCTCACATACATACATGTAAAATAAATAGCCATAATTTTCTTTAATAAAAAATAAAGCCAGGGTAGGAGCAAGGCGTGTCCCCACCAATCACCCTCCATGATCAGAAAGCCAACTGCTGTGTGACAGAGGCCACTGAGCAGCAGTGTCAGTCCTTTGTGCTCCCTGCTCTAACAAGGTGGCATGAAGCACATAGCTGCCAGGGCCACCTACCATAATGTCACCCTGTGTGTGTTCCCCACAGCTGAGCCAGTCCAGACATCATCTTCCACATCCAGCAGTGGGAACTCTGACGATGCCATCCGCTCCATCCTACAGCAGGCCCGCCGGGAAATGGAGGCCCAGCAGGCTGCCCTTGACCCTGCCTTAAAGCCAGCACCACTGTCCCAGCCCGACCTCACCATCCTCACCCCCAAGCACCTGTCTGCCTCACCCATGTCTACTGTGTCCACTTACCCGCCTCTTGCCATCTCCATGAAGAAAACCCCTGCAGCTCCTGAGGCCAGTGCCGCAGCCTTGCCCAGTGCCCCAGCTCTCAAAAAAGAGGCTCAGGATGTACCCACACTGGACCCACCAGGATCAGCTGATGCTGCCCAGGGAGTGTTGAGGCCAGTGAAGAGTGAGCTAGTTCGTGGCAGCACCTGGAAAGATAATTGGTGGAGCCCTATACCACCTGAAAGAAGAAATCTCACTTCTTCCGAAGAGACCAAGGCCGATGAAACAACTGCAAGTGGCAAAGAAAGGGCAGGCAGCAGCCAGCCTCGGGCTGAGCGCAGCCAGCTTCAGGGACCCTCAGCATCTGCAGAGTACTGGAAAGAGTGGCCCAGCGCTGAGTCCCCATACTCCCAGAGCTCAGAGCTGAGCCTCACTGGAGCCAGCCGCAGTGAGACACCCCAGAACAGCCCTCTGCCCTCTTCCCCAATTGTGCCCATGGCGAAGCCAGCCAAACCTTCAGTGCCCCCGCTGACTCCTGAGCAGTACGAGGTCTACATGTATCAGGAAGTGGACACTATTGAGCTCACTCGGCAGGTCAAAGAGAAGCTGGCCAAGAACGGCATTTGCCAGAGGATCTTTGGGGAGAAGGTAAGAGACTTCACTGTCGGGGACAAACATGGCTTCCCATCTATTCTTGGGAATGGGGACAAAGTGTCCACCCTGTTCAATACAACCATCATAGGAATATTAAATGTCACCAACTCCCAAAATTCTAGAGGCCACTAGCAAGTGTCCTAGCCTCCTAGCTCTGTCTGCTGAGTCCCATTGTGCACAGCCCAGCGTGGGGGCTTGTCCACCACTCTGTGCTCTCCTGTGTGTCTCAGCTGCCCTGTGTGGTAGCTGGTAAATTGGAGGCTTAACACATGAGGACACATAGATCCAGGAGTGTTGACTGCATGCAGCAAGCTGGCAGGCACATGCAACGGAGAGAACCTCTACAGGCCATTTTGGCCCTCAAAAGTCTGACTGGATCAGGCTGCACAGGGGACAGCCAGCCTTCTGAGAACCAAAGCACACATGGGAGTGAAGCACTTCACAGAGCAGAACTGCTCCACGGTGATTCTGTTTGATTTTTCTGTTTGTGTTTGTTTATTTCACTTCATTGTTTTAGGAGGGGCTTGTTTTTGTTTATGTTCTTATTTTTTGAGGCAGGGTCTCCCTATGTAGTCCTGCCGACCTGAAACTCCCTGTATAGCCCAGGTTGGCTTCACACTAGCAGGAATTCTTCCTACCTGTGCCTCCCACATGCTATAGTCATGGGCGTGTGCTGCTGTTCAGCTCCTAGTTTTTCCTTTCTTGACACTGTGAGGCCCCCACAGACCTGCTCACAGCTTCGCATCATCTTTCCCTGGCTCGTGAAAGTGTAATCATTTATGGATGAGCTTCTAGACCTATCTGGTGGCAGATTCAGGATAACAGGATTTACCATGCCTGTAAAATCTAAAATAAACATAATAACCTATATCATTAGAGATTAAGCCATGAAGTGCTGAATATAAAGAGGAGCGCTCCCTTCCTGAGATGACACAGGAAGTGGATGAGCAGTTGCCATCACCTATCCCTCCCCACCCAGTCCCTCTCTGTCTCATCTGAGTTAGCCTTGAACTCAATGGTCTATTTATGACCTCTTTGCCCCAATTTTTCAAGAAGTAATGGGGGTGCATAGACATGAGGATGTGAATTGAAAGTCCCTGGAGAATTTTGAGTTTAGCATTGTAAAAATAAAATTTGTGAACATTTAAATAGACATTTTGTGCTCCCACCTTAAATTTAGCAGACTTAATAACGTTGAATTTGTTTGGCCCATGAGTGCTGCTTATTCTGGAACTGGAAAGCTTTGCAGAGTGATGGGATGAGGCCCCTAAATATCTCTGGGCTACATCTGCGCCCTGGGGGGTGTTTGTGCCCATACATATGTATGGCCATATGTGAGAGGCAGCAGCCTAAGTGTATGGATGCAAGTGGTCGGTCGTCTGCAGCTCAGTGTTGCTCCCGCACTGACTCCCTGTCCTCACCAGCTTTCTTTTCCTCAACCTGTAAGCAGGCTACAGTCAGAGAGAGCGACCCTTTGTAAATGCCCCTTTAGCCCTGTGTCCACACAGGAGCCTGCTTTCTGTGCCCCTCCAGTATCCCAATTCCTGTGCACTCTGATTCCAGTATCCCAGCCTCTCCTGATAACCCCAGGTGAAAAGCAAGATGCTCTGCAATGTTTGTTCCTCAGTTTTCAAGATGACAACCTTGCAACTTCTGCAGGGCCAAGACCCCGGAGAAAGCCAACACCTTGACACCCCTTTCCAATAAGAGCTAAGACTGTACTTTCTTTCTTTTATTTTTGATCATGCTGGGAGTGAAACCCAGGTCCTTGCATAGGTTAGGCATATCCCCAGCCCCTCACTGGGGGACTTTGGGCAGATGCTAAGCCACATTCCCAGTAGAAGATGTGATTATAATAATTTCTTTTGTCTAGAGCCCTGTCCCAGGACTTTATCCTATCAGAAATCTGGGGAAACTTATCTCTGCAAATTGTCTAGGCTATGGTTTTGTGCTCAGAAGAAAAGAATCCTCTCATGTGCTTCATCTCCATTACGCACAGGGCCACACGTACATCTCTAGGGCACCATGCTGCATCATGCTGATTTCTGGAAGCTGACAGCTGCTTTTCTTCCTTTGCTTTTCCAGGTACTGGGCCTGTCCCAGGGCAGTGTCAGCGACATGCTCTCAAGGCCAAAACCATGGAGCAAACTGACCCAGAAAGGCCGAGAACCCTTCATCCGGATGCAGCTCTGGTTGAATGGAGAGCTGGGCCAAGGTGTTCTGCCGGTACAAGGGCAACAGCAAGGGCCAGGTGAGGCGCTGGCGCCCTCTGCAGAGGCCTGGCAGGGACAGCTCCATCCATGAGCTTGCTTTTGCATTCAGGGGGAGGGAGCTGTTGTTATTGTTGTTGGTGGTGGTTTTCATTGGGGTAAGGGGAGTGGTGAGATAGAGTCTTTTTATATTTCTGAGACTAACCTCAAACTCACTATGTAGCCCAGACTAGCCTCAGACACACTGTGTAGCCAAAGCTGACCTCGAGCCCACAATTCTCCTCCCTCAGCCCCCCAAGTGATGAAAAGACAGGCATGTACCCCCATACCTGGCTCCTAAGGTTTCAGGAGTAAAGAGGATGAGCCTGGCTAATTTTATAAGCAGCAGAAAATTAGTTGCCGATTAAGAAAATGCTGTTTATATATAAATATAGATAAAGGTCAAGTACTTGCACTAGAGAACGGAGGTGGAAATCTCACCAGAGTGACTTCAGAAGAAAGTGTCATGGGCTGAGGCTTTTGCTACCTCAAATCCAGGGCTCTGACATGTTATAGATTTGTGTAGCCCTCATTCCAGCTCAGCATCCTGGCCCGTAGCTTGAGCACAGGAAGCCCCCTCCCTCTGGATTCCTGCTTACTCCTATATCTTTTGTGCAGTTAGGAAGCTCCAAGCCCTGTTTCCTGAGTAACAGTGTCTTTTCCTTCCACAGTCCTCCACTCCGTGGTGTCTCTACAGGACCCCCTCCAGCAGGGCTGTGTGAGCTCAGGTAACTAGCCACTTGTGTTTATTGCTAGCTCCACTGCTCTAAAAATCTGGGGTCTGGGAGTAAAGTGTACTATTCCTAACCACAGCAAACAGTGGCCTCTCCTACTTTGCCATGCTGTGCTCTGAGGCTGTTGTGTAAGCAGAATCAGACAAGAAATGGCTTTCAAGAATTGGCTTCTTCTATTAGGTAGATTGTCCTTGAGATCCACTGACCTTATATGTAGCAATAGTCATTTATTTTCCTGCCTGGGTAGTATTCCTATGGTGTGGTTATACCAAAGTTTGTATTGCATTGAGGCTATCCCTAGGTTGTGGCCATTACACATAGAGTTGACATGACAGTAAAAAGAGAATGGTGTCCTGATTGCAAACTCTGGACTTGCTTTCTGATGGCAGTCCAAAGGTTGACAGGAGCGATGATGATAAAATTCATGCTTTTACTGGATCCCTTCATTGTTTTGTAAGTATAAAGCTCTGTGTTTGAGGCTGGGGTCTATTGGAGGCAGATTTCAGGATCAGGGATCCCATTCTAGCAGCAGAGACAAGGCACCAACATCATTATCCCAGTAGTCATGATAAGGGACATCACTTTCATCTGGTGGAAGACCTGGGCAACCTTTGAATAAGGGGACTGGGAAGATTGGAGTACCAGAATAGAGTAGCCAAGGCATTGCTGTCCCCAGGAAATGCTAGGGTGAGATTCAATGGGTACTTAGGGTTCAGGAGAAGTGTAGGTGTGGACCAAGAAGCTCTGGCCACTTCCTACTGATCTCAAAGACTGGAAATGTCTCAGAAGTACCTGACAGTCCTTTTCTCTATGTCCTGAGGTCCCTGGCCACACTGCCTACATGCACACCTGCCCTGACCACAGCCATTGCTCCAGGCTCTCAGCACTGCCTTCCTACACTGAGCTCACAGTCAGCACTGCTTTCTCTCCCAGCTCCCAGGAACAGCCAGCAGCATGAGCTGTTCCTTTTTCTTTTCTCTACTTTTCTAAACATGTTGATTAGTCTCCGTATTCCATTGATTCATTGAAAACACAAACAAAGCTAAGTGAGGAACGCGTGCAAAGCCTGTCAGCTTGCCAGAAGGCTGAGGAGGGGACACATGTGCTTGGAGGGGAACAGCTGGGCAGCTTTAACAGTAGCTGCTGCTTCAAGATCCCAAACACACTCTCTCCCTCTCCCTCCTCCACCCCTACTCAGCCAGTGTGTGTGTGTGTCTCTCTCTCTCACACACAGAGTGGGGGGAGGGAGGAAGGGAGAGACAGAGACAGAGACACGGGTACAACAGTGGCCTCAAAGCTTTCCCCTGAGGATTTCATGGGTTTAGTTTGGTCCATACTGGACAAATTCACTGAGGAAATTACCAGCGTTCTTTTTCCCCAGCTTACACTCAGGATTTAGGAAGGAATGTGGCCAAGTTGGTTGTGATGCACTTCTGTGGATGTTTATGTGGTAAACTGTCCTTGCCTCCTATTTCACTGAGAAGTCAGATCCCAAGCTTGTCAAGGTAGAGCTTTCTTGATGAAAGCCTTTCACTCCTAAATATAACACTAAGTGTCCCTCAGCATCATGTCTCGTGTGTGTGTGTGTGTGTGTGTGTGTGTGTGTGTGTGTGTGTGTGTGTGACAGCATGGGTGTCAAAATCAGAGGGCAACTTGTGGAAATTGTTTCTTTCCACACTGTGGGTCCCAGGGATTGAACCCACTGAGCCATCTTATGAACCCCCTCCTTTTTTCCCCTCCAAGACAGGGTTTCATATAACCCCAGCTGGCCTCAAACTCACTAGGTAGCCAAAGATGGCCCTGAATTTCTGCTCCTTCTGCCCACACCTCCCGAGTGCTGGGATGACAGGTGTACACCACAGCACCCAGTTTATGTGGTGCTAGGGATTGAACCCAGGGCTTTATCAATGAGGTACATCCTCACCCCCCCAAAATGAAACTATTTTGTAATGGTAGTGTTTGTAAATCCTTGTGATAAATGACTCTAAAAAATTCTAGAACCTCTGACAGCTTTCATCATTGTTTTCTCTAAAGAACTCTGATTCAGAGAGTCCCATAAAATTCTGATTTTGCCATAGATACTATGGAACTCACCTCAAAGGTCCCCAACTGAGAAATATTCTCTGTCCCTCACGGATCCCTGACAGCTGTGCCTAGAAGTATGCAGCATGGCCTGCTCGGCTCTGGACAGTGATGGACATGCTTTCCTCCCTAAGATGCAGAAATGTGAAAGGACCTACCTGCCTTCCATATCTACTTGGCCAGTTGTATCTTCAGTAAGGTTTCCTGGGTCATTGCAGAGCTTAGGGGCCTAAACAAGGGACTCTGTGCTTGGCAAAAAGCAAAGTGCTGGCATGGGACCCTTTTCCTTGCCAAAGAATCCCCACCCAGGAGCTGGGGATGCAGTTTGGTTGGTAGAATTCCTGCCTAGCATGCACATAGCCCTGGGTCCATCTCCAGCACCCCACAAATCTCTCAAGAATTAGAGACAGGAAGATCAGGAGTTCTCATCCACTCTGGTCCTTAGTGACATCCGTATACCCCAATCTCTCTGATGAGGAAAGGCTCAGGTTCCAACTGCCTTAGTAGCTGTGGCCCTTTATATCATCTGGTAATCTGAACCTTGAGGCACAAAAGAAATTTAATGTCATTTTGAACAACCAGTGTCACTCTATGGTGGCGCGCGCGCGCACCGTGTGTGTGTGTGTGTGTGTGTGTGTGTGTGTGTGTGTGTGTGTGTGTGTGTGTGTGTGAAGATCAACCTTGGATGTCATTCTTCTGAAGTTGTCAACCTTTCAGACAGGGTCTTTCAGCAAACTCTGGGGCTCACCAACTGGGCTAGTCTAGCTAACCAGAGAGTTCCACCTTCCCAATGCTAGGATTACAACATGCACCATGGCACTCAGCTTTTTTTTTTTTTTTTTAACATGGATTCTCAGAGTTAAGGAAGCACACACACTAGATACAATCTGCTAAACTTATATAATACTTCCTTTTTACTTCTTAAAACTAACTTCTTCTGCACAGTTGCTTGAGCTGGTTTATTTTTCAGCCACTAGAGGAGAGAGATGAGGGGTAGCTCTGAAGAGACAGAAGGGACCCTCTCTTGATGACAGTCATCACAGAAATGATGGCCTCCTGGAGGGCTGCAGTGAGGGCTGCCTGTGCTCTCAGCTTGGGAACTTGTTGATACGGGAGCCTTTCATGACGGAAACTAACAAGGTGTTCTGCCTGTGCCTTTCATGCTGGCTTCTGGCAGATCTTGTCAGAGTGTACAAGTGAAATGACGGCCCATTTTCCATAGATTAGGCACAAAGCACTCAGCTTTTTCCCAGCGCACTGGGTGGTCAGGAAGAGCGGCTTCCAAGTCCTGCCCACCTATGAAGAATCACGCAGCTCCATGGCACCAGTGTCTATCAGCAGAGTATCAGCTGTCCCTTAGAGGGGACAGCTGCTTCAGGCTGGCTCTAGAATGGGTGGTCCAGCTTACCCCACCCTGCTGTGACAACCACAGCTATGCAGGTGAGGCCCTTGGCAGTTTCTCACAGCATGGTAGACAATGCCATTATGGTGTGCATCATGGCACTTGCCTGAGCTGCTGGGAAACCCTATCCCAGGAGTTTCTCGTCTCGGGCCCAACAGTGGGATTCTGATACAGTCTGTCCTTGACTAAGCAGTCAGTTCTTAGCATTTGACTGGACGAAAGAGGTAACAGGGTCAGTGGCAGCCTCAGAAAATTTTATAAGCCTGAATAGAGTAGGTAGGACCTTGTGGGTACACTAGACTCAAGTTACATTTTTCCTTCTCTTTGCTCCAAGACTGTCATGAGAGCAACTGGTTCTATCCCGACAGAAGGAGTCTGGCTGCATTCATGTAACTGAGGTTTGTGTATAGCCAATATAATACATTATACATAACCTCAGAAAACTCCGGGGGATAGTTCAGTCAGTAAAGATCATTCCATACAAACATGAAGACCCTAGTCCAATCCCTAGAATCCATGTAAAAAGCCATGTGTGCCGGTGCATGCTTGTAAATCCCAGTGCCGGGAAGGCAGAAACAGGAGAGTCCCTGAGTGCTAGGTCAAGGAAAGATTCTGTTTAAAGAAAACAAAAAACAGGTGAGCAGCAGTACCCATGGTTGTCCTCTGGCTCTGCAAATACATGTGCATACAGGTGACATACTCGCACACAAAGATAAAGACCTGAAAATCCATGAGTGAACTGAAAAGATTCCACACATAGCCACTGCCTGGAATGTTAGCCTTTGGGCCATCAACTTGGTGGCCCATTCAGGTCTCTTCTTCTGGTTGGCAGCCTACCTTAGATTATTTTTATTTTATTAAATGTAGCATATTATACGGATTCTCCATTCTGAGGCCAAAGAGGGAATTTCTAGAATTGGGCTATTGTGTGGCACATGTGGGCAAAGACTTGCCAGGTTGTCCCTGGTCCATGAAAGGTGATGGGACCCTGAAACAAAATGTTTCAGATAGGGAGGAAGCCTGAATGCACGAGAAGCAGCTAGTTCGGATGCCTCCTTAGAGCACAGAGGGAAGGAAGAAGGCGAAAGCATGCTGTTCTCTCTTCCTGTAGGACACTGTTGATGCTGCCCCATTAACGTTCAAGGAGCACGTGTGACCAAAGGACACAGCTCGCTCACCAGCTTCGTCACAGGCTTCCTTATTTATGTGTTGTATTAGGGACTGAGCCACACCTCTTCTCCTTGCTGAGGGATTCTAGGTGGGTGCTTTACCACTGAGCCACTCCCAGAGCCCTTGAAAGAGAGTCAGATTGGTTTCTAAACAGTGGCTTCCCTTGTACTCGTGGAAAGCAACCAGAATGGTATCGTTTAGAACCAGTGCTGACTTCTCCTGCCTCTTACTGCAGGTATAGCCAGCAGCAAAACAACTCTACCTTCCTGTCCTCCTCCAGGCCTACCTGGACTGTAGGGAAGCCTGAGTGGTGTTAGTTAGCTATAATGCTTCTAGGACATAGAGGCAAGTAAAATTTAGATGTGGGCTTTCCGGATAAAGAGTGTAACTCAGCAGGAACATACAAGAGGCCATAGAGTCCATCCCCAGCACAAGGAAATGAATGAATAAATGAATGTTTTCCTTTGGTCACCATTGCAACCTCTTGAGCTTCAAAAGAATAGTCAGAGGTCAGCATTCAGTATTGGGAGAAGGAGTCTAGAAACAGTCTTGCTATCAAAGGCAAACAGTGACCCAGCTATCCAGCCTCTTTTTGCTTCTCAGGACTGGCACTGCCTGGCCTCACTTTTCAGATTCCCATCTGCCCCAGGCACAGCCTCAGCCACCTCTCCTCCCTCTTTTGCACACCTACTTTGCAAAACAGAATTTACAGTATACTAGGCCTTTGGTACAAGAGAGAGAAGTAGGTCATAGGAGCATATGAGGACTTGGGTCTCTAATGTTCCAATGTAGGGATAAAATAAGAACCTGAATGCAGAAAACTCAGGTAATTTTAGAAGTAAAGTGGGATGAAAACAAGGCTCACACATTGTGTCTTCCATGGGCCACGTACTATTCTGATGTCCTTAGTAAGCAGAACTTCCCCTTGTGAGATTTCTGCTTAATCTACCAGGTAGCAGAACTTCACAAGGTCCTGATTTCAGTGGCCATGCTGCCACTGAGGTAGGTGTCTGTAGGAGCCAGCCCCAGGGGCCAGGGGATCTAGTCTCCTGGACAAAGCTACATAGAGAACCAAGGCAGGCTTCAAAATATCCAAGTAAAATGCTTACCTTGCAAGCATGAAGACCTAAATTCCATCCCCGGAACCGATGGGACGGCAGGCAGGACAGGGACACAAGTATGTGATGTGGCATGTGCTTGTAATCACAGCCCTTGGGGAGGCAGAGACAGGGGCTCCCTAGGTGTTCACTGGGCCAGTAAGACTACATGGTAGACTCCAGGTTAATGAGAGACTCTGTCTCAACAAAGATAGGTGGCTCCTAAGAAATGACACTAGAGGTTAACCTCTGCCTTCCATATATGTACCTATGTTGACACTCATGCACACATGAGAGAGAGAGAGAGAGAGAGAGAGAGAGAGAGAGTTAGTTAGTTAGTTAAAAATGGAAGGTCTCAGCCAGGCGTGGTGGCACACACCTTTAATCCCAGCACTCGGGAGGCAGAGGCAGGCAGATTTCTGAGTTCGAGGCCAACCTGGTCTACAAAGTGAGCTCCAGGACAACCAGGGCTATACAGAGAAACCTGTCTCAAAAAAAAAAAAAAAAAGGAAGGTCTCCTATATGTGATTGTGCCCCGACTGAAAAAGGGGACGGGACCATGGTGCCAAAGACAGACAACATGAGGCTCAAGCTTAGAAAGTTTATAGTGTTTAGATGTACCTAGCTAGGTGGTAGAGGGTTATGCTCCTTTGAAAGCCCTTCCAGTCTAAATCCTCTTGCTGAGAACAGCCCCGTTCTTAGGCTGCTGTTTCTTCATCCAAGTCAGACCCCTAACCCCATCTGACTAGCCCACAGTGCATGCTCAGATTCCCCGACTGGCCCTCTCTGGGACAGGTCAAGTCAGGAGGCAACCCAGAGGTATCCATCACTGGCTTCATCTCTTGGATTGTTTGTTCATCCCTGAAGAACAAGGATCTTAAATATAGTCCATGTCTGAACTGGCAGATGTGGGGTTCATCCTTTATATAAGGACCAAAATTAGCTTGTCATTTGGCACCTAAATAAAGCAGGCAGACTGCCTTTGTACCAACTTCACAATTAGGAAAGACGGGAACGGTAGCACATTTTATTGGATAAGAAGCTCCTGTGGTGATCAGGGTAACAGACTTGAAGTCTAGAAGACTGAACAGCAAAGCCTCAGAGGTTCCTAGGGTGTCCCTTAGTCATGTCCTCTCACTCTGTTTGTTTGTTTGTTCGTTCATTTGTTTAGTGTCTCATGTGTCCTGAGCTGGCCTCCAACTCTGCTCAGCTGAGGACCATCTTTACCTCCTGGTCCTCCTGCCTCCGTCTCCCATATACTGCTAAGATTACAGGTGTGCACCACCTCACCTGATAGGACGTGGTGAGGATATGCAGTCAGTCCAAGTACTAAACTACAGCCTCAGCCTAACTTGCTCATTCCTGAGTGAAGATCTGTATTATTTCACATGAGTGAAAACATTTCATAAACTCAGGGGGGAAAAAAAATAAGATGGCTCAGTGGGTAAAGGTGCTTGCCACCAAGCCTGGCAACATGAATTCAATCTCTGTGACCCACATAGTGGAAGGAAAGAACTGACTCCTGCAAGTTGTCCTCTGACCTCCATATGTGCACACACATATATACACAAAGTAAATAAAAGTGTAGTAAATTTTAAAACTAACACTAGGGTAGAACAGCAACAGCCAGTCAGGGTTTTGCAAGAAAAGAAAAGGTCCACCCAGCATGCCCGGAGCTGGGTTAGTAGAGGGATTCCCCAGGGGCTGCAGGAAGATGTTATAATCAATTACCACATCATAACACTGATGTATGATAATTACTGAGTGTTTCTCCTGAGATAGTACAGCATTTGGCAGGGATGCGGTTCCTTCATGGTCCACTGCCTGATTAATATGCAAATAATAGGCTGATTGCATGATGAATGCAGAAAATGAGCCCGCTGATAACAGGCGCACTGAAGCGGGGAAATGATAAATTACTTTTACTGACTGTCCTACATTAAGTACTCTTTCCCAACAATCTCATCACAAATTAAGGAAAGCAGTATGGCAAGATTAGGAGGATGTGTAAAATTATGTACCTTAATAGCTTTTCAAACAAAGATGTCTATAAGGAAAACGTCACCTGGTTCCTCATAGAGCCAAAGTAGTTCACCCATCTGAGTGGTCATTAAAAGACAGGAAGTAGCAAGTCACACCTATGTGTGCCGCTGGCTTCCCTTAGCCATGGAACAGCCTTGCTAACTTAACTCAGCCCAGACTTATTACCTGCATCCTGCCTGAGTGGCTTTCTTGTTGAGTGGGGACAGGCTGCTTGGGGCAGATGCTTCTTCCTGCACAGGTGGACACAAAGCTCATTGCCCACAGAGTGTCATGGGGAAGCAGTTTTAGAGTTGCAGTGGCAGAATGCCTGGGAAGGAAGGACAATTTGAGACTACTTTTTAAAGATGGGGCATAGTGACACTTACCCATGTCCTAGCTTTAGGAGGCCAGGGAACCTAAAGTTCAAGGCCAGCCTGGACTATAATAACCCTTTTCCAAAAAGACCACCTTTGACCTGGTCTTTCTGGAAAAGTTTAATTTATAGAACCCACAGTTTGGCAGGGGAGGAACAGGCAAGTGGTATTTGCATCCCATCACTGGAGAGACTGATACAGGCAGATCCACCAGCCTAGCCTCCTCCAATAGTTCCACACCAGTGAGAGATCCTGTCTCAAAAATCAAGGTGGGACTGAGAGCTCAGAGGTAAAGCACTTGCCTAAAGTATAAAGGCCCTAAGTGTAATTCCCAATACTACAAAAAGCCAAGGTGAATGGTGCCTAAAGAACGACTCCAGAGACTCTTTTCTGGCCTACGAGCACGCACAGACACACACACTCACACTCACTCGCTCTCGTAATTAATCTTTGATTACAGCAAAACAATTTAACTAGAGAGTTTGTTTGTTCCCTGCAGTAATATATATTTAGACTGTTTTGTGGCATGCACTTTCTCTTAACATGAAAGTATTCACTGATAAGTGTTCATACACACAGCTGGCTCAGTAATAAGGTTATCAGAGGTAATTTGAAAGCCTTTTTTCTCTATGGTCTGTAGCAAGGAGAACCCAGTGTCCCTGAAGCACAGCAAACTATGTCACCCAATGTCACTCCCACAGTTGTAGCAAGCCATGGCTTTCCTTCTAGACTTGATAATCAGCAGTGGTTATGACATAATGCTCCCAAGCTCTGATTTTGATAGGCTTTTTTATGACACACGGGCTGAAGCACATTAGGCAAAATACACCCAAGAACCTGTGCTCCGTCCCCAAGACCACAGAAAACAGGCATGGCAATGTACACCTATGATCCCAGCACTGGGGAGGGGAAATAAATAAACAAACAAGGAAGGAAAGAGATGCCAGATGTAGTACATGTCAATAATCCCAGCACTCAGAAGCTAAGGCAAGAGGTGTGAATCTGAGGCCTGTTCAACACAGAACTCCTAAGACCCTCATTTCCTTTTCAACAACTTACTTGGTGTAAAAAGGTGGGTGAAAAGCATCTCTGGAGGAGTAGGGTGCCACTTTTACATGACTATATCTCAGGTACCCTATCCTCTCCTAGGCTTGACTGTCACCAACCTCAGCTTTAAGGTAGCAGGTGCTTCTCCAGATCCCCCATCTTCATCCCAGAGTCTTCGTTAGTGGAACCTACTGAGTAATGTCTCTGCATCTGGCCTTAAGCTTTGTGATTTACATGGTACTTCCTTATGCACACCCCAGCATGCAGCCCTGCCCGGCACTCAGGGTCTCCTTACTCAGTGAAAGTCAAATGGTTCAGGAGTGGACAGAGAAGGAGGCATCAGCAACTCAAGTTAAATAAACTGATTTTATTCAACAACCTTGATTTGTTCATAAAGAATATTAGCCTCCCTAAGAGTTCCTTATGCAAATTTAGGAACTCCTATTTTCTTAAGTCCTGTCATTACACAAGGATAAGCACAGCAGCATCTACTATGCAGCAGATCTTTAATGCTATTAATTATATTTATATTTTAATTATATATCTATGGGATTATACATATGCACCACCATACCTGTTTTCTCAAATGTGCTCTGCCATCTCTGCTACATGTTCAGCCTCTGTGTATCCCAGATAAGCCTATCAGAAGCAGAGGTTGGGGGCTGGGCAGTGGTAGCACGTGCCTTTAATCCCGAAATTTAGGAGGCAGAGGCAGGTAGATCTCTGAGCTCGAAGCCAGGCTAGTCTACAAAGTGAGTTCCAGGACAGACAGGGCTACAGTCATGAAAAACCAAAAATGGAAAAATAAAATAAAATAAAATAAAATAAAATAAAAAGCAGACCTTGGGAGCATTAAGTCATAATCACTGCTGAAGTTTATTTCAAGCCTACAGACTTTAAGGTCTAGCACAGCATCTCATATATTCCAGACTTTGAACTCTTGATCCTCTTGCCTCTACCTCCTGCCCAACCTGAGTGCTGGGATTACAGGTGTGCACTACTGTTGATTGCAGTGCTGGGAATGAAACCCTGAGTTTGGCATATGCTAGGCAAACGCTCTACCAGCTGAGTAATACCCCAGCCTAGCGCTTTCCTTTCTGCTATTTAAAAAGAAAGGAATCCTGATAGATTTCCTGAGACTTAAGGCCAATAGGACTGGTGTGTTAACAAATAAGCAGGGAGATGGGGAAGGACCATGAGACCTACCACAGCCAACTGTTTGGCTAGGTTTTCCCAGAGGAAAGGTTGTCCACCCAGTGCTTGGGAACTGGCTAATGATAGAAGTCAAAGCCTTTTTCATGATGAGAAGTGTGTAGGTCACCCATGACACAACTGCTTGCTTTTTTTCTTTGGTTTTGTGTATTCGTTGGTTGGTTGATTGGTGAAGAAGTGCCTGTCCCAAAGCACACAGAGAAGAGTACACATGGCAAGCTGGGTCATGCATCAGAATAGCCTGTATTTTGGTCAAAACAACATTCATGTAGAAAAGAAGGCACCTTGCATTTGTGGCTGGGCCTCTGCTTCTAAGTGATAGGATTAAAGATACCTTAGTGACACATGACTGTAGGAATTTTGGGAAGGCCTCAGAATATATTTGAGAATCTGCTGCTTCAGACAAAGCCTAGGCACAGAGGCAAGGCCACCAAGCAGAGCTATATCTATCAGTGTCAGAACTCACATTACCACCTGGTCCATGCCTTGCCCTGTAAACCACAGGGCCTAAGGAGAATGCACTTCTCACATTCAGTACAAAGGCCTAGTCTGAGAGACTGGGTGCTCTCAGGATGTATGGAGCACCCACATTTTCTTGGTTGTACATAGCACAGTTTGTTCATCTGAACCAGGTTGGGAAGCACCCCAGGCTGGCATCACTCTCTTGTGACTTCCAAAGCTGTTGGTGGCTGTGGAAAGGTTCTCAGAGCTAGCTCTTCAGGCTGCCAGGGTGCTTGCTACACTTAGAATGTCCACACTGAGCTCCCTATAACCCAGTGACTGTTGTCCACAGCTACTGAGATCCATGCCCTGCTTTGGTTTAGTGGCACGTTCTCTGAGCACCCTATCTCTAACCAGACCATACCTCCCTCTTCTCCTGTAACCTGCTCCCTGCATTCTCCACCTTATCTTCCTTAGCTGTCATGAGAGTCACTTGGAGTTGCCTGGCCTGGCACAGGCTCAAAGTCTAAATTCTGGACATAATGAAAAGCGGTGCATCAGACCAGCCGCCAGTTAAGTAATGTTTGGGTTCTTGTCAGAATGTCACAGAGTACCCTGTCATTTTGTTTCAGCAACTTGTCCTTCTGAACGCACAGTTCGCCGTATGGCATGCCAGCAGTAAAAATGTCACTTGCAATAATTACTTTTTGGAGGAAATGCTTGCTGACTTCCTACCTTCAAGCTGTTTTTTACACAGTGGGGAGATAATCAAAAATGACTTCATCCTGACTGCTCAAATGAACACTAAATGGAATTTGGGTTATTACCGAGATAGAGAAGGGCTGGGCGTGGAAATTGCAGCAGCGGATCGGATAAACTGCAGAGCGATTTGTCTTGGAAAATTGGGGCGGATGTGTGTTTTCCATTGGCTTCTATTGAAAGCTTAAAGCAGCTGTTGTTTAGCCTGCTGTTTGGGGAATATGATATCTTCCATAATCCTTTTATGGCTCCTGAACACCTTGTGTATCTCTGCTTGCATCAAGCCGCTGTTCCTGCCCTTTGTTCTTCATAGCCAAGCTCCTCTTGCAAGATCCAAGGTCCACATACAGAAAAAGCAAATCCTCACACATCACTTGAGGTCTGCCTTCCATTGCTGTCAGATCCCAAAGCCCAGTGCCAATGCCTCTGTGCAAACCCAGGCCTGCAGCATGCTAGGCCAATGTTTACCACTGAGCCATGCCCCTAACACCCACTGGGGTTTTTAAAATATGCAAATTATCCTTATTAATTATCATAGGCCTAGGGCTGCTTAGACTATTGAAAGCACGGGTGGTTTTGTTGGGGAGGTCTGTCTAATTTCTCTCCAATGCCTAGCAGAGTGATTGCTTTAAAATGTGGGTGGAGGAGCCATCAAGATGGCTCAGCAGATAGGAACACCTGCTACCTAGTCTGAGAAACTGAGTTTGAGCCGTAGGGTCCATAAGGTAGGAGAAATCCAACTCTAAAGTTGTCCCCAGATCTTCACATATACCAAAATATGTGCACCCAAACAGATCTGGGGGGAGGGAGATATGTATGTTTGCCCAAACTGATACAGAGAAAGAGAACATTTTAAAAGAAACTTTAAAAACCAAAAATTTTTAATATGGGTGGATAGAATCAGGCAAGGTGGTACACAGCTTTAATGTCAGTACTCTGGAAGCAGAAGTAAAAGAATCTTCTTATGAATTTGAGGTCAACCTGCTCTACTTCATGAGTTCTAGGCCAGCCAACTCTACGTAGCAAGACCTTCTCTTTAAAAAAGCAAAGATGGATGAAAGATAGAAATGGGGAATGGGTAAGTGTATGGATGGGTGTGTGAATAATGGATGGCTAGATGAGTGGGTAGGTGGATAATAGACACGTGGATAGGGCAGAGAGGTTGTCAGGTCAGTAGTAGGCAACATTATAGATAGAAGCACACAGTTTTCCCATCCTTCTCTGGCTTTCATCCTTGCTCCATCCAAGGATATCTGACCAGATGGAGCCAGCTGGTTTCCCAGCCTGGAGTGTGGGCATGTGTCCAAGCAGGGTTACTAGGAGATTGGAGCAAGACACTGGCCAAGGTCCTCAGCACACAGCTTCATGCATATATGGTAATTTTAAAAAATTAATAATAATATAATTGTGTGTGTGTGCATGTATGTATGCTTTAAGCCCCTTTCTCCATCCTCGCCATGGATTGACTTCTAGTGACTCAACACTATGTTTGAGATCCCTGCTGCTGACACGCATGTGTTGTAGAATCACTGCCCAGAAAGGCCTCTAGCAGACACTTCAGTGTCACTTCCATGGTGGCTGCTGTTACAAGTGGTCACAAAGTAGGGTTGCTTTTTGGCTTGGCTTTTGTTGGTTTGGTTGCTGGCTTGGTCTGGACGGTGTTTTGTTGTTTGTTTGCTTCTGTACATATGTATACACGTACATCTTCATATGGGGTTCACATGCACATGATACATGTGGAGGCCAGAGATTGACATGACTTATCTGTCACTCTCCACCTTTATTTTCGAAACAAGGTCTCTCACTGAACATGGAGCTTGTCAATTCTGCTAGGCTGACCGGCTTAGGAGCCCTAGGGATCTTCTGTCTCCACCTCCCCCTCAGAACTGCTCTTACAGGTATCTTCTACTGCATTAGCCTTTAGATGTTTATGTGAGGTTGCTTTCCTAATTCGTTTTATTACATTTCTTTCTTTTTGTGTATCTGGTATGTGTTGGGTACATGTATGTCACACTGTGCATGTGGAAATCAGAGAGTAATCCTCAGGTATCAGCTCTGTCCTTCCACCATGTGGGTCCCAGGGACCAGACACAGGCCATCAGTCTCACCATCAGTCTTCACCTGCTGAACCATCTCCTGGGTTCTCAGAGATCCAGGAGAGAGGTCTTCATACTTTACAGCAGACACTGTGCCAACTGAGCCATCTTGTTTTGGGCTTTTAAAAACAGTCTCACTATATAGCCACTGAAGGCCTAAAATTCAAGAGGCTCCTATGTCAGCCTTCCTAGTATTGGGACTGCAGGGTGCCACTACTGCACTTAACCTCAGGGGAAGCATGTCTTCCACAGCACCCCTCCAACAGCACATATCCTGCCATGCAAGGGACTCCATATATCATCCAGATCCTCCTACCACACCTCTTTGAACCCTCTTTGTTCTCTCCTAAGTTGCTCTTGAACCTGCATTCCCATCCCACCTTCTAGCCTCCTGCCCCAGCTCTCACAAGGACACAGCAACACCATGTAGCCAAAGAAGCCCTCAGTTTGGTCCCCAGTTCTACATACAGCAGTATGTATATATACAGTATGCTCAGTATGTTCAAGGCCAGTCTGAACTACATGAGACACACTCTCTCTCTCTTTAAACAATAGCAACAGATAAAAACGGGACTAATCAGCTTTCTTTGACTTGAGACTATAGCACAGTAGTGCGTGCTGTGTGACTGTGAAGAGTCCCTCTCACCAAGTACTAGCCAGCCTCAGCAGCTGAGACCAGTATGTTACTTCCTTCTTCAGTAGTCTATAGTGGGGAATGCAGAGGGATAGTCCTCATGCATGCTTAGGTATACACCTGTTAGGTTTGCTGACCTTGCTTAGCCAGCATGCATGCAGGGAGCTGTTGAGTGCACCAACGGGAGAAGGACTAGCAGCTGCTTGGTGAGATCTCACTCCCAGACAGCAGGCAGCCCTGTGCTGTCTGTTAGGAGGGCAGCAATGATTTTGACCTTGTTGTGGGTTAAAGGACACAAACCTAGGAGAAATCTGTTTATCATGCTTGGGACGCATGCTATTCTTGACAGTAGTCAGTGAGTAAGATGGATGATCTGCCAAATGGGCCCTCGCATGGGTGAGTCAGGGTGAGTTTACAGTACAATCTTTTGCTGCTTCCAACACACAAACAACATTTCCTAGGTTTTAGACCCTGTTGTCTGGTGACCCAGGGGTGAGTGGAGAAAAGAAATCTGATTTACAGGATTCAAACTGCCTTAAAGATGGATATAGGCCATTTGTACCCCCATACCCATCTCTTTTACATGTCTCACAAAGCAGTTCAGTTGTTTTCTTAACCTGATTTTTCCAGGCCGAGCTTTATGAGATAGTGGGACTTTTTACCAATTTGAGAACATTACACAGGCTTATTGGATTCAATTGTGGTTCTGTTTCAGGTTTTGTTCTTTCTAGGCACTCATAAAAAAGCTTGTATTTTTAATATATATCCTACTCTCTGGATACAGGAGAGGTTATTAGCCTAAATGTCTAGAAAATATTCTATGAGGCTTGGGGAAGTAGCTTAGTGGTAAAAGCATTGGCTGCCTAAGTATGAGGGTCTGAGTTTAAACCCCCAGCACCCACATAAAAAGCCAGATGTAACTGCATGCCTACTGTAAGCCCCGTGCTTGGAGAGGCAAATACAGGAGGATCACTGGGACTTCCGGACCTCCAGTATAGCTCCAGGTACAGTGAGAGACCCTGTCTCAAGAGCATAAGATAATGAATGATAGAGCAGGGTACCTGAGCCTTCTCTGGCCTCCGTATGGTTGTGTACACCTGCACATACACACACGTACATGTATCATACTCATTATTCATATGTGTATGCCATAAACTGGAAGTAAAGTCTTCCTTGTTGCTATATTCAGATAACAGTGTTTTCTTTTTTGTTGTCTGATTATTTATTGGTTTGATTTTTCATAGCAATAGAAAGAAATGTACAGTATACTCAGTATGTTCAAGGCCAGTCTGAACTACATGAGACTCTCTCTCTTTCTCTCTCTCTCTCTATCTCTCTCTCTCTCTCTCTCTAACTAAACTTTAGTTTCAGAGCACTAAACATGCTCAGCAGGTGCTCTGCCACTACACCACACTCTCAGCCAAGGCAACAGTATTTTGGGCTACCTGCAGTGCTGACAGTGTTCCTGAGGGACCTGTTACAGCTTGAGGGAGCAGCAAACAAGAGACGACACAGAAGGGCCTGCCTTTGGACTCTAGCCAACATCACCAGTCAGTCATCTATTAGCCACTAGAGGAAAATAGCTATAAATAAGAGCATTTCAATACAATTATCATCACTCAGGCATGCTGTAACCACACCTTGCCTGGCCCCTCACACGTGGCCCTCTGGTGTATTAGCCTCAGTGGAAGAAAGGGAAAAGGGTGTGCCAAACACAGAATGAGACCACAGGCTGGGTCTATGGACAGGAGTCCTTCACACTTCCTTTTCCAGGCTCTCTCACTGTGTCTTTGGAGATTAGGATATGACCAGTCTTTATTCTAGTGCCCCCACACCAGGCTCAAGGCAGTGTGCCAAGCTTCACAGGTGTTACGAAGGTAAAGTGGGGTCATTGCTCGCTGTGTTCGTTTTTTTTTTTTAAAGATTTATTTTATTTATTATATGTAAGTACACTGTAGCTGTCCTCAGACACTCCAAAGAGGGCGCCAGATCTCGTTGCGGATGGTTGTGAGCCACCATGTGGATGCTGGGATTTGAACTTATCACCTTCGGAAGAGCAGTCGGGTGCTCTTACCCGCTGAGCCATCTCACCAGCCCCTCGCTGTGTTAGTTTTGTTGTTACTTTGACAAGGTACCAGATGGAAGCAACTTAAAGAAAGTTTATTCTGGTTCACGGATCCAGAGGATAATGCCCATTGTGGCAGGGAGGTTACAGCAGCAGGAGTGTGAGCTGCTCACGTGGCATCCACAGTCAGGAAGCAGAGCGAGACGAATGCTGGCGCTCAGCTCACCTTCTCCCTTTTCTGCAGTCCGGGACCCCAGCCCGTGGAATGGAACTGTCCACATGCAGAGAATATCTTCCCACAGTAGTTACTCAGGCTAGAAACCTCACGGGCATGCCTGAGGCTGGTCCCCTCAGAGACTCTGCCTCCTCTCACACTCAGCTGGAGGACAGATGGAGCACTTCCCACTGGGCACCTTCAGTGACTCCCAACAAGGCCCAGACTGTCCTAAAGGAACACGTGATTCCTGATGGTCTCCACACCAGTCTCTTTCTGGTGCCAGTCACAGTGTGGTCTAGATGAGCAAAGAGCTTGATTCTCTAAAGCAAACAAGACCCACATGCCCCGTGGGTTGATATACAACAGTCATGCCATCTTTCTTTGGTATCCTTCGTCCACTAGGCTCAGCACCTCTCTGGTAGTCTCACAAAAAAGCAGTCTGATCCTAAGGCTTGAGTCTCCCTGAACCACCAGAGACCAACAGCTAAGGCTCAAATCTTTGTAACCAGATGACCATCCTGGCTTATAGGCAACCCTCAACTAAAATGATCTGTCCTTTCTTGTGTATGCATGTAGAAGCCAAAGGACACCTTTGCCTCCCATTCCACAAGCACCACCCTTTTTTTTTTTTTGAAACAGAGTCTCTCACTAGCCTAGAGCTCACCAAGTATGCCAAGCTGACTGGCTAGTGAGCCTCAAGGGTCAGCCTGTCTCTTCCTCCCCAGTGCTGGGATTACAAGCATGCACTACAATGCCTGGCTTTTTTACATGGGTTCTGAGGATAACACTCAGATCCCCATGCTTGCAAGGAAACACTTCACCTACTGAGCTATCTCTCCACCTACTGAGCTATCGCTCCACCTCCTGTCCGTATTTTTTGTTCTTGAAAATATAGAGAAAATAATCACATATATTAGACCCCCAGTCCCTCTGAATTACCAGAATCATGGGGTTTGATTAGAACAAATCATAGCAGTCATAATGACATTTTTTTTTAGCAAAATGCCCTGATATTAAGCCTTCAGAAACCTTTTATTTGAACCTCTAGTTGATTTTTTTTTTTTGTCTTTGTTGGTGTTATTTTTGTTCCTTTAATGCAGAAAAATTAGAGGTTACACTTAATGAAAAAAATGACAAAATAACACAGTCTCAAAGTCTACCACAGTCCCCTTCTGGAATGGGATTTAATTACTGTTTCCTGAGGAATGGAAGTTGGTGTGCATGGTAAAAGATGACGGTTTGAGCAGCCATTCTTGCTGTGTTTAATTCTAGAAAGCACTCCAAAGACCTCTGCCAGCTGCAGCCCTGCCCCTGAGTCCCCAATGAGTTCCAACGAATCCGTGAAGAGTCTCACCGAGCTGGTCCAGCAGCCCTGTCCCACCATTGAAACCAGTAAAGAAGGCAAACCGCCAGAACCCAGCGACCCACCCGCCTCAGACTCCCAACCCACAACACCGCTGCCTCTCTCTGGACACTCAGCCCTCAGCATCCAAGAATTAGTAGCCATGTCTCCTGAGCTGGACACGTACGGCATAACCAAGAGGGTCAAAGAGGTGCTGACAGACAACAACCTCGGTAGGTCCCCATTGCCAGTTTCCTACTAGTCATTTCCTGTTTGATGCCTTAAAAGGATGAGGGAGAAGGCTAAAGGCTGAGCCAGCCAAAGGCTCTAAAATCTCCATGCATCCAACTTTTTTACATTGCTACAAGTTGTCATTCACAAAGTTCACAAAAGAAATTAAAAACAGAAATCTTGTGTTTTTAATTTTAACACAATTTAATTTGTGTTGATTCCCAAACTCATCCACCCAAATTCATGGTGAGTACCAGAGCAGAGCAGCTTAATGCTGCAGCATTAGGTAACTTTATGGATGTCTGAACAAGGTTTCCTCCCACTTTCTCTCACTGTGACTGCTATGTATGGGGCAAGCCCTTCAGGGATGCTGGCTGGATCCTGCCTGGCTCAGGCTAATGACTCAGTAGCTCCAAGGCCCCTGCCTGGCATCTTGAAGCCATCTAATCATGCTGCTGTTACTTCTGCAGTCCTGAGGTGGTCATCCTCTCAGAGTGTCAACCCCAGGCCTTATACATGTCAATCTTATACACGCTGCAGCTAACCTGGGCTCTGCCTGGAGTGGCTTTATGAGGCTGTCACTGCTGGATGGGAGCTGCTGTGACCCTAAGAGTATTAGTATTTTGCCACATTTATGCTATCAGGCTTCCTCGGGGCTGTATGGATCAGTCAAGCCCTCCTGGGTGAAAACTTGCGGCTTCTCTGCGAATCATATGTCCTCACAAGTCCCACTTAGAATGTCAATGAAGAGAGCACACTGAGGTGGCCCACAGAATGGCCCCAGCCGTGCAGCACCTTCAGGAGGGGACTATATGTCTCCTTGCCCTGATACAACAAGACAAGAGGAATGCTGTTGAGGCTGTGAGAGACAGAGCTCAGTCTGTGAAGAGCCCATGTAGCACTGAGTTTGAGCCCTAAAACCCATGTAAATAATGCCAAGCATGATAGCATGTTCTTAACCCTACTGTGGGGATTCTTGGAGTTCACTAGCCAGACAGGAAACCTAGCTGGAGTACAGGCCAGTAAAAGAACTTAAAGAAAAACACAGGATGAAGCACACACATACCACTAAATAAATATAAAAGGAAAAATTTAAATGAAGGTGGACTGTGCCTGAGGAATGACTGCCAAAATTGTCCTTTGGCTGCCACATGTGCGTGTGAGTGTATACTCACGCACGCGCACACACACACACACGTGCGCACACACACACACAAGTTGCTACTAAGTTTTAGTGAAATCTGTCAGTGACTTCTAGTCTGGAGTCAAGCCCAGTTGTCATCTTGAGCCCCCCACATCCCATTTATGCAATGTATTGTCCAAAACAGAACACAGGAAAAAGGACCATCCACTGAGAACAATTGTAATCATTCATTCATAAAAAGATGAAAATGTAGCTGCTGATTTGAGAACAGCCCAAAGCCCATATGTTCATCGGTTATTGAAATATGGAAGGATTCCTACACTTGAGTCATCCACTTCTTCACAGACTTGTCACGAGTCCAAGGAAGCAGGCCGATCACTCCTGCTACCCACTCCCAGATAGAAAGCATCCTTCCGTGTAAATGTTGAGAATAACAGAAGAAAACCTCCTTTCAAACCGCCAAGTTGTAAGATCGCAGTTTATAAATGACAAACACTGGAGCCTCCTCCTTGGCATCACTAGCCAGTTTCCATCCTCACTGGGGAGTTAGTTGGCCCCGGTTATATCGAGCGAGAGTAGTACCCTGCTGGCCTGCAGAACTTTCCAGCACTGCAAAGGACCAGTTATTAATCTGAAAAACTTCCAGGAAAGCCTATAGCCCATCACCTGGGTTTAGCAATCAGAAGCCCCTTGGTAGCTCTAACTGATCGTAATGTTTATAAGGAAAGTTATCTGCCTTCCCACAGGATTCTTGCTGTAGTTGTGGGCACAGATTGGCCAACTCCAGGCTACATCAAGCAGCAGAGACCCCTGGGCAAGTTTCAAATCTCTACTTAAGTTTGGATCCTGGCATGTTCAAACACTACCACTAAGCATACTTCCAGCCCGTCACTGGGGGATTCTAGGCAAGTGCTCTACCACTGAGCCACGCCTTCAATCTTGTAAATTCAAGTTGGGCTTGTTGTTGTTTAAAAAATTAAATTAAAAAAAAAAAAAAAAAAAACCTTAACTAAATTTGGCTTCACAGTCAACAATGTTCATAGTGTACAGTGCCACATCATTTTCTCTGGGTGTTCCCCTAGTGTTTTCAGTTCATAACTGAGGACATTACCACAAGGAGCATGAGCCAGCCTCCACAGTCTCTAGCTGCAGTGTGGAGCTGACACATTGTTTCCAGCATCCTATGACCCAGATGCTGTATTAGACCAATGGTGGCCTTTCTGATGCCAGTCTCTACTTCCACTCGATAGCTTCTGTTTACTCAAGCTTTTCCCATCAGTTCATATGGGTCATAATAGATTCTGATGTGTAACTTTAAGAATTGCAGGCCTCTCCCCTCAGAGGAATGGCTTTCACAAAGGAAGCAAACCCTTCTGTATGCATGTGTGTATATATGTTCCATATACACATGGAAATGAGAGGTCAATATGGATTGTCTTCCTGCAAACCTTAGTCTTTGGGACAGGGCCTTTCAGTGAACCTGGAGCACTGTGAGGTCTGGACTGGCTGGCTGTCAAGTTGCAGGGATCATCCTGCCTCCCCCTCCCCAGCCCAGGAATTACAGCCACAGACTATGTGCCCCGCTTTTTATATGAGTGCTGGGGTTCTAACTCAGCTCTTCATGCTTGCATGGTAAGGGCTTTAACGAGCCATCTCTCCCAGCCTTCAAGCCCTTCTTTTAAGCCTGTGACACAGTACAGACTTGGATGCTCTTGTGCCTTCCACAGCCACCTGCCTTGTGATCATCCCAAGGCAAGGTGTTTACTCTACATGGGAGGAGAATCCATGGAAGGTTTGATCTTCTCTGAGGTACACTCAGCAGAGGCAGCTTAGACTGCAGAAGCCTAACTATCAGTGAGCCTTTCAAATGGAAGCTTCCAGACTCCTCCTCCCTCCTGCTGTAAGCCAGGAGTCAAGTGCCTATTCGCTCAGAAGCCCCTTGACCTTGTTAATCACGTGCCTGCTTGGCCTCTGGTAGAAGTTGCCTGAGAGTTTAGCAGCTGCCATTCCACCCTCTGGGCCTGTGGGGGATTTCACTGAGTCTGACAGATGCTGCAAGTGTCCACCCTCAACTCACCTGGCTTCTGGAAACTTTTCTTTTAATTTTCTTTTTCCTGAGGCTATTGATAAATAGTTTAGGCTAACCTGGAACTCCCTATGTAGCCCAGGCTAACCTAAAACTGCTCATCCATATGCCTCAATGTCCCAAAGCTAGAATTACAAGTATGTATTGCCATACCAGCTACGTGGATGCTTTTCTGAATGCGTAATCATTTCTAGAATGATTACATATAGAATGTAAGTGTATTCTAATTTCCTTATCAATGAAGTTGTTAGAAGACAAGTGAAAGAAATGTTTCAGTACTGAAGATGCCACCCCAGGGTGGAGCACCAGCATAGGATCCAACAGCAAGCGGCCGGGGGTGTAACTCAGTGATAAGACTTCTCACCTCACACGCACAAAGCCCTGGGGTCTATCTCTAGCCCTGTAAAAACTGAAGAAAATACTTTTTTCCCCTTTGTTCCAGTCGGCCCCACTCGCTCCAGACAGCCCCGCTCGCTCCGGATGGCCCCGCTCGCTCTGGTCGGTCTCTCCTGTCCAAGGATTCGGTTTTTTTTTTTTTTTTTTTTTTTTTTTGGTTTTTGGTTTTTCAAGACAGGGTTTCTCTGTGTAGCTCTGGCTGTCCTAGAACTTACTTTGTAGACCAGGCTGGCCTCGAACTCAGAAATCCGCCTGCCTCTGCCTCCCGAGTGCTGGGATTAAAGGCGTGCGCCACCACAGTACGCTGTAGCTGACTTCAGATGCACCAGAGGAGGGCGTCAGATCTCATTACGGGTGGTTGTAAGCCACCATGTGGTTGCTGGGATTTGAACTCATCACCTTTGGAAAAGCAGTCGGGTGCTCTTACCCGCTGAGCCATCTCACCAGCCCTAAAGAAAATACTTATACATGTTTCTGTAGGCCAGGCCTCCACAATCGGGATTATTGAACCCTATGTCTAAGTTCAGGTTCTTGTTGCCTGCTTGCCCTCTGTCTGTCAGTGACCATCTCTCACATCTGCTTTCCAGGTCAGCGCTTATTTGGGGAGACCATTTTGGGGCTCACCCAGGGTTCTGTCTCCGACCTCCTTGCCCGCCCAAAGCCCTGGCATAAGCTTAGTCTGAAAGGACGGGAACCCTTTGTCCGCATGCAGCTATGGCTGAACGACCCCAACAATGTGGAGAAGCTGATGGATATGAAGCGGATGGAGAAGAAAGGTACCCACCCACCTTCTGCCACCCAGGCACCACCTCATTCACATATACACCCTTACTGCAAATCTTCCCACAGAGATGGGAGATATCGGTCACTGATCCCTCATCCAGACTCTGTAAGGCAGGGCACCATAGTTTAAACAAGTTTTAACCAGTGAGCAGCTAAGAGGACAAGGAAGACTTACCCTCTTTGGGGCCAAAAGTCTATAAATAAAGATCTCATGACCCTTGGGTGCAGCACAGTCTGTGATAATGGCTTATCTTCTGGCTGTCTTTTAGCATGTCTATCAATCATCTACTTTGTGTGTACCTCATGCTAAAGGCCCACAAAGATGTGAAGAGCTCAGTAAGATATGTATACTGATGGGCTAGGATTGTAGCTAGTTTGTAAAGTGCTTGCTTGACAAGCATAAGGCCTGAGTTAAAACGTCAGTACTACGGGAAATTAAAGAGAGAAATGCACTTTGAACCAGGCGTGATAATACATAACTGAATAAGAGGCTGGGGCTAGAGCCTTGGTGCTAGAGTACTCTTCTAGCATATATAAAGCCCTGGGTTCCATCCCAGATCCTGAGGAGCAGGGAGGAGAGCTGTCATTGTTGATCCATTTTGCCAAAGGTCTGCCACACTGGGACCTCAGGGAGCCCCTGCCAATCAGCCATGAGCCTAAACAGTCACTCTCCACCCATCAAGAGCCACCTCAACAGGCTATAGTTCATCCTAAGACATGACCCAGTCCTATAACCTCTAGGGCAGCTCCAGGCAACACCACATACTTGAAAAACCTAGTGACTTCCCAGTTTTTTTTTTAAGAGTGGGATGGAAGACCTACTAGACAAGTCAGGTATAGGGCCTTTAAAAAGCCATCACTGGGGAGGCTGAGGCCCAAGGACAGGTTCTAACTCAGTTGTTCTTAGCATGCACACAGCCCTGGGTTCCATCCCCAGCAACACTTAAACCTAGGAAGCAGTTTTAATGTCTTTAATGGCAGCATTGGTAGTGGAGGCAGGAGGATCAGGAGTTCAGGGTTATCTTTGGCCACCTAGTAAGTCTGAGGAACTCTTAGAGAGAATGAAAAGAAAAGAGAATGCTAGGCCTGCCTGGGCTACAGAGTGAGTAGACCAGACCAAGCAACATTTGTGAGACCCTAGCTCAAAGGTAAGAAGACAAACAAAAGAAGCTAGTAAGCACTGCTGCTGAGTTCCACCAGTTTCCAGTACTTACCAAGATAGTATTAAGGTGCCCAACTCCCTGTCAAAGCCAAGATCACCCACGTAAGGTGTGACACAAGGCCACCTCCAAAGCATTTTCCTGTCCCTTCAGATGTCCACAGAAAGGCTGGTTCATCTCCTCTCCAAATTAGGTGGTCCAGACTTTCCGGGCCTCCAGCTTCCTTCCACATGGGCTCTGGTGCCATCTTGTGTCACAAAAGTGTTACTGTCTCTATTGGGCCTGGACCATCTCTAACAGACTGGTGCCTTTAACTTCTGTGGGGGTCTCCAGTATCACTCCCCAGTCCTGATGGCCCACTCCATCTCCTTAATACTTCTTTCCCATCACCTGCCTTACCCCCCCAGTCTGCATCCTACAGGTGGTCAAAAATAGTACTGCCTTTACCACACAACCCCATCTCTGTTTCCATCTGTCCCTTCCTCCTGTCAGTCTAGCCACCTGGGTTCCTCCCAATGTTTTCTCCAACATCTCCCTCTTCAGCTTAGAGTTTGTTCTTTATCTTGTGGAGAATGGTTGGGATCGAACCCAGGGCCAGTGTGCAGTGACTTCATTCTCTACCATGGAGCCACACTCATGTCACTTCCCATCAGGAAGTCGCTTGTCTTGCTGCTTTTCTCATTTCTTCCTTTCTTCCCCCTCCCTTCCCTCCTTTTCTCCTTTCTCTATTCCCCTTCCTTTCCCTCTCCCTCCCTCCTTCCCTCCCTCCCTTCCTGTTTCCTCCTTTGTTATTAAGACTAGCCCACCATGATCCTGACCTGACAATCCTTCTGCCATAATCCCCTAGAGCTTGCCTTTTCCCTGTTCAGCGTCCCTACACAGCACCTCCTCTGGCCACCCTTGCTCCCTCCCTCCAGTCAGGCTCTCAGCCTTTGCTGCCCAGCACCATGGGTCCACTCCCATTCTCCAGGGCCTTAGTTTCCTCACATCATCAAGTCCAAAGACCAGCCTGGTCCTTCCAAACATTCCTCCCTATGGTGCTGGATGCCTTTGGCTGTCCATGCCCTTAAGATTCTTCAGCCCTTTCTGTAACATCATTGGCCCCTGGCTGTCCTCATGTCCCTAGGCCCTTCTTAGCTTCACTGTGGGAATGTTCTGTGATGTTCCATTTTGATGAACTCTTGCCTCGGTCATTGACTTCTATTACCATTGTCTTCTTTCCTTTCTACACTATTCTGTCCACTCTTTCTCTTGACAGGGTCTCACGCAGTCCAGTGATGACCTTCATCATCTGATCCTCCTGCCTCTACCTCTCAAGTGCTAGGATTACAAGCACCTACCACCTTGGCTTGGGTTTCCATTTTCTAAACAGCCTCATGCCATAGCCCATTTTTTCTAGTTAATGCAACATCATCCTTTGAGATGATCTTGAAATATCCTCTTTTCTGGGAAGTCTCTCAGTCCTTTCCAAGCTCTGTCTAGTGATCTCTATTAGAACCCCTCTCAGGTGCCCAGTGTCTCTGCCAGCAGGGTATTCATCAAGCTGGATCTTTCTGCAGCCCTCAATGAACTGTCGGGTTGGACAGGGACAGCTAGGAACCACATGACATCAGAGTTGGCCTCAGTCTATACTGAGGACAGTGTGGTTCCACTGCAGGGTTTTATTTGGGGGCTTTTTTGTTTAGGTTATCCTGGTTTTGTTTGGTTTGGTTTTTGAGTGCTAGGACTTAAACTCAGGGTATCATACGCTAGACAAGCACTCTGCCATTGAGTTACAGCCCAGCTATTTGGTTTTTGGGTGTTGTTTCCACACACACACACACACACACACACACTAGGTCTTAGTATGTAGCCCAGACTGGCCTCAAACTCATGAGTTTCCTCAGTGTTAGGATTACATATGCCCTACCACATCCAGGCTATATGTTTTCAGCATCCTGTTTTGTTCCCAGTGCTAAGTCTTTGAGCTGGTTTGCCAGCTGTCCCTGAATTCACCTGTTTTGTTTTGTTTTTTCTCTCCCTCTCTCTCTCTCCCTCCCTGCAGCCTACATGAAGAGGCGACACAGCTCTGTCAGTGACAGTCAGCCTTGTGAACCCCCCTCTGTGGGTATCGACTACAGCCAGGGCGCCAGCCCCCAGCCACAACACCAGCTGAAGAAACCTCGAGTGGTGCTGGCTCCAGAGGAGAAGGAAGCGCTGAAGCGAGCATATCAGCAGAAGCCATACCCATCACCAAAAACCATCGAGGAACTTGCCACACAACTCAACCTGA
This sequence comes from Mus minutoides, assembly GCA_902729485.2. Classification (NCBI taxonomy): domain Eukaryota; kingdom Metazoa; phylum Chordata; class Mammalia; order Rodentia; family Muridae; genus Mus; species Mus minutoides. Next base: position 3,307,176 of record LR749513.1, on the reverse strand, counting down.
AGACCAGCACCGTCATCAACTGGTTCCATAATTACAGGTAGAGCCCTAAAAAGACTCCCAACAGCCAGACCCATGAGAACCCACATGACCAAATACAGTGTACCCTTGGCTCCTGAAGAGACCCCAGGCCAAAACATGCAGTGTGAAGAGCTGGGGAAGGATTAGTGTCCCAGTGTGCATGTGCATGCTCGAAGTCAGAGGGACTCTCAGGACTCAGTTCTCTCCAACCACCTTACAGGACTCTGGGATGGACTCAGATGTCAGGTCTGTGTGCACAGTGCTTCTGCCAGCTGATTCACCTGGTGGTGCCATCTTCATTTTAGACAGGATCTCACTTACTATGTAGCTTTGGCCTAGAATTTGCTATGGAGACCAGGATGGCCTTGAACCCAGAGATCTGCCTACATCTACCTCCCAAGTCCTGGGGTTAAAAGCCTGAAACACCACATCCAGCCCTATTTTAAAAAGACAGCTAGGGATTAGTGGGATGTCTTAGCAGGTAAAGTTACCTGCCACAAAGCCTGACTGCCTAAACTTGATTCCCAGTCCCACACAGAGAACAATTCCTGACTTTACACACGTGCCATGGTATATACATGTCCTCAACCACACCTACCTCACACATGCCTGCAAGAAGAAAATTAAAACAAAACCAACAACAGAATCCTTCAGAATTAACCTAGGTCTGGGGTGTGGCTTGTTAGTAGAGCTCTTGTCCACAGTCACCCTGAGGAGCTGGGGGTGTGGCACAGTGGTACAGCCCTGCATAGACAAGGCCCTGCTTAAATCCCCTATACCCTCCAAAGCCTACTTTCCTGTATAGCTTTTCTAGATATCAAATGCAGGGCTGCAGCAGTGTAGCTCAGTGGGAGGGCTAAGCATAAGTGTTCCATCACTAGCTGTCAAGTAAATTGATTAGTTAAAATTAAAGATAATATAATCCCAGTACCTAAAAGACATCAAGAGAATGAAAAGTTTCAGTCTAACCTGGACTACAGAGTAAGATCCTATTTCTGAAAGTAAATAAATAAATAAATGTATGTCCTCCGACCAGTGTTCAAGCCCAGAATCACTATTTTACCAAGACAAATCCCACATGCCCACCAAGGCGGCTGGTGTATTAGGCCAGACCCTATACTGCCCTTTTGCCACTTCCAGCCCTTTACCTCTCTGCCTTACTGACTAGAGCAAGCTTCCTTCACTGCAAAGGCCCTGTAAGAACTGGCATGGCAGTACACACCTGTAAACCTAGCACCTAGGAGGCTGAGATAGGTAGTTCTAGGCCAACCTGGGCTCAGAGAGAGAAAGCTTGAGAGCAGATGAACTCAGAAGTCCACATTTGTTTATCTAAGCTGAAGCTAGTAAATGGCAACGCCAGACCTCAGACCATCACACCTGCATCCTATTTGTAAGACTTAGCTTAACTACCCACCTAACCTGCCACCTGCTGACTGGGCAGAGCACAGCTCTTGCTGCCATGAGGCTTGAAAACAGAGCCAGCACCAGGACTGGTCCTCCAATTCTCAAGTTCCTGAAGCTACCCAAGGAAAGCTGATGCAACCTGGGTATTTCTGGGACCTATCAGAACCTCACTTTTCTGAATTACAGCTTAAAAACCTTCAGGAGAGATGGTTCAGCAGTTAAGAGCACTGGCTGCTCTTCCAGAGAACCCAGGTTTGGTTCCCAGCACTTACATGGTGGTTCTCAGCCAACTGTAACTCCAGTTCCAGGGACATAACACTCTCTTCTGGCATCCCTGGACACCAGGGATAGTGGGTACAAATACATATATGCAGACAAAGCACTCATACAAAAATAAGGAAATATTCTAACTATGGACCAGGTAGACTACTATCCTAAGGTTCTCATATCTTGAGCTATACCCATACCCCCAAAATCAAGCCTAGGACCTAGCTGTGCATTCCCTTAGTTATACCTTGTAGTGCAGCCCTACAGTACAGCCCTACCTTCCTCTTCAGGAAGGTGAGGCAAGAAGACTCAAAATTTAAGACTTTAGGGTAAATTCAAGGGAAACTTAGAAAGACCATGTCTTAAAACCTGAAAGCTCAAGAAATGTTGGGGGGATATAACAGCACTTGGCTAGAATCAGCCAGTCTGGAGTTGAGGGCATGGCTCAGCTGACGTGTCTGCTTGGCTTAAAGCCCTTAGTTCAGTCCTCTAAGATGGGGGTACAGAATAGGGTACTTCCTCATTCAGTAATAGTATGAACAGATAAAGAAGTCTTAGCCATGTCCAGCCCTAGAGTCCACTTTCTGTAGGACACTTCACCCAAAGATGCTTTTCTAACAGTCAACATTTGCTTATCATGCAGGAAGACAAACCTAGAAAGTTGACTGACTGAGCCTAGGACTATAAAAGTGATGGGGAGTTGAGGGGGCAGGCTCTACTTAAGGACTCTGTGAAGGAAGCATTCTGTCCAGGCATTCAGTGTCTCAGCAAGTTACCTGCGCACATTCCCACCTAAAGCTGGGATACGCTGCATTAAAAAACTTGGTTGGGGCTGGAGAGAAGACTCAGTGGTTAAAGAGCACTGGCTGCTCTTCCAGAGGACCTGGGTTCAGTTCCCAGCACCCACATGTGTTCACAACTGTCTATAAGTCCAATTCCAGGGGATCTGAGACCCTTACACAGACATATGTTTGGGCAAAACACCATTGCATAGGAAATAAAATAAAACAAAGTTAACAAAAAAATTAGTTGAAACTAGGCATGGTAGTCCACACCTTTGATCCCCACACTTGGGAGGCAGGAGCTGGCAAATCTCTGTGAGTTTGAGGCCAGCCTGGTCTCCATACAGCCAGAGCAAAAGTAAGACTATATAAAAATATATATATAAATAAACTTGGTTGGAGGGATGGCTCAGACATTAAGAGTACTTCCTGCTCTTCCAGGGGACGTTGGTTTCCTTCCCAGCATCCATATAGTAGCTCACGACTGCCATAACTCCAGTTTCAAGAGAGCCATTGCCCTCTTCTGACCTATAAGGGCACCAGGCACACATGTGGTGCACACAGATACATACAAGCAAAACACCCATACACATTTTTGGGTTTTTTGGCTTGATATACTAAAAGCATATACTTAGTTTCCTTCCTACTTGATGAGCTGACTCTTCAGCGTCAGTAGTCAGTTGAGGGTACACCATTGGGTGGAGGCCTGCTAGAGGTCCCTGGCCTGGGGCTCACAGCTGGAGTAACAAGACTCCCATCTTGGACTACATCCAATAATTGGCTTTCCACTCAAGTTTCATTTAAGTCAATAAGTTGTTAGCACTGCCAAGAGCTATGCTTTCTGCAGAGTAGTAATGGACCATCAGGCTAAGATGGAGAAGGAAGAAATGGGCCAGCCAATAACTATAAGATAGAATCCCAATTCTCAGAACTATGAAACACAATACTAGGTTCAAGGCTAGTCTGAGTGAGCCACAAGACAAATTCAAGACTATTCCTGATCTGGTGTTACATAACAAGGCCAGTCTCAAAAATAAAATAGAGCTGGGGATGTAGCTCAGTTGGGAGAGAGCCTCTCTCCCTAGCACCACATAAACTTGGAACCCCAGCACTGGGGAAATGGACTGGAAATTCAAGGTCACTCTGGCTAATTTGCAAGTTCAAGGCCAGTCTGGGATACTTGACATCTTATCTCAGAAATATTAAGCATGTGGAACATTATCTCAGAAAAATTAAGTATGTGGTAGAGAGAAGGTGGTAGCATCTCAACACAGAGGCAGGGTTTGGGGGAGGGAGAGGTGCAGACAGGAGAGACCATTCAGGAGCAGGCTGGCAGTGACTGTAGCAGGTGATGGGGCAGGGTTGAGGCTAGGGCTGTGCACAGGAACCTCACAGCCTCCACTTGTGTCTCACAGGTCTCGGATCCGCAGAGAACTGTTCATTGAGGAGATTCAGGCTGGAAGCCAGGGCCAGGCCGGTGCCAGCGACTCACCTTCAGCTCGAAGTAGCCGCGCTGCACCCAGCTCGGAAGGCGACAGCTGTGATGGCGTGGAAGCCACCGACGCCGAGGAGCCGGGTGGCAACATAGTGGCCACCAAGTCTCAGGGAGGGCCGGCAGAGGTGGCCGCAGCCCCGGCAGACCGGGAAGAAGTGACACAGCCGGCTGAGAAGGCGAAGGCACAGCCACTATGCTCGGGGACCCCAGGACAGGACGACGGTGATGACGCAGGCCGGCCTAGGCCACCTCCCGAGGGCCTCGCTGACGCCCCAGCGCCCGTGCCAAACCTCGCTGCACCCGCGACCGGAGAGGACGCCGCTACCTCAGCCACTGCCCCGGCCCCGGCCCTGGCCCCGGCCCCGGCCCCGGCCCCGGCCACCGAGGCCCCCGGGGCGGCCAGGGCGGGCCCTGCCGAGAGGAGTTCTGCGTTGCCAAGCACCAGCGCACCTGCCAATGCGCCTGCGCGAAGGCCTAGCTCACTGCAGAGCCTCTTCGGTCTGCCCGAGGCCGCGGGCGCCCGGGACAACCCGGTGCGGAAGAAGAAGGCTGCGAACTTGAACAGCATCATCCACCGCCTGGAGAAGGCTGCCAGCCGGGAGGAGCCCATCGAATGGGAGTTCTGAGGGCACTGGGCCTCCGGGCCTGACCAGCAGGGCCTCGCCGGGCCTCGCCGGGCCCACCTATGCCTAACAGGTTCCCCGGGCTCAGTCAGCACGGGCAGTGTGGGCTGGGGCCGGTGGATGTGCAGGGCTGTGCCGAGCCGAGGCCTGGACGTGTTGCGCACTTATCGCCCTGCGGGCCACAGGGCAAAATCGCCATAGGCCAAGGTGCATATAGAAAACAAAGGAGCATTAAGCCCAATCTATGTCTTGTTTTCAAGGAAGAAAACGGAAATGTGTAGTCAAGCTTTTTTGTACCCTGAAGTGTTTTTTTTTGTTTTGTTTTTGTTTTTTTTAATTGCCCTAAGTGATTTCCACAGGTTCTGGAATTACTCTTTACAGCTTTTGCCTTGTGCCCTCCTCTTTCGTGTGGGCTTTAAAAAAAAAAAAAAAAATCAAACCCACATATTAAAAGGGGGCTTTTTATCTGCCATCTAATGGCTTCAGAGCGATAATACACTATTATCTTCTTAAACCAGGAAGGGGGGGATTTTTTCAGAAAAATTAAAAAAAGAAAGTTTTTGTAGCTGTTCAGTTGCCACTAAGAGATTGCACAGTCAAACCGACTCTAAACACACTAGTTTGGATTCCTAAATATTTTCAAGAAAAGAATCTTCTCGTTTGAAACTTTGAATTAAAATAAAACACATTTACTCCACATATTTTTTAACAAAAAAAGAAAAAAAAAAGAAAAGTCACATCAGGAAAAGTATCTGATTTTGTGGTAGCTGATGTAGTGTTTTCTTGTACGTAACTAGAATCCTGACATGTAGTGCACATTGATCCATAGCTTTAACTGGCTCTGGGCTTTTGCTGGCCAGAGTTTGTTTAATACACTCCATTCTAGGCCAAATCAGGACAAAAAGAAAGATCCGAATCTAGGTATTTTATAATCTGCTTTTTAACCTCTAACCGCAGAGCACGCTGATCAGACCTCATATCTCGGAGGTTTAGGAGACAAGTTAGAACTGTAGCATGTACCAGTTCATTTTGTTTTATTTATGGTGTCTATGTCTGTGTTGGCACATCTGCGCATGTAAGGAAGGAAATGTAGGCCCGCAAGGTCTCAGCAGTTAGTCCCGCACATGCAGGCCACCGTCTGCTCATCTTTCCTTGGCACAGAAGGCACCTCACCTCATGCCACTCTCCAGGGCACCTGACAGACTGAGCCCCTCCCCCGCCCCACCCCCAGGGGAAGATGTTCCCTATGCTCAGGCAGGGCTGGCGCAGCTCTGTGCACGCACTCTCTTCCTCTCTCTTCTCATCCCCTTCCCACCACAAGCACTGATAACCCTATCTCCTCGTGGGAAGCTTCCTTTCCTGCAGAAGAGAGAGCGCTGCAGTCTGGGCTCTATTCCCATCCCTGTAGAGATGGCCCAAACTCACCAAAATGGTGACACTCTTCAATTCCAGACCAGACTATTGGCCCTTCATGAATTTCTAATCTCACTTTTTTTTTTATGCACAGTTTAGGGCAATCTAAGTACAAATCAAAAGTCTAACTTGTCTCTTGATTCCTCCCGTTGTCTATGTGTATATGCGTGAGTATAGAGGTGGATGAAAGTGTGTGTGCGTGTGTGTGTGTGTGTGTGTGTGCAATTTTATACGTCTGTGTATTTTCTTAAGTATCTGTGCACACATAGAGTGCATTACTGCCACCTTTTTCAATAAGCTGGTTTATCAGTCATGGCTTCTACAGGTTTTGCTAATTTAGACTCCTTATTGCCATATCTTTAAACTAACAATAGATGATTTCGGTATATATATATATTTTTTTTTGCTTATTTATAGGTGCTGTATTTTATTATCTGATTGTTAGGAAGGGATGAAAGGGGCAAATATTCTTTAGAGGGATAGACTGCCGGCAGTATTGGGTATAATTTACAAGATGTAGCTGTCATACTGTACATTACTGATTGAAAACTTTTTGACCGTATTGTGTATCATTGAAACTTTTGTCTTAGGTCAACATCTTTGGATGACATTTTAATGGTGCATTCATTATTTCTTAAGTTTAATTAATTAATAGTACTTTTTTTTATTTGGGAGGGTGGGAGGGAGTTCTAATTTTAAAGGCATCTCCCACTATTGCACCTCAGTGTGCGTGTTATTCCTTAGCTTGTAGGCTTTGACTGTCAGATGTGAAACCACACTTCTTGCATGATGTTTGGAGCTTATGTATTTTCATTCACAGTCTTTCAACCTGCAGCTGCAAGCCCTTAGTTGGAGTTTTCACAAACTGTAAGAGTCACGACACTAAAGACAATGCCTTTTCATGAACGAGAAGTTTCCAAGAGGCTCTAGGAGGCTGGGAGGCAGGCCCCTGGCTCTGTCTTTGGATGGTTGTATCACTCCTAAGCTTGAGATCCAGGTTCGGTGAGAAGAGAATTCACAGTGGAGGGACAGAAGGGAAACACAGAGTCCCACCTGGCTCTGTGCAAGGAAGAATTCCTTCACACCAGGGAGTCATTAGGGACACGGAGGAGCAGAGTCACTGGTGGGATTATGCCACTCCCTCCACAGAAACCTCAAGGGAACCTGTCATCATGGGTGATGATCTTAAATGCCTAACTTTCACTAAAGTGAGAAGCAGAGTTAACAGGACCGAGGAGGGTAGTGTGCTAGTTTCAAAGGCATGTCTGTTACTTAACCGCAGCCTTAAATCTGCGGAAATGGAAGTTGAGGTTTTTTTCCCATCCTGGCAGCCACACAATAGCAGTGTAAGACAGCCTTTGACTCTTCCAAGCAAGTTTCTTTAATTTTTGATCTAGGTTATTAATTTCCATCCTGTCTCTTTTGCCAGACCTCCATCTGGGTGCTTGATACAATCACTTGGTTAGGTTTTTGCTTGAGTTCTGTATTTGTATTTTCTTATTTATTATTATTATTATTGTTATTATTTTGAGATCCCAACTTAATGGTGTTTGGGGTTAAGCTAGCACTGTCTGTAGTATGTCTAAGAGCTCCAGTAGATAACACAGAAACCTGGGGGTTATGTCTGCCTCCTCCTGCCCTCCCTCCCTTCCCAGTGAGTCCAAGGGTTCATCTTTCATCTTGAAAAGCAATATTCAAGTGCCTTGAACAGCGCTCCCTCATGTGGTGACCTTCCGCTGGCTGGAGATCCAAGCAGTAGCTCCCACAGACAGCCAACCATCCTCTTTATACTCTCAACTTAAAAAGCTGAATTGTACTTCTCCCCAAGGGGAAAAAATGGTTCCATATAAAACACTAACACTTCATCACAAGCCACTGTTCCATTTCAAATGCCTTTTTCTTAATTAGAGGCAGTAATCCTAACTAGGTCGTTACCCAGTTGGCTAAGTAGGAGCCTGGCATAAAATCCATGTTCACATCAGGCCCTCTTGACACCTCTTGCTTCATGCCAAGTCCCCTTATGGCATCCGAAGTGGCAGGAATATGGGTTCTTAGACATCTGCCCACTCACTTTCTCACTGACCTGGCTCCCAATCACCACCTCCTTGAAACAATAGTTGAGATGTCTGACCACTGTGTACTAGACCTCTCTCTTTAAAAATTAAATTTAATTTAAAAATGCAGGCACTTAGCTGAAGTTGATATCTTCCTAGCTAGCCACCCTGAAAAATACCTTGAAGTGGCTTATCCTGGGTTTGAATCAGGGCAGAGTCCCGGGGACATAGTATTAGGTGTTGGGCCACACCACTCTGAAAAATGAGGCAAGAAGACAGCTATCAGCCTTCGTGCACAGATGCTTCTGCTTGCAAAGCTCAGGTGTCTGTCTCCTTAGTAATCTTCCCTCTGATGGGCATCTCTTTTCTCCTTGTTGAAAGTCAGATCTGGTAGATGGCCCAGAATATAGCAGGGCTGTGAGCTGAGTGTTCCTGACTCTTGTGGCCAACAAAGTCCCTGCCTGTGGCCACGCCATAGACCTACATGGCCATCCTTCTCTACAACCAGGGCCATGTTGAGCTGTGGAGCTTATAAGCAAGCTCGGCAGGAGGCAGCCCACATCCAGTGCAAAGGAGGCACGCTCTAGGCATCAGCTAAGCACCCAAGGTTGTGTAGCTGGGAAAGCCCCAGAGCTGGAGAGTCCAAGTGCTGATGCTGGAGATGCTCTCCCTGCCTCAGCGAGACTGGCTCTTTGTCCTTTCAGAGCTGTGTTCTCTTACACACAGTTCTGTGAGCTTTAGGAACCCTTGGGATATTTGGTTCCCGTCACATGCTTCTGCTCTCTGTCAGACCCCTGAATCTGGGAGCCATCCTTGCAGAGGAGATGGGGTAGAGCAAAGGTCAAGAACACATTGGGGGAGTGGAAGGCTCTTAGCAGTGCTCCTCCTGTCCTTCAGTGTCTTCCCCTCTCTGTTCTCTTCTACCTCACCACTTGATGTCACTCAGAATTGTGAGGGTAGGGGTGGGAATGGGGCTTAAGAGGCTATAAGCTAGACGGATCATCTCATCTTGCTTGGCAGGTGTACTTTTTGCCTCCTTCAGTGAACACATCCTGAAGTGGTGTCTGGAGTCTGCTAAGCACAGGAATTTTCCTCTTGGCTTCCAGCTGTTCTTGAAATTCCAGCAGCTGTTGGATCTGTAGACAGGAGTGGTCTCCAGCCTCAGAAATTCTTGCCTTTTGCTCTGCCTTCCCACACAGCTGTCAGAATCCATCACAGCCATTCCTTTGGTCCTGGTTTATCCCCCAAATAATATGAGCACACTTCCCCAGGAACTGTGGCTATCCGAGTGTCTCGTCCCTAGACCTTGTGATGAGCTCTGCTTTACAAACACAGCTCTCTCCAGGACAGAAAAGGTTGGACAGCTTTCTTCCCCATGCATGCTTGGTCTCTACTTCCCAAAAGAACACACCAGTTTCTGTTCCCTGTGGTAGGAAAGCAGCTCCCAAGACAGCGGTGGGTCTGGGCCATACTGCTCTGGTGGCCAGAGTGTACCTGTAGCACATAGGGAACTTTGTTTTATTTTGTTGTCTCCATCATGAATGTCAAATTCACTAGGCACAGCTGCCACTGCAGTTTCTCTGAAACTGAATCAGGGGAAGGCATTATGGCCACTTTAACCCAGGTGGCTAGGTTCCTACCCACCAATCTGACCAGTAGACTTGCATGCTAAAAGAATGGGCTGACAAGAAATTTTCATTCTGCCAATGCTTTTTAGATGGAACGTGAGGGTAGGAACAAGCTCCTTAGTAAAGGATACCACCCCAAGACCTCAGGCTCAGCCAGTGGAAGAAGGCAGCTGAGGAACAGTAAAGGAAAAGCCAGGATTCCCCTGTGTACCGCTTGAGTACCTGCTTCTTCACTGAACCCCCACCCCACCCCCGTGCCTGCCCCCTACTCCTCTCCTGCTACCTTCCCTCCAAAGATTCCACGGCCACGTCTTCAGTGGCATATCGAGTTTTCATTTTTGGACAAAGTGACATTTAGCTTTAACAAGACATTTCCAAAGCTCCTGGTCTTCTTTGAAATGCTGACTTTAAAAGTTCAGCATTGTTGCCAAGAATGGGGGGTGGGGGTGGGGGCTAATGAAAGAAAGATGTTAGATTATGCATGAATGTGCACGCCCCAACCCTCAGTTATTCAAGTTTCAAATGCCTTTGAGTTGCTTTTCATAGATGGGTTTAGTGTGCTCATGTTAAGTAGTCTGTTACTGTAATTTTCGTAGTATTCTGGCTTTAATTTCTACCACAAATATGCTATGTACTAAGCTTTCTGTGATCAGAAAGGAAAGGTGCCTTAAATCCCAATACCACGCCTCTATCCCTATGGAAAATATATCAGAAGCACAGCGCCAGGAAGCATTGGGACTTCCATTGGCAAAATAGGACACCATTCAGCAAGACACATCCGAGTGGCACGGGGCTGCTTTTGTTTGCTAATTCCTTTTTTTTTTCCTCCCAACCCATAATTATCTTTTATTTGTTATTTGTTTTATTTTATTTTATTTTTTTTTTTTTTTTGTAGTTCGCTTTAAACAGGAAGCACTTAATAGATGGCTCTGTGTCGACGCTCTGTGCAATGGAAATCACGTTGCTTTGGTTGGGGGGGGGGTGTTTTGTTTTTCTTTTTGAAAAAGATAGCGTTATTGCACACCAAATGAACTCCTAAGTAAGCTTTAGAACCAGGATCGATTCAGGTCGTGGATGGGTATGTTCACTGTAGTTCTGTGTGTTCATGAACCAACGGGCAAGCTGGCCTCCCTTGGCCACTGAGGCTCAGCCCTGAGCCCTGGGTCATGGCTGCCTGGGTTCCAGCAGCGGGGAACTTTCCAGAATGTCTGGCCCCACAGTTGACCCTTGAAGCACTTAACCCTCTCTTTGTGGAGATAGACCAACTGCTACTGATCTGTCAGCGTACTCGAGGGTGATTATAAAAGGATGTTTCTTTAAGAAAGAAAAAAATATTTCTATCTTCTAATTTATTATTAGGTTAATCATTTAAGTACTTATCAGGAGTGTGTTGTCATTTTGTGTTGTTGTTGCAAATGCTTTTGCTGTCACTCCAGTGATTAACTGTCCCTTGCTCCCCACCTCTCTTCTCCCCATCCCTGAGTCCAAAGAGGTCTGGGGACCAGCAGTGGGAGACATGAGGGACAGAAGGGAGTCCTCCAGCACAATCAGACACCTGTCTCCCTAGTAGCCACTCAAACCTGGTGGTCTCTACATATCTTAACTGTTCAATGCAGAGAGTTGACGAACAAAGCTACCATGTCAGGCAGTACTGAGGGAGGCTTGCTCCCAGAGGTGCTGCGATACAGTGAGAAAAACAGAAAAGCCAAGTTCAAGTTTCCCCAAAGCCTCCTAGAGCCTCTGTTAAAACTTCTGGGTTCATGAATGTTTGGCGAGCCTGGATCAGGAGAGAGGCAGGCAGTCTGGCCAAGGCTGTCACCCTGAGCCGGAAGGTGGTTTCTCAATGGTCCCCACAGGTGACCACAACTTTGATTTTCATTGTCAGTTGTCTTTCTTTGCATTCAAAGTTGGTCAAAAGCATCTTTTGAGGCAACAGGTCTTTGCTATCACTGGAGGTGGCTAGAGGCCCCACAACTGGGCATGGGTTGAAGAACCCTTTACCCTCCATGTCAGGAAAGGTGGAGAAAGGACTTTCCGTGGCTGGAAATACAACCAGCAAGAAGCCCCCATTGCTTGCTCAGCAGAGGGTGGGGGTATGTAGGACTGAACTCTACCTGGGGCAGCAAACTTTAAAAAGAGGCTCACCCCAGGGACAGGCAAAGGGCCTGCTCACCCCGTAGGCAGGGCCGGATACCTGCCTTTACCCCCAAACAGTCCACTGAGCCCAAATCCAAATTTCTTTCCCATTCTTTGAAATCTGGGAGGGGGAGGGTTCTACTCGTCTCTTTGGGGGTAAAAGTCCTCCAATAAAGTTTCCCCATTCCCCCCCCCAAGGGTTTTTATTTGTCTTAGTCTATGCATTTCTCTTTCTACGTCTCTCTAGTTCTCTCCTCCCACCCCATCCCAAACACACACAAAATAGACATCTCATGTCCCACCCTCTGAGACCACCCTGCCTCAGAAGAATGCCGGACATTTTGGAGACATGAGAATGCGTTTTTTTTTTTTTTAAAAGCCTTCAAGCATTTTGAGAGTAGCTTGTCATAAGCTGACAGTGGGGAGGAATCAGCTCCGTGACTTCCTGAGTCCCTTCCCATAGGACAAGAGACCCTAGCTCTTTGCGTTTGTGCAATAACTACTTGCTAGGAGAGCGGGTAGCACCACCCTCCTCTAGACTACTAACACACAGCACAAGACACATGTCAGCCCTTCCTAAGCCCCTCCCCCATCATGTGTTACATTTTAGCAGTATTTACTTTTTTTTTTTCTGTCAGGCACTAAGTCTTAGGTGTTTATAGAGCTTGTGTGTTAATACAATCACAGATCTTTTTATTTTATTTTAATCCTCACCAAGACCCAATTGACCAAAAAGAAGTGAGAGGAAGAAAAAAAAATTGTAAAAGATGTCTCTCTCCTTTTTTGTTTTTGTTTGTTTTGTTTTGTACAAGTAGTTTTGAGAAGCCTTGTGTTGCTGTGACCATCTCCTATCACAGTCTTGATTTTCGTGTGATTTGTTTTCGGCATTTAAGAGTTGGTCCCGGCTGGCGTGAGGGTGGGGGAGGCACCCGTCGGCCCCTCAGCGCCGTCCCTTGTCTTTGGTTAGCCATACGAAATGTTTGTTCTCTGCACTGTCCAACGGTCCCTATTATGATACGGAGAAGCAATATCACCGAAGCTCACACCATGTATTATTATTCACTAGCACCCTAGGTGTGATAATTGAAGTAAATATCTTTTATACAAACACAAGCGCGTGTGGGCTGTTTTTATTGAAGATTTCTCTGCCCTGAGGAACAGCAGCCACCTCTTAGACACAGGTCCAGTGGGCACCTCAATCGTCATTCACTTCCTGCAAACGCTGTTGTCACATGGCTCTTAGGTAATGCTGGGAGAAGCCTGGGATATAGAGGATTTGGGTGTTGGGTGTTGGTGGGTTCCTGTACCCAGTGAGCAGGCCCCAAACTGCCTGCCTGCCTGCCTGCCTGCCTGCCTGCCTGCTTGAGTCACTCTCTGCCCGTGTATCTTTGAAACAAGCACACACCTTCTCGGGTATCTGCCTCCTTGTCTGTCACTATGAAGGGACATCAACTCAAGGAGAACCAGGTTGGTGGCTTCCCTGCAAAAAAGTCAGGATAAGACAGTATGAGTGGAGCTGATAGTTATTAAAAGACTGTTTTTTAAATTTAGTGCATATATGGGTACATGGGTGTCTCCTGTGAGAGTCAGGACAACTTATGAGAGTCATTTCTCTCCTTCCATGGATTGAACTTTAGTCCTCAGGCTTTGTAGCAAGCACCTTTACCCAATGAGCCATCTTGCTGGCCCCAACATTGCTCATTCAGCTTTTAAGCACAAAGGTTAAGAGAAGAAACGAGATGCTTGAGGAAGATGCTTCTTTCAAGAGTGTTACTCTTACTGGGTTCTAAATCATCATTCAGGGGTTGCCAAGGGATTTGAGTGACATCACAGGGTATTTCCTGAGGGGCACCACCTGATGGGGTAAATCCTGCAGGAAAGTTTGGTATCTTTAGTCAAAGTTACCAGTACTGTCTGAAAAAGGAATGAAGCATTATCAAAGGCCATATACATGCTGGCAGTAAGCCTGCAATTATAACAAAATGCTTATATACAAAAGGAGTGTTATCTCCATGCTGGAAGCCTTCAGCGCAAATGTTAACAGTATTGGGATTGGTCCTTTTTTAAGACTTCTTTTTATGCTATGTGTATGTTTTGCCTACTCATAGATCTATGTACTGTCCAGTTCTGCAAGCTCTCCTCCCCTCCAACTAGGAGCCCTGAAGCTTCATTCAGACACTCAAGGGACATACTTATCAGTATCATTGTCTCCAAACACTAACCCACTTCCATTGGAAAATTATCAGGAAACCACCTGAGCCTTACAAGGTGATATTGGATACATTTAGGGCTAGCTCATCAACTCAACCCACTTACCTAGGTTTAGTGATGCCACCACTTAAAATGTGTGTGTGTGTGTGTGTGTGTGTGTGTGTGTGTGTGTTTTGCCCACATGTATATCTGTGTACCACATATATACCAGGTGCCTAAGGAGGCCAGAAGAGTGTATCAGATCTCCTGGAACTTGAGTTACCAATAGTTGTGAGCTACCATGTGGGTACTGCAAACTGAACTCATGTGCTCTCAAAAGGCAGCCAGTGCTCTTAACTGCTGAGACATCTCTCTAGCCCCAGCCTCCCTCTTTCTAAAGGTGTCTTAACCAAAGCCATGGTGACAGCCCATGCCTGTAATCCCACATTTGCAGGGCTAGGGAAGGAAGGTCAAGAGTGTGAAGTCACTGTTAGCAATATAGTATAAGACCAGCCACATCTATGTAAGATTCCATCTCAGAACAAAGTATCTATTAACTGAATTGAATTAAACAATTTATGTTTCCCAGAAAGCTTCCCCAAGTGTTTTAACATAATCTCTTATTGGCCTGGAGCTAACCCGTCTGCCTGGGGAGCCCCAGGGATCTGCCTGTGTCCATCTCCCTAGCCCTGAGATTACAAACCCACCTCTGTACCTGGCTTTTTTCTTTTTTTAGATTCTATACATGTGGGTGTTTTGCCTTTGCCTGTATACCATGTGCATGCCAGGTGCTCAAGGTGGCCTGAAGAGGGCATTGGAACTGAAGTTACAAATGGTTGTGGGTCACCATGTTAGTGCTGGGAATTGTACCTGGGTCCTTCGGAAGAGCAGTCAGTGCTATTAACCAGTGAGCTCTTGCCCCAGCCCCACAGCTGGCTTTAATTAATATATATATATATATATATATATATATATATATATATATATATATATATATATATATATATATATATGGGTTTTAGGATGGTAAGCATCTTACCAACTGAGTATCTACCTACCGTCAGTTTAATTAGTTTGCTTGCTTGCTTGCTTGCTTGAAGACAGGTGCCCCCCCTCCCCCCGGGCTAGTATGAAACTTGCTATAAAGGTGAGGACAATTGATCCTCCTGCCTACACCTCCCTAGTGCTAGGATTCTTGTCTCCTGGCATGTGCTGCTATACCAACTTTGCATGTGTTTTTGTAGAGCTGTTTTATAAACTGCCAACTTGGGAGGAAAAAGTGGATAGAAAGGTTCCAGGCTGCAGCTGGGAGACTCACCCACTGTAGGCACATTGCCAGCTCTCCAGGAATAGGCTTTATACTGCCTTCCCTAAGGATAAGTGGGTCTGAATCAAATTAGAGGCCTTAATGCAGTGGTTCTCAGCCCCTCTGGAGGTCACATATCAGATAGCCTGCATATCAGATACATCATATTTGAAACAGTAGCAATATTACAGTTATGAGGTGACAATGAAATCATGTTATGGTTGGGAGTCACCATGACATGAGGACCTGTATTAAAGGGCTGCAGCATAAGAAAGGTTAAGAACCATTCAGGCTTAATAAGATGCTCTGAGAAAGTACAGTTACAGATAGATATACATGGAGGGACTGTGGAATAGGGCAGTATATTGGAACAAGAGAGCTATCTGTATGCATTCTGTCCATTGCATTTGACAGAACATCTCAGGGGCTGGCCAGCACTGGTTGAGAGGACGAAACCCATTGGTCCCATGGTTCACCATGGTTCCCATAAGGTGGCAGAGAACTGGGTCTGGCATTACTAAGCCATTCTAGGAGCATGTAGGGCCAGAAATGGAGGGGCTACAGGTGTGACCCGGCAGCAGAGCACTTCCTCAGGATTCTTCAGTGAGGGGCCACAGGCTCAGTGGTAGAGCCCCTGCCTAGAATCCCCCAGTGAGGCTGGGGCAGGGCTCAGTAGTTGAGTGTTTATTTAGCATATTTGAGACCCTACATTCAATTCCCAGGACTACTAACCTAAGATGCAATAGAAGACAGCAATGACTAAGGCTTTATCTGAACCACTGCTAGATAGCTACAAAGAGTTGGCCAGGGCACATAGGGCCAAGAAGCAGAGGCTGGTACTAGAGAAAGCAGATACCAGGAGGAGAGAGAAGCAAGTTTAAGTTCAGACCTTCTAAGACTGAAATACATGTTAAATACCAAACTGAATTAGTTTGAGAGGCATTAAGGAGGCTGCTAGGAGTCTGAGGTCAGCTGAGTGAGACCCTGCCTTAGAGAGACAGACAAATGGACAAGGGAGCTATACAGCAGAGAGTCCCAGGCATATAGATAAGGTCTATGATAGCCAGCAGTGATAAGAAAGAAAGGGTGTGTGAGACCCTTTGCCCAAGTAGCACTTGGAACTTACCAGAGAGAAATAGCAACCAGGTCTCCTGAGGAGTGGCTGGCAGAGTTGAGTACCTGGTGCTCACTGCTGATGTAAGTTAGCAATCACTAGGCAGGGCTTGTGAGTGGTCTGGACAAATTCAGGTAAGGTAATGTACAGCAGAGTCCAATTGATGGTCTTAAGGAGATAGGCATTGGAGAATAGACAGGTCCTTTTAGTGGGACCAATGGGGGCGATTTGTTAAGGACACTTAACAAGTACGCTAGGGCATTTGCAGGCAAAACAATTTGGTAAGCATTTCTCAGTGTCCATGAGGCCTTGTAGATTTAGGGTAAAGGTGACATAGTGTGCATTGATTAGCTAGCCCCCACCCACACCTCTACCCGGATCGCAGGAAGCTAATTTAACACAGCAGGGTCCCCTGCCATCAGAATAGCCATGACTACAGCACTATGCCTCTCTGATCCTACTGTGATAACGTTCTTGCACTTGACCAATCTGTAGCCTCTTGCACTTGACCAATCTGTAGCCTCCTTGTGCCTTGATTCCATTCCCCATTTTTATTTTTTTTGTGGCGCTAGAGCTGGAGCCATGAGCCTTGTGGGTGCTAGGCAAGTAACATCCCTAGCCTCTTGCTAAGGGCTTCTATACAAGTGTCCTATGGCTGAGCTACAACTCCAGCTCCCCGTCACTGGGGAATTCTAGGTCACAGGCTCTACCACTGAGCCACACCCCCAGGTCCCCAGTGGATTAGGGGTTGGGAGAAAGACTCTAAGCAAACACTGACTGCTCTAGCCGTGCTGTAGCCTTAGCCCTTGCTTTATTTGAGACAGGGTCTCACTGTGTAGCCCAGGCTGGCCAGGAACTCACAATCCTGCTACACTATGATTACAAGTATGAAATATTACACTCAACCCTTCATGCCTCTGCTTTACATCAGACCTGCCTCCTTAGGTCCCAGCCTTGGTAGTATTCCTCTTTCTTTACCTCTGTGAAATGTGCTTCCTTAAGAAGCCCTTCCAGATTCTTCCAGGAGATGAGGTTCCACAGACCCGTGGAGGGGGTGAGGAAGTCTTAGCACCCCACCCCCACCCCAGGCCCTCATCACACCCCACCCAGTACACATACTCCTTTGCCTCCAGAACCTTCTTGCTCAGGCATGCTACCCACCACTGGACACCATCTCTCTACCGTCACTGCAGATGTGCAAAGCTCTTCTACATTCTGGCTGGTCTGGGCTCCCTGTGTGAACCAAACCATACCCTTGCCAACAGCTCTCCAGCCCTCAGCTCAAGACACCACGCCCTCTCCTTATTCATGGGCTGTCCCCCCACCACTGGGCCTGAACATATTCCCTCCAAGGGTTCACACCTCACCTACCATTCCTCAGAGACTTTGCCTACACACACACACACACACACACACACACACACACACACACACACTGCCTTCAGCCACCCTAAGTTAGGGTCTCTCCAGACTCCATGTGTAATCTCAGGATCCCAGATCCAAGGACTCCCTAGCCAATCACAGGCACTTCACACTTCAGGAGCCATGCTGAGCTGCTGTCCACACCTTCCCCATGTGAGGGTTCCAGCCCCATACTTCCTCTCCTGAGATCAAACGCCCCTCCTACTGTCGCCCGGAAGTTGACCTGCCCAAGTCAGAGAGTTTGCCCAAGGTCATGAACTCTCTAGAGGCCTAGAATTCAAGCTCAGTTCTGGAAGATTCCAGCTCAGGACCTTCCCTTCCTGCCACATGGCCATCTAGAGACATGACCAAAGCATGTTGGTATGCATGCCCCTGCCTCCAACCGACAAGGCAGACTCAGCCATCATTCTCTCTAAGTAAGATACAGCAGGGTGCTGTATTGGTTACTTTTCTCATTGCTACAACAAAATACTAGGGGGCTGGTGAGATGGCTCAGCGGGTAAGAGCACCCGACTGCTCTTCCGAAGGTGATGAGTTCAAATCCCAGCAACCACATGGTGGCTTACAACCACCCGTAATGAGATCTGACGCCCTCCTCTGGTGCGTCTGAAGTCAGCTATAGTGTACTTATGAATAACAATAAATGAATCCTTGGACCGGAGAGAGCAGGGACTGAGCAAGTGGGACCAACCAGAGGGAGTGGGGCCGAACGGGGGCGGCCGGAGCGAGCGGGGCAGACCAGAGCGAGCAGGGTTGACAGGAACAAGGGGAAAAAATGCACATAAAATTTTAAAAAATACCAGACAAAAGGAACTTAAGGGAGGAGTTTATCTGGGCTCAGAGTCTAAGGGTACAATCCTTCATAGCAGAGAAGACATGGCGTCAGTAAGAGATGAGTTTTGGCGCTCAGCTCATTTTCTCCTTTTCATGCAGTGAGATACCAGGTCATGCATGGGGTGGCACTGCCCACATTCAGGGTGAGTCTTCCCTCTTCGGTCAACAAGGTCTAGAAACCCCCTCACAGATACACCCGGGTTGGGGGGGGTGTCTCCTAGATGAGTCTAGACCCTGTCAAGTTTGATTTGTGTTATTATCATCACAGGTGTCAGGCTTCTCCTCTCTGTGTGGAGTGACAGGTGGCAACACAGAGTGCCCTAGAGCCTGTCCCTTCGGCCTCACCCCACAAGCTCCCTGCCCTGCTCTGCCAGCCTCCTGTTCAGCAGCACGCCCCGCACTGACCGCTCAGCATCCCCCAAAGCCGTGTCTTCAGGGACAGTCTCCCCACCCCAGACCTTCATCCCTAACCAAGAACCCCTCACTGCTGCTGCACTATCAGGGAACATTTTCAGCCACAGTGGCAAGATCTCAGGCCGGCCCAACACATTGTCCACTGGCGAGCAGGCCCTGCCTCCAGCTGGCCCCGGCCAGCCTAAGACCTGAGTCTCTGCTCTTCACAAGGACCTGCCTTCCTCCCACTCCCAGCAACCCACTTGACTCGCCACACCTCTTCTGTGTCCACGGGCACCTCTGGGAGCCTCGGGTCATCCCCATGCTGAAATGGTGACAGACTGGTGACAAATAAGACAAGTCGGCTGAAGTGTCTGATCCATGCCCCAGGCAGTGATGCTGCAGGCTTCCCCTGGTCCCTGGTAACCCCATGATAATTTGCAAGCTTTTAGGGACCCACGTTCGCTCAGGATGGGTAGCGGTTATTTCTGTATAGGTTCTCCTCAGCCCCGTCCCCCTAGTCCATGGCACAGGTCCTTTGATATGGGACCAGTTAATGGATATTCAGAAACTGAGCCAATCCCTTCCTTCCACCTGCCTGTCTTTCACTCTGTCAATGATACCCAGAGCCCTGTTGGCTTTCGGTAGCTGTCTTCTCCCTCTGTCTTGATGCTTCTGTCTGTCTGCTCTCTTAAATTTGCACCATTCTGTGAGGAGGTAGATTCTATGGTGCCTCCACTGGCCTGGGTCAAAGGATTATGCACCAGGCCAGCAGGCCATTACATTGGTCCCTCTCCCGACCAGGGTCACCAACGCCTGAACTCGGTCTTCCCCTCCACAGCTGTCCCTCCATGGCCTGGTCTTGCCGTCCACCCTGTCATCTCCTTACTTCCATCAGTCCCACCTAACCTTGTAGCGCAATAGAATGACAGCCATTTGGAGTCTGAGCAGCGGGGAGTGTGTGGGAACTCGCCCAGAGTGTCCTGTGAAGCCTGTGCCGTCGGTCTCTCCCCATGTGTCAGACCCAGAGGGTGCAGAAGGGGATGCTCACTGGGATGACAGTGGGCCGTCCTCAGCCAGGGCCCAGAGCCCAGCTATCATGCTCACACACTCCTGCTTGCCAGACGTCGTTGGTCCAGAACTTGAACTGTTTCCTGTCAGGACCCACAGGAGCCTTGGGACTTCTGAGAGTACACTGCCCCCTGGTGGTCATGGGCGGGACTCAGAATGACATTTATTGTCAGAGCTTTGTTTCATTCATTTATGCATTTGTTTAATATGTATAAGTGTTTTACCTCCATGTGTATGTGCACCACATGGGTGCCTGATGCCTGCAGAGGTCAGATAAGGGTGTCAGATCCCCTGGAACTAGAGTTACAGACGCCACAATGTGTGGGTGCTAGGAACTAAACCTAGGCCATTTTGCAAGAACTCTTGTTTTTTTAAGATTTTATTTATTATTATATATAAGTACACTGTAGCTGTCTTCAGACACGCCAGAAGAGGGTGTCAGATCTCATTACGGATGGTTGTGAGCCACCATGTGGTTGCTGAGATTTGAACTCAGGACCTTTGGAAGAACAGTCAGTGTTCTTAACTGCTGAGCCATCTCGCCAGCCCTTATAAGAACTCTTAAAGACTTAGCCCATCTCTCCAGCCCCCTCCTGTAACAGGTTTCCCAAATGGAAGACAGAAAAAGTGATGCACCTGCCAAAAAGTGGAGGTACAAAGAACACTCAGTGGTAGAGCCCCTGCCTAG
>LR749513.1:3244415-3286238 GCA_902729485.2 Mus minutoides | reverse complement strand
GTGGCTCAGTGGTAGAGCCCCTGCCTAGAATCCCCCAGGGAGGGGCTGGGGGCGTGGCTCAGTGGTAGAGCCCCTGCCTAGAATCCCCCAGGGAGGGGCTGGGGGCGTGGCTCAGTGGTAGAGGCCCTGACTAGAATCCCCCAGGGAGGGGCTGGGGGCGTGTCTCAGTGGTAAAGCCCCTGCCTAGAATCCTCCAGTGAGGGGCTGGGGGCGTGGCTCAGTGGTAGAGCCCCTGACTAGAATACCCCAGGGAAGGGCTGGGGGCGTGGCTCAGCGGTAGAGAGTTTTTCCAGCATGTTAAATGTTCAAGGCCTTGGGTTCAGGAGGTGAGGGAGTAAAGATCAGTAGGTGCTTTCTTGCTAAAACCCTGCTCTTAGGAGAAAGAACAGGGTTACAGGTCAGGGGACATTGGGTGGCCACTCCACTACCACCACTACCCTCATCTCCACCATTGCATCTGAGGTTGATGCAGTGGAGACTACAACATGCATGTGGGGAGTTCTCAAGTTGGAACAGCTCCCTGCCTGGCCCAGTGCACCTCATCCCCTCGTACCTCCGAGTGTCCCAGGGCACCAGACTGTGGGGCAGAGCCCTGGGGCATTCATGCTTTCAAACTTGGGTTTGTCTGCAAGGTACCTAGGATCCCTGTGTCCCTGGATTCCTCTGATGGCCGCATCTTCCTTTCACCACAGGGCGCTGTGCGGAGCTGCAGATCCACCTCACTGAGGCCACAGCCAAGGCTGTTGAGCAGAAGGAGCTGATCGCTCGCTTGGAGCAGGACCTCAGCACCATCCAGTCCATCCAACGGCCTGATGCCGAGGTGAGCCTCCGCCTGCCCTGCTCATTGCGCACCCACTCTCACCGTCGTGTGTGTCCCAGAACCCAGAAGTACTGACTTCCCAAGTCTGCAACCATCTCCCTGGCCTCCCCATAGGGTTTTATTGCCCTGTGCAGGCCACCTTTTCTCCAACCTCACAGCAGATGCTACATGGTTTACTCCTACTTGTAGACAGCACTGTAAGGCCAGTACTAGCTTGTGTCCAGGCACTAAAAGTTCTGGTCAGAGGCAAAGGAAGGTCACACAGGCCCAACTGCATAGCTGATAGACCCAAGTCCTGTGAACACTGGCGCCTAAAGGGACCACATGTCGTTTTGATTTTTGAGGTTCTTTTTTTTAATATATGGCTATTGCCTGCATGTATGTCTGCACTATGTGCATGTAGAGTCCAGAAAAGAGCATCGGATCCCCAGGAACTGGAGTTTGGGACGTTTGTGAGCTGCTTGTGTGTGGGTGCTGGGAATTGAATCTGGGGCCTCTGGAAGAGCAGCCCCTTAACATCTTAGCCATCTCTTCATCTTCAGCCCCTCATTTTAATTTTATTAAATGTATTCATTCATTCATTCATTCATTCCTGTATGTGTGTGCGAGAGAGAGAAACACAGAGTAACCTATCAGGGCTCTTGTGGAGGCCGGAGGACAACTGGCAGGAGTGAGTTCTCTCCTTCCACCGTGTGGTTCTAGAGATTGAACTTGGCTTTACCTGCTGAGCCACCTCGCTGGCCTGCCACCCGTCCTATGAGGGGGCGAAGAGCCATGCTGGAGAGGGAAGCTAGGAGACCCCAGGTCTCAGCAGTAAAGCCTTATATACCATGCAGCGTGTGGCCAGGGGGGAGCAGGCTGCCGGACCCTGGCCGCCAGAGCCACTGCGGGCCCTGTGCACACCCCGTGTCTGATCCAGGCCGGCGGACTCACACGCTCCAGCTCCCACAGTGACGCTGCCCACCCTGGAAAGTCCCCACAGTGTGGCAAATAAGGCTTATCTTTTCCTTTTTACCCTGCAGGGAGCTTCTGAGCAAGGCCTAGAGAAGATTCCAGAACCCATCAAGGAGGCTACAGCTCTGTTCTATGGTGAGGAAGGACCTGCCAAATAACACCCACCCAGTGACCTCAGGAAAGGGTGCTGTGGGCTGCTCCCAGCTCCCCAGAACCCTCAGTATGCCCGTGTTTCTCTGGCATTCCACCCCCACCACTGTCGCCATCTCCAGTGCTGCATTTGGAGCTATTGTAGGACATCACAGATCTTAGATGGGACATCCCCACCGCAGCTCACCAGACAGATGCAAGGCCCCATTTAGCTCAAGTCATGGGAAGGGAATGTTGGGACCTGGCTCTCTGTCAGTACAGATGGGGGCAGGGTACCACCCTGACACCCCAAACTGTTTCCTGCTATCTCCTAGGCCCCTCAATGTCATCCAGTGGGGCCCTTCCAGAAGGCCAGGTGGACTCCCTACTTTCCATCATCTCCAGCCAAAGGGAACGTTTCCGCACCCGGAACCAAGAGCTGGAAGCCGTGAGTACCACTCTACTTCCTGTCCCCCATAGGCTTCAAATCTGAAGGCGCAAATGTAGAAAGACATAGGCTTAGGGAAAACAACAGATACTGAAATGGCAATAGGCTTAGATGTATTCCATGCAGTTGAGACTTCTTGGAGGAGGCTGTGCCACTTTGGGCTTTAAGAAGTATTCAAGAACTCAAAGTAAAGAGCATTAGGGATTTTTTTCAGGGTTAAAAAAAGGAGATATAGGACACAAGACCCAAGGGTGGGCACCAGACTGACTGGAATACCCACAGATGCTGTGTGCAGGAGTGTGCCACCACAAGAGGAGAGTGTACATGGGCCACTCAGGCACAAAACCGCCAGGTTCAACCATCTACAGAGGAATATCTGCGGCACGTTGGAAAATGGGGAAACAGAATGGATGGGAGAGAGTAGGACTGACCCCAATAAGAATGGATTTTATGCACCGGGCATGGTGGCGCACACCTTTAATCCCAGCACTCGGGAGGCAGAGGCAGGCAGATTTCTGAGTTCGAGGCCAGCCTGGTCTACAAAGTGAGTTCCAGGACAGCCAGGGCTACACAGAGAAACCCTGTCTCGGAAAAAAAAAAAAAAAAAAAAAAAGAATGGATTTTATGCCAGGATTGGTGGCACAGGTCTATAATCCCATTTTCTGAAGAGGCTGAAACAGAATATCTTAAATTCAAAGCCAACCCAGGCAATTTAGAAAGACCCTGTTTCAAGAAAAGAAAAGGCTGAAGATATAAGTCAGTGGTAGAGCTGGGATGTGCCTCAACAGAATAGCCCCTGCCTAGAATCCCCCAGGGAGAGGCTGGAGGCGTGGCTCAGTGGTAGAGCACCTGCCTGGCATAATACAAGGCCTTAGGTTCCTAAAAGCAAAAAAGATAGGATGCAGAGGAGGAGAGGTTTGGGAGGGGAGGTCATGGTTTCAAACCTTTCCGTATGTTCTAGGTTGGCATGGTTGCCTTGGGCTGTGGCCAGGCAGCATATCATGGAGACGCATATGACAAAGGCAAGCTGCTTATTTTATGGCTGTCAGTAAGCAATGAAATAGGAAGGGTTCGCCGGGCATGGTGGCGCATGCCTTTAATCCCAGTACTCGGGAGGCAGAGGCAGGCAGATTTCTGAGTTCAAGGCCAGCCTGGTCTACAAAGTGAGCTCCAGGACAGCCAGGGCTATACAGAGAAACCCTGTCTCAAAAAAAAAAAAAAAAAAAAAAAAAAAAAAAAAAAAAAAAAAAAAAAAAAAAAAAAAAAAAAAAAAAAAGAAAGAAAAAGAAAAGAAAGAGAGAGAAAGAGAGAAAGGAAGGAAGAGGAAGGGAAGGGTTGGAGTCTCGGTATTCTCTCCAGGTGCACACCTCCAATAGCATAGCTCGTTCCCATGAGGCCCCTCCTTCTCAAGGTTCTCCCACCTCTAAATACCCACCTAGACTGGAGAATAAGCCTTTAGCACACAATCTCTGAAGGGCATAAGATCCAAACCATAAGGCTGGAGAGGTGGCTCAGAGGTTGAGAATACTTACTGCTCTTGAGGAGGAGCCGAGTTCAGTTCCCAGTTGCCTGGCAATCTACAACTGTCTGTAACTTCATCTCCAGGGGATTTGATACCCTGTTCTGGCCTCTGTGTGAGCCATATACTCATACACATAAAATAAAAGCAAATCTTTTTAAAATGCCATTTTAAATGACCCAAGCATAACAAATAGAAAATTCAAATATGAAGAAATTGACTTTCCTGCAAAAAGACTTTCTAGCTGGGGCATCTGTGAGCAGAGTCAGCAGTTCAAGCCCACGAGAGGCTGGGGAGATGCTCAGTGGGTAGTGTTCACTCTGCGAACAAGAGGACCTGAGTTCAACCCCCAGAACCCACCTCTAGCCTACACACACACACACACACACACACACACACACACATGCAAATATGCACACACCAAGACACACAGAAAAGGCCCCAGGCAAATGAAGCCCCTCAGATCTCACCTTTGTCCACCCTTGCCCTGCCTCCATTCACAGGAGAGCCGCATGGCCCAGCACACCATCCAGGCCCTGCAGAGCGAGCTGGACAGCCTGCGGGCTGACAACATCAAGCTCTTTGAGAAGATCAAGTTCTTGCAGAGTTACCCTGGCAGAGTAAGTCCCCATCCCCACCCCACACGTGTGCTCCTCTTCTTCCCAGAGAAGCTATGGATGGCGTGTGGAGCTGTTCAAGCACTTGAGGCAAGATTAGGGAGGGTTAAGCAGTAATCCACTGGGTAGTCAGCACCAGGGGCACCCCCAAAGATACTCACCTCCCTTCCCACCTGTCAGCTGTCTGCTCTGTGCATAGTACCTGAAGATGGTGGAAGGCAGACACGGGAGGCTCACCAATTGAGTCCAGCCTAAACTGCCTAATGAGACTCTGTCTAAAAACGGATACGAATCGTTGGAGAGACACCATTTTCTGACTTCTATGGGCACTGCACACGTGTGGCACACACACATAAATGTAGGCAAACCGCCGGGTGTGGTGGCGCACGCCTTTAATCCCAGCACTCGGGAGGCAGAGGCAGGCGGACTTCTGAGTTCGAGGTCAGCCTGGTCTACAAAGTGAGTGCCAGGACAGCCAGGGCTATACAGAGAAACCCTGTCTCGGAAAAAAACAAAAACGAAAAAAAAAAAAGAAAAGAAAAAGAAAAGGCTAGAAGCCTGTTTGTTGTGGCGGCTTCTTTGAGCCCCCGGGCCTCCCAGGCAGGGTCCACCATGCACACAGAAACCCTTTCCGCAGCTCAGGGAAGGCAGAAGGTAGGAAAAGAGCTGGGGGAGATGGCTCCAGGGGTGAGATGCTTGTCGTGCAAACCTGTGGAGTAGAGTTCAGATCCCTGGCTCCCAAGTAAATGGCAGCTAGGCGTGGCAGCCTGCCTTTAAGTCCAGAATTCCGAAGGCAGAGGGCAAGCTTTAACTCGGCTAGCTGTAAAGACAAGCTCTAGTTCGAGCGAGAGCTCTTGCCTCAGTGAGTAAGTGGAGTATAATCAAGGAAGACTCCTGACCTCAGGGACTCCGTGCTAGCACATGTACGCGTGCATACGTGTGCACGTGCGCAAGCACACAGAGACACACGAAAGAAAAGAAACCGAGGGAGAGAGGAAGCTGAGACTTCTGTGGCCCTCTTAAGACCCATTCCCACCCAAATGAAGCAACAACCCTCTTTAGGCCACTAGAGGGCACCCGGGTTCCGCAAATCAGAGCCTCCAGGGGCTGCTGGGAAAAGGGCCTTCAGGGATACCTCAGGCCCTTTCTGCCTTTCCGCTCAGTGGCACTCACCTGTGGCCCTAACTTTTTGGGAGGCCGAGACAAGAGGATCACTTAAGGCCGGAAGTTCAAGGTTCCCGAAATCACACATACACAAAACTGCCCCTCGCACTGCGAACTCTGACTTCTACATTCCAGCCTTTCTAAGATTTAGCTCGCCAGAGGAGCTGTGACCCGCTTCCCCTCGCCCATGCCACAAAACATATTAGCACTGGTGCCCTGGTGCCCTCTCCTCCAGCTCTAATCCTGTCCTCCCTGGAGCCCAGACTCCCAAACCCCATACACCCTCTTCCCTGTGCAGGGTATCGGCAGTGATGACACGGAGCTGCGATACTCCTCCCAATACGAGGAACGCCTAGACCCTTTCTCCTCCTTCAGCAAGAGGGTGAGTAGTGACTCTGGGGCTGAGAATGTCGCTCAGGGGTACAGTGCCGCCCAGAATCCTCCGTGAGGGTCTGTGGGCCTGACTCAGCCATAGAGCTATAAAACAATGCCCTTTGCCCCCTGTGTCCTGCCTACTCGTGCACACTCTCCCGAACTGCTGGGCCACCTCTGCACCCCTCAGGTGTAATGTAAACTGTGTGCCAGTGAACAGCAGCGGTTCTCAGCCTTCCCAGTACTGCCGCCCTCTCATACAGCTCCTCGTGTTGTGACCCCCAACCTTAAAATTATTTTCATTGCTACTTCATGACTGTAATGTTGCTACTGTTATGAATTGTAATGTAAATGTCTGATATGCAGAATGGTCTTATGGGACCCCTGTGAAAGGAGTCACAACCCACCGGACCCACTGGTTGAGAACCACTGGTGAACAGGTTAACCCAGAGTACACACCTCTAGGGATAGGCAGACCAGCAAAGGGTCACAACTCCCAGTGTCAGGTGACTGGTGGCAGGAACCACTCCGAGCCTCTCCCTCCTAGACTATAGAAGCTGTGCTCATGGAGGACTTTCCTACAGGCAGAAGGGGCTGCTAGGTTAGGGATCCCGGGCTCTCATATTGAGTGTGACACAGATTAGGCACCCAGGGAATCCCTTGCAGCACTCTGGTGTTGTAAAGTAACATCAAGATTCAGGCAGCTTTACACAGGTCCCTTCTCTCTGTGGGACCCTTCCTCCATGTCTCTCTGTCCTTCAGGAACGGCAGAGAAAGTACCTGGGCCTGAGCCCCTGGGACAAGGCCACACTTGGCATGGTGAGTCCACACCCTTGTATCTACCCGTGGTGGATGTGTGTCTTTGTTCTTCATCCCCTCTGAAGAAGCTCCCAGATCATGCAGACCCTCTCTGGGCCCTGCCTAGTGGCTGTGTGATCACCTCTAGGACAGCTCGTTGCCTGTAGTTTCAGAGAATGGCCTGCAGGAGGCACCATTTGCCAGAAACTGTACCCAGTGCTGGGTGTCCTCTGCAGATGCAGTGTTTGCTGAGAACACAGGACTTGAGTTTGAGTCACCACGGTACCCATGTGAAACTGCCTGGTGCCACGACAAGCTCCTGAACCCAGCATTAGCGGGGGGGGGGGGGGAGCTCAGAGAAATGTGGGGTTTGTTAGCCAAATCTGGGCTCCAGGTTCTCAAAAGGACACTATATAAAAAAATTTTAAAAAGTGGATCCAGGCACAGCAGAGGCAAGAGGATCTCTGTGATCAAAGGCACACATTGGGAGTTCCAGGCCAGCCAAACTAAAGAGCCTGTTTCTTTCTTTCTTTTTTTTGGGGGGGGGGTGTTTTCAAGACAGGGTTTCACTGTGTAGCTCTGGCTGTCCTGGAACTCACTCGTAGACCAGGCTGGCCTTGAACTCAGAAATCCGCCTGCCTATGCCTCCTGAGTGCTGGGATCAAAGGCATGCACCACCACACCCTGCTTAAGAGCCTGTTTCAATAAAATAAATAAAAGTGGCAGGTGATTAAAGACACCTGACACTGACTTCTAGCTTCCACAGATGTGTGTGTACATCCATGCACCCAAAGATCTTACCTCTGTAGTCTGAGTATCCCTATTTGTCCCGGGGGGAAGAAGGCCCCTGCCGCCAGTCCATCCCTTCCCCTGCCTGCACACCTCTGCAGAAAGGAGCACAGAGCAACCCTGCTCTACATCCCCCCCTTGTTTGCCTTCAGGGCCGTCTGATTCTCTCCAACAAGATGGCCCGCACCATCGGCTTCTTCTACACCTTGTTCCTGCACTGCCTGGTGTTTCTGGTGAGCACACACACTGGCCAGCGATGTCTCCAAGCCTTTCTGGGTGACAGGGTGCTGCTACAGGGTGGAGGATTTCCAGAGCCCCCCTGATGCCGTGTCCTCTGCTCTGCCTTACTCCTGTCTCCTCTCCAACCCCAAGGACTTCAATGCATTCAAGGAAAAGAAACACCCCAATATCAGGCCCCCTAGCTGGGACATAGCCAAGCTATTCTGGAGAGGAGGCCAGGGACCCAGTCCTGCAAGGGCTTTGTAGGAAGATGAGTAAGGAACTAGGCATACAGATGAAGGCCTATCATCCCAACTACTAAGGAGGCTGAAGCAGGAGGATCACAAGTTCAAGCCCTGCCTGGGTTACACAGCAAGTCCGAAGACAATCTGGACAACTTAATGAGACCTTCTCTCACAAAGTAAAAAGACAAGTGGAGATATAGTTCAGTAGTAGAGCCCCTGCCTAGAATTCCACAGTGAGGGGCTGGGGGCATGGCTCAGAGATTTGATGCTTGCCTAGCATAACTAACAAGACCCTGGATTCCATTTCCAGCGTTGGTAGAAGGTTAAGGCAGGTAAAAAAGCAGACCTAACTAGATCTTCAGGGAACAGACAGTGGGCTACACAGAGGCCCATGTGTAACTGTCTTCCCAGGTACAGAAACCCTTTATAGTCACTGGGCTGAGGACAGTTCAAGGACACAGGATGAGTGATGCCTCCAACTGCCAAATAGAGGGATAGTAAGTGTGGGCATGGAAGGCTCCAGCATCAGGAACCACTGCCCCCTGCTAGGCATAGTGAAACATAGCTATTGCTAGCCTGGGTTCCAAGTCTGGTGTTCTTTTTTTTTTTTTTTTTTTTAGATTTTTTTTTTTAAGATTTATTTTATTTATTATACGTAAGTACACTGTAGCTGTCTTCAGACACTCCAGAAGAGGGAGCCAGATCGGATGGTTGTGAGCCACCATGTGGTTGCTGGGATTTGAACTTATCACCTTTGGAAGAACAGTCGGGTGCTCTTACCCGCTGAGCCATCTCACCAGCCCCAAGTCTGGTGTTCTTATTGAATATGCCCACAATGTTAGGAGAATAACTTGAGGAACTCTGTGTCTGCTTCTTTCTAAGCATCTGTGAAGTAGGTTGGCTCAGGAGTATCTGCGAGGCTATCCACCCTAGGACCTGGGCTATGGGAACCTTTCTGCCCCACAGAGACCAGGCCTAATGGCCGTGGGTGATAATAGGAATTGTCATGAGGCATAGCTCATGGTGTCTCTACCTGACCAGGTGCTGTACAAGCTGGCATGGAGTGAGAGTGTGGAGAGAGACTGTGCTGCCACCTGCGCCAAGAAGTAAGCCTGTCCCTGCCCACCCCTGAGACTTACAGCCAAGCCCCATGCCTGCTGCTGCTCCATCCTCTAGCATGGCTCCCAACCTAGTGGCTCCAGCCCTGTAGTCACCCATCTTCTGCACTGTCTCAGCTGAGTTCCTCTTCCCTCAGGTTCGCCGATCATCTGCACAAATTCCATGAGAGTGACAACGGAGCAGCAGCTGGTGACTTATGGCAGTGACCCCCAGGCTCACTGGAGATGTGTTGGCTGCTGCCCCCTCCCCTGCTTGATCAGCTGCTTCTAATGATGTAGCCTTCCCCTTCCCCCTCCCCCCTCCAAAAATCCCCCATGGAAACTGTCTCTGTCTTCAGCTAACAGCTGCCAGAAGCTCAGGTCCCCAACTCCTTTCAAAGGTTGTCACAGCTTCATTGGAGCCCTAAGTTTCAAACAACCCAGCTAGGCTGAGGCCCCTGAGGCACCACCCTCCGTCTAGTCACCTGACCTGGGCTCCACCCACATCAGAACCTCTAGCCCTGGTGGCAGAGTTTTCTGACTGTGATACATATTGTCACCACCCAGTCTGGCATTCCTGTAGGCTCTCTTAGGACCCCGCCACATAATAAAATAGGTGGGAGTTTCGTCTAGGCCCCAGGCTTTTCATCTGCCCTATTACCCGGCCGGGGCAGGAGGCGGCTTTGATACATCCTTAACCGTAATCCCCAAGACAGGGAGCCCCACAGAGGGCGGGATGGTTTCCACTACCCCTTCCATGATTTGAGTCCCAGTCCATGATTTGAGTTCTGCTTGCTTCTTTAGCAAAATATTCTGGTTTCTAGAAGAGGAAGTCTGTCCAACAAGGCCCCTGTGCCTCAGGCACCACAGACCACACCGTCTGAGGCCCCAGCAAAACCGATCCTGGGCCACAATAGCAAGGCCAACTCTCAGGACCTCAGGCAGACCCTCCTCTGCTGGGTTTAATCTTCTTCAGCTTCGCATGAAATAAAGAATCATTGCAGCCACAGTGGGGTCTTGTATTCTGTGATTCCCCAGCTGAACACTGGGTGTCTGAGAGGCTGGTGGGTGCCTGCAGCACCAGCCCCCTGGAGCTTACCTACTAGCATGTAGGTAGGCTCTCCCCCATTCTTCCTATCTCCCAAAATGCTATGAGTATGTCCAGAGCCTTCCTAGAACCCAGACCAGAGTGTCAGAGTTTGTTGAGTACAGCCCCCTCCAAACCAGAAATATATTCTTCATTCCCAAACAACCCATTGGATCTCAGTGTTACAGCCTGCCTAGAATCCCCCAGGGAGGGGCTGGGGGGGTGGCTCAGTGGTAGAGTGTTGCCTAGCATGTACAAGACCCTGAGTAGAGTCCCCCACCCCCAAAGATAAATAACACCTGATAGATAAAGATACAAAGACTTCCAGCAGTCAGGATCATCACTTCAGTCTGAGCTACGACAGCAGCACTGTCTCATAAAACCACACATGACAGAGTACTCATCGGTTAGTCAGACCAGCCATGGCTGAGGGCCTGACGTGTCCCAACAGGCTCATGTCACCTCCATGTCAGCTTCTGGGGAGTCTCTGCTTCTATTTCTTTGTGCCTCAGAGCTATGTATGAAGCATGCATCTTTTTCTTGGGTCCCTGCTTGCCAAATGTACCAAAGCCACCACCCTCCAGCAATCTGAGAACCAACGGTCCTCTGTCCCACTCACAAAGCAAGACTCACTGGGAGGTGGGCAGTGGGTGGTGCACGCTTCTGATCCCAACCCTCAGGAGCCAGGAATGGGTGGCTCTCCGTGAGTTCAAGACCAGCCTAGTTCTACAGAGTGAGTCCCAGGACAGCCAGGGCTACACAGAGAAATCCTGTCTTTGAAAAAGAAAGGCTGGAAGGGGAGTTCTGGTGAGATGACTCAGTGGAGAGATGGCTCAGTGGTTACGAGCACTCACTGCTCTTCTAAAGGTCCTGAGTTCAATTCCCATCACCCACACGGTAATGGACACCTGTCTGATGTGCAAAGTACTAATATACATAAAATATATTTTTTTTTAAAAAAAGACTCACTGGGCTATGTCCATGTCAGGTTTTTTGTTTTTGTTTTTGTTTTTTGTTTTATTATATGTAAGTACACTGTAGCTGTCTTCAGACACTCCAGAAGAGGGTGCCAGATCTCGTTATGGACGGTTGTGAGCCACCATGTGGATGCTGGGATTTGAACGTATCACCTTCGGAAGAGCAGTAGGGTGCTCTTACCCGCTGAGCCATCTCACCAGCCCCCCATGTCAGGTTTATTCCAAGCTCTCTCTGATCTCTGCATCCAGGGAGGCCCCTCCTTCAGAGCCCACCATAAAAGTACCCCTTATCATCTGTTCTTTCTGATCTTCCTCCAAGGCCCCAAAGTCTTCCATCCTCAGGGAGCCCGGATGCACCTGTCACCCTTGACCCTCATTCAAATCTCCATGACAGCTGCTCTCAGCCAATCACTGCCACCCTCCTTCTATGTGTCCTGTCAGTTCCTCATGTGGGTTAGACTCACTCCTCACTTCCTCCTCTGAGAAATCAGAACCATTGTCTTATCCTGAGTTTCCCATCCCAGAATCCTCGCCAGTCACTAACAGCCCACCATCGAATTTAAGCCACAACTTAGACCCAGGTGAGTCCTCTTTGATGTCCCCAGCATCCCATCTCCCTAAGCAGTGTAGACAGTGGGTTCTATAGCCAGACCACCCAGGGATTCAGTTTCTCTCTCACCCCTATCCTACCCTTCCTGACTGGGAACCTTCTGGTTCACAGCCACATGAGTCCAATCAATGGCTGGATTCCAGCCTAAACTTTCATTAAGCGTTTGCTGGCCAGGTCTAGAGACAAGGCAGCTGCTGGTCCCTGTGTAGCGGAGAAGAAACAGGTACCCAGGCAGGCCTCAACAGAGGTCTGGCTGGTTTCGGTGGCCCCCAGCAAGTTTCCGTGTGCTCAGCACACCCCATCTCTCCAGTGTCAGCCCAGTTCCCCCAGCCCCATGCCACCCCTGCTGCTTCCTGGAAATTAATCAGTGAATCTGATTTCCTGTGAGTGAAAGGACTTTACAAAGGTCAGAGGCCACCGTGTGTGGGAGGAGGGCAGCAGATGGAGGCACTCCAGGCAGATCACAGCCTGAGGTCAACACAGACAGAAGCCTCCCTGGAATGGGGAACAAGGAGGAGAGCAGACCCAAGGGACCATATCCACTGCAGAAGTAAGCCACAGGCCTCACCTGAGCATCCTCTAACACACCTGTGGGGTTTGTCGTTTTTCATTTTGGTTTTTTGAGACAGTGTCCTATGTACCCTAGGCTGGTCTCAAACTATTGCTTCCCTCCTCCCTCCGGAGCGTTGGGATTATAGGCATGTGTCAACCCCATCTGACTCCTCCCCACGTCTCTAGTCACCAGGTTATTCCCTCTCCTCTAGTCTCTTTACCCCTCGGGATGCCCTAGAGCGCCACCAGAGAAGTCAGGCCAAGCAATACCTAGTTCTGGTTCTGTAGCCAACCCAGAGTGAGGACTTCGCAGAATCCTGGACGACCTCAGACACCTCTCCTGGTGGGACAGAGTAAAGCTGAGTGGTGAGGACCTGTGTGTAGGAGCTCTTCCCCAAACCCGAGATCCTGGGCGATTTCCCGCACCCGGAGGGCAGGAGGGAGACGGGGGGCGTGGCTCTGGGCTCCTGGATGTTGAGAACCAGACAGACATTTCCTTGGTTGCGACATCTGGACCTCCTCGAGGCTTCCATTGTCCTCTGGCGGAGGGTCGGCCTACAGCGCCCGCCCCTGTCTGACTCTCAGTAACTCAGAGACATTTGTAGGGTGTCCACGCCCGGGGTGACCCATCATGTAGAACAGGCTCCAATCCTGCCCTTGGGGGCCACCACCCTGGTCTTCGGGAGACGCTCCCACACGAGAGGGATTCCTCCGACTGGTAACGAGACCTGGGCACCCGGATCGGGTCTTTCTGCTCAGCCACTGTCCGGAGGAAGACAGAGCGGTTAGCCGGCGCCACTGGGGCTCCGGAGAGAGAGCCGGGGGTGGGGGGTGGGGAAGGACTTGGGAGCGTGGCTAGAGGCTCGCGCCGCGTGGGCGGGGGGTGCGGCAAAGGAGGGGCCTGAAGCGGGGGGGCGTGTTGGGGCGGGGCTAATGGTGGGGCGGGGCCCGCAGGCGCGCGCTACTCAGGCAAGGAGGAGAGCCAGGGGCGCGCGGCGCGCGAGTCTGGGATCCGAGCGCGCGGAGCTCGGGAGCCCGAAGAGGGAGAGAACCTCAAGGGGGCCGCACCAGGACCACCAAGCCCGCTTCGCAAGCTGCAGGCCAGGGAAGCGGGAGCCACCCCCGCCGCCGCGGCCACCGGCCACCAAGGGCGGAGCTACGGCCCGGAGGGCCATGCGCCACCCGGTCCGGGGATCCCAGCTGCGGTCCGGGCAGCGCTCCTCTGGCGCCCCAGTCCGCGCGGCCGAAGCTGCGCGCCTGTAGGTACGGCCTGCTTGTCCTCAGCTCCCTGTCCCCACGGTCCTTTACTCTACTCGGTGCCCAGCTGTCCCCGAGGGCGTGTGTGTGTGTGTGTGTTTGTGTGTGTGTGTGTGTGTGTGGTGAGGTGTGTGTTGTGTGCTCACCGCCTCCCCGGGAAGCGCGGCCGCACGCGCCCGGGTCCGAGCGTGTCTTTGTGTGCACCGGTGGGAGGGAGGAGGACGCGCGACAGAGGAGATGAACCCCTCTGGGATCGGATCCCAGACCCACTGCCCAGGAGAAGTGGAGAGTAACGGGAAGCTGAGGTGGGGGGAAGAAGCCACCTCCGGAGCAGCTGAGCCCCTTTCCCCTCATCAGACCCTGGCTGGTTGGAGGGGCGAGCGCAGCTGGTCCTCTACAGGAAGGGATCCGATGCTGGGGGGAGGGGACGTTCAGGTCTCTTCCCGGGTCTGGGAGGAGGTGGGTCAACACAGCATGAGGGTGATGGCTACACGCTGGGGTCTTGCTGGGCCGCAGTGACCCCGTGGGGACACTCTCTTTCCGGCCCCGGCCCTCTTTCCCATGGCCACTATTCGTGACCCGCCCACTCTGGAGCTCCGGAGCAGCCCCGGGTTTGAGAGGAAGATCGCCGAGGGTGACAGGCCGGCGCCTTTAAGAAGGGGCGGGTTAGTGCCCTCCATTCAGACCCTTCGGCCTAGGCCATTGATGAACCTGTGAGCTGAGCGTGTAGAAAACGCGCCAGGGCTGCGGGCCGAAGCCAGGCTGGGACCAGCCAGGGCTTTCCTACCCTTCCACCCTCGCGTAGAGTCCCCTCAGTAGAGTCTTTGAGGTCAGAAGTCTGCAGTGATCGGACAGTCGCAGGGTATCCCCCAAAGAGGCTGTGAACGTGAGTAAACCAGAGTCTAGTTCACCAGAGGTGATGTAGGGGGTGGGGCTGTCAGCCCAGTGTTAAGCTTCATCTCTGCCCCTTTGTGGAATTTTTAAAAATTTTGCTTGTCTATTTGTGAGTGTGTGTGTGTGTGTGTGAGTGTGTGTGTGTGTGTGTGTGTGTGTGTGTGTGTGTGTGTGTGTCAGAGGACAACTTTCAAGAGTCAGTTCTTTCTTCACATGGGTTCAGGTCATCAGGCTTGGCAGCAAGTCTTGTCATTACCCACTGGGCCACCTCATCAACCTGATCTCTGTCTGTCCCCTGAGCTGAATCAACCTTGTGTGCCAAATAACAGTGTTTCTGCCAGGGAACCTGGTAGAATTGCTCCACTTGGGGAGCACCCCTCCTACTTGGGCAGTCACCCCAAATAAGTGGTTCCCCCAGGAGGCTGTAGGGAGCTGGGAATCTGAAACCCCTACACTGTATCACCTTCAATATATATCTTTTGACTTCCAAGATGTCTGGGGGAAAAAAAAATCTTTCAAAATCCCATTCGGCTAGTGTGAGGCATCATGGTTTTATTTGCTTGCTTGGTTGTTGTTGTTGTTGTTGTTGTTGTTGTTGTTTGAGAG
Organism: Mus minutoides; assembly: GCA_902729485.2. Taxonomy (NCBI): domain Eukaryota; kingdom Metazoa; phylum Chordata; class Mammalia; order Rodentia; family Muridae; genus Mus; species Mus minutoides. Next base: position 3,271,084 of record LR749513.1, on the reverse strand, counting down.
AGTCTCACTATGGCCTGAAACTCTCTATGTAGACCAGGCTTGAAGTCAGAGATTTCTGCCTGTATTTAATTGATTCTTAAATTATATTTATTCCTGGTGGTGGTGGTGGTGGTGGTGGTGGTGGTGGTGGTGGTGGTGGTGGTGTGTGTGATGTGTGTGGGCACATATGCCTCTGAGCACATGCAAAGATCTGTGGGCTTTTCAGTCTCTCTTTCCACCTTTATGTGGGGCTCCAGGGGCGAGCTGACAAGGCGAGGTGGTGAGTGCCTTCCCCTGCTAAGTAGGCTGCTTCACCAGCCTGAGACAGGGTCCGTTTCACAGGGCAGGGCCTCAGAGCTAGAGTTTGCCAGCTACTGCTTTCTTGAACCCATCTCCCTTAGTCTCCGTAAGGACTACACATACTCCTGAAAGGAGTGACCCTCGGTAGCGAGGACTGTGGGTGGCTCCGGAACTGAACAGTTCTGGGGAACAGAGAGTTAATGCTCACACTTTCTTTTCCTCAGTTGTGAAGAAACTCTTCTCAAAGCTTCTTAGTCCCTCTTACCTACTTACTAGGAGTCCCCAAGGAAGACTTAGAACACACACCTGGAGCCAGAGGGGAGGGGAGGGGAGAGAGGGAGAGAGGGGAGAGGGAGAGAGAGAGGGAGAAGGGAGAGAGAGAGGGAGAAGGGAGAGGGAGAGGGAGAAGGGAGAGGAAGAGGCGTGCTGAAGGCAGGGGACATCCAGCCAGCCAGTGGAGTCTCTGCCTCCCAGGGCTAACTAACTTGATCTCAGCTGACCTGTGCCAAGCTCTGAGCATTGTCACAAAACAAATTTAGGGGAAGTAGAATGATTTGTCCAAAGTCACTCAGCCCCCAGGTCAGAGGCTCCCAAGCCACTTCCCCCGGGCAAGAGCTTAAGCTCTGATGTTGTTGTTGTTGTTGTTGTTGTTGTTGTTGTTGTAATTTTTATAACATTTATTTGTGTGTGTGTGTGTTGCGGGCATGCCCTGCTGTGGCATACATGTGGACATCAGAAGACAACTTTGGAAGTCAGCTTTCTCCTTCCACCATGTGGGTCCTGGGAATGGCACTGGGGTCATCAGGCTTGGTGGCAGGCACCTTTACCTACGAAGTCATTTTAATAGCCCTTGGTTTTTTTGTTTTGTTTTGTTTTTGTTTTGAATCAGGGTTTCTCTGTATAGCCCTGGCTATTCTGGAACTCACTTTGTAGACCAGGCTGCCTTAGTACTCCCAGAGATCTTCCTGCCTCTGCCTCCTGAGTGCTGGGATCAAAGGCATTCATTGCTGCCACCAGCCAGTGTCCTTACTTGTTTTGAGATAAGAGTCTTGTGCAGCCTGGCACATCTCCCTCTGTTACCAAGGCTGAACTCCCGCGAGCTCTTGACTCTACCTCCTAACTGTTGGGGGCGTGCACTGCCACGCCCAAAGCTGATTCTTATTTCTCACATGGTCCCCTGAGCCCTGGCAAAGTATGAGGGAGGGTTTTCAGGTGTCCTGCGCCTCCAGGCTGCTGTCCCCATGGGGGAGATTTAGTTAGTCTTCGATCCTGCCTCGCCGTCTGTCTCTGACTATCCATGTGGGGTTACAGGGGCTGCCACAGACCCAGCTTCTAATGCAGTCTATTTCGATCTCACCTAACTGTGTCTTTTTATGGCTGTGTTCTGTCCCCAGGGACAGCAAGTGTATCCTCAGTATGAATTCAAGCCCACACCTTTCTGGGCACTGTGAGCAGGGCATGGCTGTGTAGGAGTATGTTGTTTTTCTTCCTCTGGGTGAAGTAGTTTGGGGCTGTACCCTGCAGGTGCTTCTAAGCCCTCTGAGGATAGGGAGCAAGTTATCTGAAGTCACAGTCTGATGGAGAAGACGGCACAAACCACAGGTGTTATAACAGAGCAAGGGAAGAAGTGGCTCTCCAGTCCCCTGTAGGCTTCAGGCAGATTAATTAGCATCTGTGGTACCCAGAACTGAAGGGGTCACAGGAGGGAGGCCTCAGGAATCATTCATACTGTGTGTCAGGAAAATTACACACTCTCACACACACACACACACACACACACACACACAAACAACAGAGCACACTCCACAGGTATGAGGAGCTGAGACACACCCATCCCTAGAAACCTTACCCTGATATGCATGCCTGGAACCCCAGATCTGGGGAAGGGGGGATTGGAGGATCCCTAGGGCTTGCTGGCCAGCCAACTAGGCCCTCTCACAAAAAATAAGGTAGCAAGCGATTGAGGAAGTCATCTGATGTCAACCTCTAATGCTCACATGCTCAAGTACACACACACACAGACTGAAAAGCAGGCAGAGGGAAGCACCTTGTAGGTCTGGGGGTGCTGGGTCAAGTTCCCAGGGCATCACATGACACTGGAAGTGGAGGAGATCACTAAGCCCAAAACCCAAGCCAGATCTGGGCCACCTCTGCTCTGCAGTACCTTCCCCCCCCTTATCCCCCCCATCCCCCCCCAAAAAAAAACAGTGGTAGGGTGTGAGGAGTGCTGGTTCAGCTGGAACCAGCTTAGTTGGGGAGCTGTCCAGCACCGGCTGCTTCTGAGGAAAAATAGAGCAGCCTTTTGAGACATCTCCCACCCAGCTTAGTGTGTGGTCTCAGCCCCCAACCCTGCTCCCCAGATCCCTCCTTCCTGCAGGTCCCAGCTGTGGGTCCCTCTGCTCTTCTTTCCCAAAAAGCAAGTACTGGGTCCCCCTTGGGTGCCCCTGAAGGAATCTCTTCTGGGAATTCGAGCTATAGGGTGTGACAGGCCTGGAACTCAGCTCATTCTGCATTCTGGGTCCCCATACAGTGTGTTAGACTAAGGGGGTGTGGCCTCGTAAATGAGAGTCTGGTTCCGTCCCTCACCAGAACCCCATTTCTTCATCTCGGGTCGTGGGTTAGGCCTTTGTTACAGGGAAGATGCTATAGGAGAAAGGTGGCCCAGTCACATACAGGCTTCTCAGACTCACCTGCGCAGCAGTGTGGACCCTCAGTTGTTTATAGAGACTTGAGTGGAGAGCAGGACATGGGAGACCAGGGAAGAGGTGGCTGTCGCTGGGTGCCTCTTTTTGCTCAAGCGGAAGAAGGGACTTACAAAATGCATTTAGGAAATAGAAGCAAATTTAATCTCAGAACAAACTTTGATGTCTTCCTTACTTTTCGTTTAAGAAATCACATTGCTTCTTTTCTGTGTGTACCTGCACACCACCCTGCAGGTAGATGTGTTACAGAGCAATTCTGAAGAGTCAGTTTTCTTCTTCCACCGTTTGGGTCCCAAACTCGGGTCTTCAGGCCTTTAACCACTGAGCCATCTCACAGGCCCTTTGTATTTATTTTTGAGACAGAGTTTCATGTAAACCAGGCTGGCTTTCAATTTATGTTAGGTTTAAAATGACTGTTATGTAATGTTGCCAAAAGTGACTGGCCTTGAACTCATGATCTTCCTACTTCTGCCTTCCATGTGCTGGGATTACAGGCATGTGACACACGTGGCTACAAACTAGAGTTTATATGACCCTACAAACTCTGACCCTCCATCTTCTGTTTTTTGGGTTGTTTGTTTGTTTGTTTGTTTTAAGACAGGGTTTCTTTGTGTAGCCCTGGCTGTCCTGGAACTCACTCTGTAGACCAGGCGGCTGGCTTCAAACTCAGAAATCCGCCTGCCTCTGCCTCCCAAGTGCTGGGATTAAAGGCGAGTGCCACCAATGGCCGACTCTGACCCTCCATCTTATAGATGGGGAAATGGAGGCCCCAGTAGGTGTGCAGGCCACAGGCTAGGAGGCCAAGAAGCTGGGATTGTGACAGACCTGGTCCCCCTGGTCCCTACACTGCCCCAATGTAGATGGAGGGAAATGTTTGTATTAGTGATCTAAGGGGCAAGAGAGTGCCCTGGACTGTTCTAACAGATGTCTACCTTGGTTGGGAAGAGATCTCTGTGTGCTTGGAGAAAAGCATGGTGCTCAGAGAAAAGCCAGCTACCCAGAGACCCCCACCACATACCTGCACAGTTGCAGAGCCAATACTTTATTTTTTTTTTCTTTTGAGGCAAGAAAGGTTTTCTGTAGCCCAGCACTGTCTTGACCTCCTGATCCTTCTTTCTCCACCTTCTGTGTGCTGGAATCACAGATGTGTGCCACCATGCCTGTATATGCAACGCTAGGGATAAAACCCAGAGCTTTATATGTGCTGAGCAATCACTCGATTGGCCAGCTCCTGTAGACTTACTATCTATGGTCCCAGCAGGTTCAAAGATGTAAAGACCAAGTCAAACTGACTTCTTCCCAAAGCCAGCATCGTGAGGTGGGAAAGGATGGGAAATTCCAGCCACATCCTCCCTCTAGCATGAGGCTCTGGTTCAGATCCTGCTATGTACATGTGGTCCCCGGCCAAGGCAAGAGGTCAGGTAGCCCTGAGAAGCAGTGCCCAGGTACCTAACATTGCCAATGGGCATCACTCATGTAGGAGGGCTGCACAGAGAGAGAGTCAATAATAGATGTAGCTGGAGCCACAGGAGGCTGAACGAGGCCTCTGCCTTCATTGGAAGGCTGGGTGGCATCGGTCAAACCAGGGCACTACTGGAAAGGGAGGCCATGAGAGACCATGGCTGGAGTCAGCATACAGGAAAGTCCTGTATGAGAGATGGTAGACTTCTTGTGTTTTGGAGCGGAGGAGTGTCATTAAATGGCTTATTAAAGGACGCCGTCTCACCTAAAACAGATGATCATTCATTCTGACCACTTCTTCCTCTCATGCAGTTAGTGGCCCCTGCACAAACTAGAGGACATCTTGCCTAATGGTGCCTGCTTCCCTCCTGGCTACCGTATCGCACATCACACGTGGGCACCCTTAGTAGCCAATAGATTGCACCCTGAGGGACCTCAGACTCCCCACCCTTCTTCTCCCAGGAGTATCTGTCTACACCTGAGCTAAGGGGATACCAAAAGAGGCTGTTGTCGCCACAGCAAGGGTTTCCCAGAAACCCGAGCCTCCTGGGCAGGGGGCGGGGCCGTCGCATCTCCCCGCCCACCGAGCGCAGGATCGATTAGTGCTCTGCCCATTAGCGTGGAGCGGCGAGGCGGCCTCATCAATATTTTAAGGAATGACCAGGCCTTGGGGTCCGGAACTGCTCACTGCTGGCGGGGGTTGAAGACGGGCTTTTTCCCTCCCTTTTCCTATTGTCAGCGCTATTTTTACTACCGGAAAGCCGTCCACCCCCCTCTGCTGCCCTGTCTGCGCTGTGACTCGGTCTGGGTGTCTGGCCTTGAGGTTAGTCAAGGCAGTGGCTTTGTAAGACCATGAGCAGGGGGATCTTGGTCAAGCTGTCCCTGTCCTGCTCTCAGCGACCCCTCCAAAGCCCCATCCCACTTAAGAACAACAAAGCCACAAAACAGGCTCTGGGGACAGCTGAACCTGTGGGGTGCCTGCCTGGCATGCATGAAGACCTGGTTTCCCTCCAGGTGTGATGTTGCACACCTGTAATCCCAGTACTGTAGGAGCTTTGAAGATAAGAGATCAAGGTCCTTGTTAACCACATAGTGTGCTCGAGGCCAGCCTCAACTGTCGTTCAAAAACAATAAAAGCAGTGTTTTTTCAGGCAGGGAAGCTAGTTAGGGGAGCTAAGACCAGACAGACCCCATTGTAGTGAAGTGTTGGGGATGCTGGACCTCTCTAGTACCTAGGGACCTACCATCTCTCACCCCTAGACTAGTAGGCTTTGTCTTTAGCTCAGCCTGTCTTTAGCTCAGGATGCTAGTTTTCATTCCTTACCTATCCTAGACCCTAGGAGGGGGGCAGCTGGTCCTCAGTCGTCAATGTCCAGCTTATGTCCTTACGTATCTTAAGCCGTCTGTTATACTGATAGAAAAACCAAGGCTCCAGGGAATAGGGTATTGGGCCAGGACAGAGCACACTCCTCCCAGGGCTGAGTCACCAGGCTTCTTCTAGCACCTGGGGCTGCAGGAGGAGAGCTGGGATTTGACCACAGGTCACGGGCCACAAGGACATGTGAATTCCTGTCTAGTACAGAGAGAAACTTCCAGGAAAAGGCAGAGCTGGAGGCTAGGGAGAGGGTAAGAGCACTGGCCTTGGAAGTCTGAGTTCTAATCCCCAGCCGCTGGATGTGGCCAGGTGCACTCTGACCCCACTGCAGCGCGCTGTGGGGACTTGAGGACTGATGGGTCTTGCTGGCTGCCAGCCTAGCTCTGAGCTCAATGAGAGAATCCTGTCTCAATGAAGTAAAGAGAGTGAAGGATCATGGTATGGTTGCCCTGTGCCTTCCACACCTGTGTGTATATAAACACACACACACACACACACACACACACACACACACACACACACACACACACAAGATAGGGTCAGTAAAATGACTCAGTAGATAAAGGTCCCTAACACCAAGCTTGACAACCTGTGATCAATCCTTAGAGCCCACATGGTAGAAGGAGAGAATCAGCCCACCCGCCCCCCGTAGACTGGGCTCTGGTTTCCACACATAGGCTGTGACATGTGCATGCAGGCACGCACATACAGATAAGCGTAAAAAAGAAGAGAGAAGCTGCTGGGCGGTGGTGGCACATGCCTTTAATCTCAGCACTTGGGAGGCAGAGGCAGGCGGATTTCTGAGTTCGAGGCCAGCCTGGTCTACAGAGTGAGTTCTAGGACAGCCAGGGCTACACAGAGAAACCCTGTCTCAAAACAAACAAACAAACAAAACAAACAAACAGAATAGAGAAGCTTCTATCCACCTGAAGGCCAAGGAGGAAAGCAATCCAGGCAAAGATAGGAGGGAAAAGAGACCAAGGCCAAGAGGCTTCAATTCATAAGTCTTCTAAGCCAGTCCCTCATGGGGACGGGATGGCATTGTCCACCCTGGTTCCAGTACCTCTGGGACCTGCTCTCTGACCCTGCTTTCCCACTCTCTGAGCCCACAGTCATCTGCACACTAATTGATCGGCACACACTGGCTGATCTCCACCGTAAGTAGAAATCCTCCTGGCCAGAGGCGGACAGAGACAGTGCCTGCCTATGACTGTGGAGCCCACTGCCTGAACTGTCTATCCTAGGGAGGGGCAAGCCTTTCTTTCCCCCTAGTGATGGTCAGAATTTGGGAAGGTCAGTGAAGGTCCTCCCCAAATCGGCCTCAAGGGATGTTGGGACCAGCACTTCCTTGTGTGGGTCCGTTGTCTTTCCTGAGTTCTGGGCTCCCGGTCTATAACTAGGTGGAGGATGATTGGCTGCTTCTCTTGATACATTTGTTTCTTTCTTTGTTTTCAATTAAGATAAAAAAAATTTGTTTGTTTGTTTTGTTTTTTTCGTAACAGGGTTTCTCTGTGTAGCCCTGGCTGTCCTGGAACTCACTCTGTAGACCAGGCTGGCCTCGAACTTAGAAATCTGCCTGTCTCTGCCTCCCAAGTGCTGGGATTAAAGATGTATGCCACCACTGCCCGGCAGATAAAATCTTTCTCTATAGCCTAAACTGGCCTGGAATTTTCTATTAGCTCAGAGTAACCTAAAACTTCCAATCCTTGTGCCTCACCTTATGCTAGGCTTTTAGGCACATGCCACCACACCCTGCTTTCCCTGTTCTGTGTAGCCTGTACCACAAGACAGCTATAATAACACCCTGGCCCATAAGCTGCTGGCCTGCCAGGGGGGTTGGAGAGGAGAGGGCAGGTAAGACCTAGCCAGTTTCCTGATTAGGACACAATACACCTGTCAGAATCTTGGCAGTGTCCAGTTTCCGTCTGGCGTAGGTTGGACCCTACGTAGGTCCTGTCCCCTACGTAGGTCCTGTCCCCTGTGACTCTGTCCCTTCTAAGGCTTTCCCAGTGCTGGGCTGACGTGGCAGCCTCCACACAGGCCCATAACTGGTCTTCCAACCATGCTCACCCATGCCATCGAGTACGGAGCAGGAGATGCTCCGCTGCGTAAGCCCATGGACTTACAGTAAGTTTAGTAGTGCTTTCAGCCTGCTTGGGGACTGTGGTGGCGGTGGTGGTGGTGGTGGCGGCGGCAGTGGCGGTGGTGGAGGCCCTGGCCTCTACTTCCAGGGAAAAGAGTGTCAGGAACCTGAGACATGACCCAGGCCTTCCTTCTGCACCCATGCAGCAGCGCATGACTTTCTGTAACTCCAGCTCCAGGAAATCCAGCTGGAGAGAGAGACTTAAAAGCAATCCAGGCAGAGATAGGAGGGAAAAGAGACCAAGGCCAAGGGGCTTCAATTCATAAATCTTCTAAGCCAGTCCCTCGTGGGGACGTGATGGCATTGTCCACCCTGGTTCCAGCACTTGGGAGGCAGAGGCAGGTGGATTTCTGAGTTTGAGGCCAGCCTGGTCTACAAAGTGAGTTCCAGGACAACCAGGGCTACACAGAGAAGTCCTGTCTCGAAAAAAAAAAAAAAAAAAAAAAAAAGCATGCACAGAACATAGTGCAAGTGGTAGCTTGCTAGTGGGACACTCATGAGGGGACCATGGGCGCTTAGAAGAGACACCTGTGCTAGCCTGGTGTACTGGCTAGTTTTATGTGTAAACTTGATGCAGGCTGGGGTTATCACAGAGAAAGGAGCTCCAGTTGGGGAAGTACCTCCATGAGATCCAGCTGTGGGGTATTTTCTCAATTAGTGATCAAGGGGGAAAGGCCCCTTGTGGGTGGTACCATCTCAGGGCTGGCAGTCTTGGATTCTATAAGAGAGCTGAGCAAGCCGGGGGAAGCAAGCCAGTAAAGAACATTCCTCCATGGTCTCTGCATCAGTTCCTGTTTCCTGACCTGTTTGAGTTCCAGTCCTGACTTCCTTTGGTGATGAACAGCAATGTGGAAGAGTAAGCTGAATAAACCCTTTCCTCCCCAAGTGCTTCTTGGTCATGATGTTTGTGTGGGAATAGAAACCTTGACTAAGACACCGGGGCAGAAGTCAAGGAAGGCTTCCTAGAGAAAGAAGTTTCCTTATGGAAGGGTGAATAGGAGTTGGGTCAGGCCTGTGCAATGCTTATGAGGGCCCAGCACCCATCTCTCTCCACCTTCATGGGCTTCACACACCACCCTCTGATTTCCAAAAGTCCTGATTAGTCCCACTGCAGTCAATGCTCCTTCCGTGGCGCCATCTTTGTCCTATCTATAGGTGAGAAGCCAGGCACCTGTCTCGAGCACTTATGCCCTGGATGTCTCCTGTACTTAAGGGCTGTTGCTGTGGCCTAGGGAGGGAGGGGATTCCCTTGTCCCCTCTGGCCCTTGTGCCCTCTGGCCCTGAGGCTCCAAGAATGCTGTCAAGAAGCCAAATAGCTATTTTTACCTAGAATTATAGGACTTAAATCTCAGGGGAGATCTGAGGTAGGGTTCCCAAGGGCTGTGGGGCAGGGGCAGGCCTAGAGCCATGGAGATCCTGTAAAGACAGATGAGAGCCTGAGTCTCTACATCAGTGCCTCAGAGGGATAGGTGCTGCCCCTCAATACGCCACAGGAAACTGGCCTCTGTGGCAGGAGGACACGGGGAGGGCTATATCTCCCTACTTAACTTCCTTAGTTTTTTTCTTCATTTACTTAAGGTCAAAGTTACCAAAGAAAAATGGATGGAAGGGCTGGGAGGTTCAGTGGTAGAGCCACTGCCTAGAATTCCCCCAATATGAGGCTGGGGGTGTGGCTCAGAGTTCAGGGGTCAAGCTGTTGGCTAACATACAGGAAGGAGGCCCTGGGTACAATGTAAGAAAGAAAAGGAACGAGGGGGGCAGAACCAGCTGGCTGTGTTCCCAGGGATGTTGGCCACAACAGGGGACAGGAAACAAGTCCCCCAGATGACTACCTGACATGCACTCTGCAGTTTACCCATTCTAAGTGGTAAAAGATGGGGTTGCCTAGCAACAAAGTGGAAGAAGCTGGAATGAAGAGACAGCTGGGATTTCTAGATTGGTCCAGTGGGGATGGGAGTTCTGGAAGGAACAACAGGCAGGCTACCATGAAAGATAGAAATTAAAAAAAAAAAAAAAAAGTCCTAAGGAGGTGGGGCCTTCAATACCAATAAGAAAAGTGGTCATCTTTGATCATATGGGAAGATGACCCCCAAAGTCCCAGGATCAGGAAGAGCTGAGGTAAAGCCCTTGAAACTGAGTGTAAGTGTAAGCTTCTTGTTACTGTAACAGACACCCCGGAGCAATGTGGGGGAGGGAGGATTTGTTGGGGTTCACAGTTTCAGGGGCTAAGGGTCAGCTGGCTCCTTGGTTCCTTGCTCAGACAGAACATGATGGGAGGAAGGATCAGTACAAACAGCTCAGGTCGGACCAGCCAGAAGCAAGGAGGAGAAAGTGACTGAGACAGGATCCCGAGGGGCTGCAGAGATGGCCCGGAGGTTAGGGTCACTTGTTGCTCCTGGAGAGGAATGAGTTAGGTTCCCAGCACCCACGCAGCAGCTCATGACTGCCTGTAACTCCAGCTCCAGGAAATCCAGCATCCTTTTCTCCAGGGCTTGGGGACCTTGGAGAGGTTACTAAAGAGTATGAGGACGCCCAAAACTCATGGGGCACCATTTGAAGGTGTCTGTCCCCTCAGCCTCCTTGACCAAAATGAGTGACCCTGGGCATCTGCAGGAATGCTGGTTAAGACACACCCCACCCCCACATCACCCATCCCCTTCCTCCCCGTCTATCACGTGCACACTGGTTGGTTGGCAGCCTGAACTTCCAGCCTCAGCAGGTTGGCGCATGTGCGCATGGAGCCTCTGTGGTGGACAGACGATATCCCCAGGGAGGCCTGTGCATGGGAGCACTGACCAGAGGATTCAAAGTCATTTTAACTGTGGGTGGTGGCACACACTTGGCATCCCAGCACGTGAGATGTGGAAGCAGACGCATCAGAAATTTAAGGTCATCCTTTGCCACATTGGGAGTCTGAGGCTAGCTACATGAGATTCTGTCTTAAAAGAGAGAGAGAGCCGGGCGTGGTGGCGCACGCCTTTAATCCCAGCACTCGGGAGGCAGAGGCAGGCGGATCTCTGAGTTCGAGGCCAGCCTGGTCTACAAAGTGAGTTCCAGGACAGCCAAGACTATACAGAGAAACCCTGTCTCGAAAAAAGAAAAGAAAAGAAAAAGAGAGAGAGAGAGAGAGGCGGAGAAGGAAGGAAGAAAGGAAGGGAAAGGAAAGGAAAGGAAAGGAAAGGAAAGGAAAGGAAAGGAAAGGAAAGGAAAGGAAAGGAAAGGAAAGGAAAGGAAAGGAACACTTATCGACTTTTCTCCTCTCAGCCCGAGGCTGCCATGGGACCAAAGCCATGAATGGTGCCACCCCCGGCTCGGCTGCCGCCCCCGCCCCAGTCCCCGACTGGCGGCAATTCTGCGAGCTGCACGCGCAGGTGGCTGCTGTGGACTTTGCTCACAAGTTCTGCCGCTTCCTTCGGGACAACCCGACCTACGACACGCCTGACGCTGGGACCTCGTTCTCCCGCCACTTTGCAGCCAACTTCTTGGCTGTCTTCAGCGAGGAGGTGCGCCGCGTGCTGGGGGCAGCAGCCGAAACCATGGAACCCGAGCCTGCGGTGACCTCGGTGACATCTGCGCTCAAGACTACAACCTATGGCCACTCCCGCAGCTCCGAGGATGTGTCTGTCCACGCGGCCACCAAGGCGCGTGTCCGCAAGGGATTCTCGCTGCGTAACATGAGCCTGTGTGTGGTGGATGGAGTGCGCGACCTGTGGCACCGGCGCTCGTCCCCTGAGCCCGATGGTGGGGCCACCCCCAAGGCCGCCGAGCCTGTGTCGGAGCCTCGTGACAAATGGACGCGACGCCTGCGGCTGGCACGAACCCTGGCAGCCAAAGTGGAGTTAGTGGACATCCAGCGTGAGGGCGCCCTGCGCTTCATGGTGGCAGACGATGCGGCCTCGGGGCCTGGGGGCACTGCGCAATGGCAGAAGTGTCGCCTGCTCCTGCGAAGGGCTGTGGCTGGGGAGCGTTTCCGCCTGGAGTTCTTCGTGCCACCCAAGGTGTGTATCTTGATGTATGTCGCCATCTTCCCATCCCTCACAGGGACCCATTTACCTGCATGGTCTATGGGAGCCACAGGCCAGTGACAGGTGGGGATTGTGTGGCTTGATCTGATTGACAGGTTGTTGTAATGTAGCATCTGAAATGGCTCTTTCAGACATCACCCCAGAGGCCTGTGTCCTGCTCCATGGCAGTCAGAAATCCGAGGCCCTGGCAGGCACCAGCTGAGCCTGCCCAGTGGCCCCTCCTCCCTATCAGGAGGATGGGAGGGGTTTTGCGGGCTACCAGCATCTTGCTTGCCACTTTGAGTACACTGGTCCTGCCTCCATTGCCAGTCACAGTCCCACTGTAGTAGGGGACAGGGAAGCTTGGGGCCGCTCCAGGGAGACCAATGTACCTCGATGGAAAAGTACAGACACTGAGGGTGTAGCTCAGTAGCTAGGGTGTTTGCCTAGCACTCATGTAGCCCAGAGTTCGAGCCCCAGCACCGCATACTCCCGGAGTGGTAGTGCACTTGGAAACAGGAGGATCAGAAGTTCAAGGTTATCCTCAGCTACATAGCAAGTTGGAAGCTAATTAGATCTACGTGAGACTCCATATGGAAAGAAGCAGACTCTATGCATAGGAGCCTGCCTGAAGTCACACTGAGTGGGTGACAGATATGGGCTAATTATACATTACCACTCAGACGGTCACCAGAATGAAAGGTAGAGTCCCTTGAGTATCAGCATGGCAGCTGGTAGCATCCAAGACCTGACCACCCGAGGGTTCAGTCTCCTCAGGGCCCTCCTAGAGACTCTGAGTCGGTGTACTGGAGGCTTGCCCTCCGGGCTTCCCCTCAAGGTGCAGAACTGAGAGCTGCCCAAAGAGAGAGGCCAGAGCCACTCCCAGAACACACCCCAAGTCCCAAATACCCCCAGATTTCCCAAGGGGTTTTTAACCCATACCCAACTTTACGCCCCTGAGAAAAATTCCACTAAACCAAGGCTACAAACAGACCAAAGCCTGATGAGTGGTGGCTTGCCTAGGGTCACCCAAAGGGCACGGGCAGAGAGGCCCATGGTTTCCCTGTCTCTGGCTTTGAGTGGCAGCTCCAGCTGCTGCTCTCTAAATAGCTGTGCTTGTTGCCCTGGGGGAGAGGAGAGGATGCGGCAGCTGGTACCCTCTCCATCTTCCCATTGATCCCTGCAGAGTCCTCCAGCTTCACCGCTGGCAGAAGAGTTCCTGTGGGATCATTGAGGTCTTCCTTTGTCATCTCTGAGACAAACAGGTCCCCAGCCCCTGCCCTTGCTTCAGGTTCTCATAGCAGAGCATAGGAGAACACTCAGGAGTGGACGTAGACATGTGGATCATTCTAGTGCATATCAGCCCGTCTTCTGTTGCTATAACAAAATACTATGGTCTAGATAGTGTATTTAAGAAGGAAAGAAAGAGAGGAAGGAAGGAAGGAAGGAAGGAAGGAAGGAAGGAAGGAAGAAAGAAAGAAAGAAAGAAAGAAAGAAAGAAAGAAAGAAAGAAAGAAAGAACGAACCACGTCTAAGGTCAGGAAGCTGACTATTCTACCTCTGTGAAGGTCCACTTGGCTTCTCACAGTAGGGCAGAGGTCAAGTCAGAGTGACCTAACTTTATAACAACCCATTCTGGTTAGATAACTAATCAGGTTTCCTTGAGAACTACATGAATCTCCTCCCAACATAGCAGCTCCAGTGACCAACGGTCTTCCAGTAAGCCCCACCTCTTAAAGGGTCCACCAACTGACAAAAAAAAATTTTTTTAACATTTATTGGTTGGGGGCGGGGATTGGGGAGGAGGATACACATGTGGAGATCAGCAGACAACTTGCAGGAACCAGTTCGTACCTTCCACCAATGCAGGGCGTCAGTCAGGCTTGCTGCCAAACCCTTCTTAGCAGCCCTTCTGTATTTATTTGTTGAGACTGGCTCTCATGTAGCCCAGGTTGGCCTTGAACATCCAGTGTCGCCACAGGTGACCTTGAACTTCTGATTTTCCTGCTTTCATTTCCCGAGTGCTAGGCATATAGGCATTTATCACCATGCACAGGTTATGTGGTGCTGGAGGTCGAACCTGGTGTTTCTGAATGCTAGGTAAATATTCTTCCAATGGAACCACATCAGGCTTTTATTTTCTCTCTTCCCACCCCATCTTGCAATACACCATATTGGTAACCAATCCACCAGTCCATGAACCCTTGGAGAGCAACCATGTCTACCCCATAGCTCTTAGTGAGGGCTCAGGATGGGCTTCCCCATTGTGACTTAGGGTAAAGAAATGTTCAGTGCATTGCTTTCAACACCCACATAGCAATCCAGATCTCCCTGGTCCCTTGGAGCTAGCTATAGCTGGGAGCTTTGGGAGCTTGGGCCTGCAGGGTGTTCCTGAGGGCTTCACGTTTCTTTTGTATCTCTTGATGTCTCTGCCCAGGTCTCTAGCTTCCTTTAACCTCAACTATGCAGGAAGCATACTGAATCCCAAGTCCTCTTACAACACCTAAGGGCAGAGGGTTAGTTTTATTGCTTGCCTAGAATTCCCCAATGAGGGGCTGGGGGCGTGGCTCAGTGGTAGAGCCCCTGCCTAGAATCCCCCAGTGAGGGGCTGGGGACGTGGCTCAGTGGTAGAGCCCCTGCCTAGAATCCCCCAGTGAGGGGCTGGGGGCGTGGCTCAGTGATAGAGCCCCTGCCTAGAATCCCCCAGTGAGGGGCTGGGGGCGTGGCTCAGTGATAGAGCCCCTGCCTAGAATCCCCCAGTGAGGGGCTGGGGGTGTGGCTCAGTGGTAGAGCCCCTGCCTAGAATCCCCCAGTGAAGGGCTGGGGGTGTGGCTCAGTTGTAGAGCCCTTGCCTAGAATCCCCCAGTGAGGGGCTGGGGGTGTGGCTCAGTGGTAGAGCCCCTGCTTAGCAATAATGACGCCCTGGATTCCACCCTAGCACTAAGGGTAGGGGACAACTACAACTATATCAGGACAGATGATCTCAGACATTAGCCTGAGATAAGGAACACAGTAGCTCCAGCTAGTAGGAACCCAGGTGAAGGCGCCATTGTAAACCTGACCACTCTCTCTATCCCATGATGGCCAACCCCAGCCCTAGGTTAGTGTGAAGATGAAAGATCAGCTGATCCCATCAGTCTCTACTATAAGCCCAGCCCCGGTCAGCTGGACAGCATGCAGGGTGGCCAAGAATTCCCAACCACCAGATATGAGGCCCTTCCCTTTCCTCTTCAGAAAGTCCCTGTCCCAGAGCCCAAGCCCTGCCGGGAATGTCAGCCTCAGCCCAGTCTGGGGAGGTTAGTGGAAGAAGTCAGGAGCTGTAGGGCAGAGCATAAAGGAGCCTTCACAGAATGATCTTCCTAAGGAACCCTGCTGAGTCCCCCGGTTTAACCCTGTGATGGCAGCATTAGAATGCAGGTTCTCTCCATTCTTGGAGACAGACCACACCCAGCTCTGAGAGCTGATGCGGGAACTGTGCTCCAGAACATCTCACCCAAAGCAGGATACCATCACCTTATTCTAGGAGCCACGCCCCCAGCCCCTCACTGGGGTATTCTAGTCAGGGGCTCTACCACTGAGCCACACCCCCAACCCCAAAAGGAAAAGAGAAAGGAAAGGAGGAGGGTGAGAAGAGGAGGAAAAGCCTCATTATGAAGTGGGCACACTGGGTAGGCAGGCTGGGTAGCACTCACAGGTCAAAAGGTTGGGGTTCAGCAGTTGAGAGCTCTTTAGTCTTTAACTGTGACCATGGGAGGCTGGTAACACAGTCACACCAGCATGGCCTCAGCAGTGTTGGCTCCTGTGACCTACACATTCGGGGAAGTGGGACGGGAAATGCAGAGAGGGTCTTCTAAGGCCTCCAAGGTATGCCTCTCACTGTCCCATCCTCTGGCCTCCCAGGCTTCCAGACCCAAGGTCAGCATCCCCCTGTCTGCCATCATTGAGGTCCGAACCACTATGCCCCTGGAAATGCCTGAGAAGGACAACACATTTGTGCTCAAGGTGAGTCCCCACTGCAGCCTTAAGGTCGGTAGCTGACTTGGACCACAGCCCTACTGCGTTACCCAGCTTGAGGTCATTCCAGGAGTGCAAGTCACACCATCAAAGGGGGAATATGGAGGACATTCCCATGATAGGACCCCACGACAGGTATCCATCACTGGAGTAGGGCATGAATCTGGGTCTGA
Source organism: Mus minutoides (assembly GCA_902729485.2). Taxonomy (NCBI): domain Eukaryota; kingdom Metazoa; phylum Chordata; class Mammalia; order Rodentia; family Muridae; genus Mus; species Mus minutoides. The sequence continues at coordinate 3,254,933 of LR749513.1, read as the reverse complement.
GTTCTAGAGCTATCCACCCCAACATGGTTGGCTACCTGGGTCTCCTTCCATTTCTCTCTCTCTCTCTCTCTTAAATTTATATTTATTTTATTATTTTATTTATTTTTACTTTTTCAAGACAGGGTTTTTCTTTTTGGGGGTGTGGGGGGGGGGTTGAGACAGGGTTTCTCTATGTAGCCCTGGCTGTCCTGGAACTCACTCTGTAGACCAAGCTGGCCTCAAACTCAGAGATCCACCTGCCTCTGCCTCCCAAGTGCTGGAATCAAAGGCATGTGCCACCACACCCGGCTAACAGGGTTTTTCTGTGTACTCCTGGCTATCCTGGAACTCTTTCTGTAGACCAGGCTGGCCTTGAACTCACAGAGATCTGCCTGTCCCTGACTCCTGAGTACTGGGATTAAAGGTGTGTGCCACCACTGCATGGCTACATTTATTTGCATGTTTGCATGCCTGTACGTGCACTCCATGGTGTGGTTATGAAGGTCAGAGGACAACTTACAGGAGTCAGCTGAGAGAACTCTCCTTCTCCCCGTGGGTTCCTCCCCTGGGGTTCCAATCCAGCTTGTCAAGTCCGACACCAGGCACCTTCACCCACTGCAACATGTCCCCAATACAGCCCTGTTCCCTATTTCTTCTTGGGTCTGAATAAAGGTCGTTAGAGCTGCCTTCCCTTCCTTTCCCTCTGGAGCCAGACACTCCTACCTCACACTGGTGGCCAGCTTGTTGAAGTTATGCAAATGTCTGTAGGCACAGGCAAGTGGAGTGTGGGAACAGCCCTGGTCCCTACAGAGGGCACAAAGACACAGAATGGGTGAGAGGCACCTTAGTGGGTCAGGGAGCCTCCTGGCCTTTCTCCAGGCCCATAGCACTTGGGTGGCCTGTGGGGGCTGCTGAGGACGTGGGTCCAGGCTGCTAAGGTTGTGGTCAGGGCTTCCTGAAGGAACAAGACTATGAGGCTGAGTCCCCTCCAGGAGTCCTTTTCCTCCCACTTGAAGCTGGTCAGAGCCCCCACCATCTCTGGCAAGCTCTTACCGAGCTTGTGTTTATAAAGCCACAAACTCTTTTATTCATTGGGTAAACGTGTGCCAACTTCTATGTCCTGAGTTGTCCCCTCAAGACTGGTAGCTGGGGACATAGTCCCTGTCTATCTGGTATTCTCAGCTGCTGGGTTGTCCTCGAGCACCCCTGGAGCAGAAGGACTCCCCTGCTAGCCCCACTGTGAATCTATTTCCCTGTCAGAAAGAAGAGGCGCTCAGGGTCCTCGTAGCCCAATACTACATTTTAAAAGAGTGAACAGCACAGGGAACCAAGAACAGAAAGACTGGGCTGCTGTGGTCCCAGGTTCAGGTCTCAGTGGTGCTGCTGGCTGCTATGGGACTTTGAGCAAGTTGCTCTGCCTCTCTGAACGTCAGGCTTCTTGTCCATAAAATAACGATTATACATACAACTCTCATAGAGATGCCAAGAACTCAACAAACAAGGCGCGAAGAGTACTGACTGCCACATGACCACAGCAGTAGGATTGCAGTCACTAAGGCCTGGGGTCCCTCAGCTCTGATGAGCCTGCTGGCCTCTCCCTTGCCTTGAACTGTATCTGGGATGTCAGGGCATGGGTTGAGCATGCTAGCTCCTCTCCTGTCCCAGGGCCTCCAGAGCCTGCATCTCCTCCCTGGAATGGGCTTCAGGCTGCAGCCTATGAGACCTAACATAGGGGTGGGCAAAGCCATGCAAACCCTTCTGTTCATTGGTCCTGGGGTGCTGAACCCGCTCACCTTGCAGTTGGGGAGGTTTTACCAGGGCCACTCTCATCCAGGTGGAGAACGGAGCGGAGTACATTCTGGAAACGATAGACTCTCTGCAGAAGCACTCATGGGTGGCTGACATCCAGGGCTGTGTGGATCCTGGGTGAGTGTTCTGGAGGTCTGAGGGTGGGGCTGGATAGGTAGAGGAGTACCTTGTCCTACCCAGAGACCAGGCTACCAGGAAGGGCAGGCACTAAGGAAGAACCACCAAGATGGGCAGGAGCCGAGGGTCATCCTTAGCTACAAAGCTAGTTCAAAGCTAGCCTGGGACATGAAAAAGTGCTCCCATGCACCTACCAACCCATAGGCGTGCACGCATGCATACGCCTCATTTCTTTAGAAAAGTTGGATTCTGATGAGGAAGCTGGTCGGCACAGTGGAGTCACAGTTGGTGACATGGTCGGCACTTCTGGTCAGTTGTGAACAGGAAGAGAATGACTCCACTGTCCAGGGAAGATACACAGGGGGAGACACCCAGCTAAGCACTTGGCAGCCCTTTCTCTAACAGTGTTGCTAATAGGAGGGAGTGGGGGATGGGGACAGACTCATTTGAATAAAGCTCAGTTGACTGGTCACCACACCACTCCCTACTGGTCACACACTGCCCCCCACTGGTCACCATACCGTCCCCCACTGGTATCCATGGGATCCCAGGAACCAGCCGCAACCTCAGGGAACACTATGTTCACCGTGGCCTCAGCATTGGTCACTCACACAGTGGCCACAGAGGACTGGACAGAACTAGATGTCCCATTCCAGGCTCTGTGGCAAGACATGCTGTGTCTTCTCCACAGGGACAGTGAGGAAGACACAGGGCTGTCTTGTGCACGGGGAGGCTGTCTGGCCAGCCGCGTGGCCTCCTGCAGCTGTGAGCTCCTGACAGACGGTAGGTGGAGAGCAGGCTGAAGTTCTGGGGAATGGCATTGGAGGGGATAAGAGACATGCTTCCCCCTCTATTTCCCCTGCAGCAGACATGCCCCGGCCCCCAGAGACGACGACAGCGGTGGGTGCTGTGGTCACAGCTCCACATGGCCGAGCTCGTGACACTGTGGGAGAGTCCCTGACCCACGTTCCCCTGGAGACTTTCCTGCAAACCTTGGAGTCTTCAGGTGGTGTCAGTGAGAACAATAACCCAGGTACCACTGGGGTCCCCACCCCCTCTACAGAGACCCATGTGGAGCCTCAGAAGTGGTGACATTTCAGCCAGTTGTGTCTACAGTGGTTTTGGCTTTCTAAGCCAGAATGGGCACCTCACCTTTCCCACTGTGCCTGGTTTTTATAGAGTAACAGACCTGGGGATGTTAGTACACACCTGTAATCCCAGAACTCAGGAGGCTGAAGCAAGAAGATCTGCCTGGGGTCAAGGCTAGCCTGGGCTACATAGTGTAAAAATAACCTTTATTAACCTGACTGCTAACCTAGGCCTAGCCCTGGAAGCTTCTAGCCTCTGTACAGTCTTATCTAGGCCTAGAACATTTTCAGTCTCTGAGACTTACTGCTGAATAAAGTCACTCCTTCCAAGTTCTTTCTGAACTTTTGCTGGGTGGTCAATTCAGCTGTCCTGGCCCAAAATACCTATCTACACTAACTGATTCAAGCTGGCTTTTCTTGGCCTCTGACTGAATTGCTCTGTATTTTAATCTTCTGGCTCCCTCTCATTCTCTGGCTCGTTCTGTCTTCACCTGTGTCTAGCTTGTTCTCTCTGCCACCTCTCTCTGTAAAACTCTCGAAGTAAAACTGCCTGCTGCTTCTTTTCTATGCTGTTCTCCCTTAAGTAGCCTCTCTTCTCTCTTCTCCTGAGAGTTGGGCATATCCTATTCTGTCAAATCTTTCTCTGATTCATCACTTTGTCTGCCACTCAATTTGACGTCATTTTCGAAGATGGGTGCTTCCTTCTACAAACCAACTTTACCTTTATTGTTTGGGATTGAAGGTGTGGACTAAGGGCTGAGCCACACCACAACTAGAAATAGTCTGTTTCACCTTCTTGGTAAATAACAATCTCAGGGTTCACAGTGTGATCATGTATCCTGCAACAACATAGTTGTGCCAGGGAAATGTTAGTAATCCCCAAAAAAGCCAGACAGGAGCCGATCTGATACAACTCACAGCAGGGTCTTTATTCTGTTCAAGCTCAGCCATCCCCACCCCTCAACTCACCACTGTCACGCAGGACGGTTTTGGTGGTGGGGGAGCCCTGAATGTCTATGGGGCAAGGCTTTATAGTAAACAGCAAGCAGGGAGTACTAATTAATTAGTACATCTAATTGGAGAACTACTGTGACCTTTAACATAACTGGCTGGTGCTGGGAGTCGTATCATAAACTTAACTTCTGCTCCCCTCTGCATTGGTGGTCGTTAGGAAGGGGGTGGGCCTGGAACCTGGGGTGCAGACTTGTTGGGGGAATAACCTGGAAACACTGGTCTTGTTGAGGGTGTAAGCTGGAAACACTGGTCTTGTTGGGGATTAGCCTAGAGACTGGAGCTAGACTTGGGTTTTGTTGGGGGGCAACTTGGAAACTAATGTTAGATCCCAGCCTCTTAGTTTACCTGAGTTCAAACTTAGGTCAGGTTCTCTAAAATGGAGTCTGAACTTAAAAGCTTTGGCATCTCATCTGAGGCATAGTGAAAGAAAAAAGAGCTAGAGACAGACAGGGAAAGGGAGGGAGGGAGGTTGTTTTATATAGAGGCACAAAAGGCAGGTTGGTGGCACAAGCCTGTAACCCTGGCATTTGGGTTGTAGAGGCAGGAGTTCAAGGTCATCTTTGGCTCTATGGTAGTGAGTTAGGGGTCAGCCTAGGCTGTAAGGTACCCTCTCTCACAGAAAAAGGAAAAAAGATAAAGATCTAAAGAAGTAACCACTGCCTAACAGTGACCGTTGCACTTCCAGAGTAGTTCCCAGCACCCACATAGGGCAGCTCACGCCTGCAAGTAACTCCAGTTCCAGGGAATCGGATGCCATCTTCTGGCCTCTCCTGGCACCCTCCCCCACACACACAGACACCTATATACACACATAAACAAGTCAAACAAAACAGAATACAAAGGAACCAGGGTGGGGAAGAGAGTTGGCTTCTTCTCAGGACTTGCAAGCACCCTCTCCCTATGCCTCAGTTTACAGCAGTCAGTCAGCTCTCTGCCTAGGCCTGATACTATTCAAAAGGCAATTTACCCAAATCAACAAGATGCACCACCGTCTTCACTAACTTACCTGTCTTCCTTCTGACCTTCTGTCCCTGTGCTATTGCAACCAACCCAGGGGACGAAGGAGCCGAGCTGGACGCTGATGCTGAGGCTGAGCTGGAACTTTCCGACTACCCTTGGTTCCATGGGACACTGTCCCGGGTGAAGGCGGCCCAGCTTGTGCTGGCCGGTGGCCCTCGGAGCCATGGCCTCTTTGTGATCCGCCAAAGTGAGACTCGGCCTGGGGAGTGTGTGCTGACCTTCAACTTCCAGGGCAAGGCCAAGGCAAGTGTGTGAGTGTGTGAGCGTGTGTGTGTGTGTGTGTGTGTGTGTGTGTGTGTGTGTGTGTGTGTGGTGTGGTGTGGAGGTGGCAGGGGACGGCAGCCTAGAGAAAGTGGATTGAGATGGCCACTCACAAACCAATTCTGTCTGAGAAGTTACCTTTGCAGCCAGACATGAACGCCTATGGTGTCGTCACTTCAGAAGCTGAGGCAGGAGAATTGTCACGAGTGTGAAACCAGCTTGGGCTACATAGCAAGACCCTGTCTGAAAAATCTAAAGACCAAGCTGGGTAGTGGTGGCATACATCTTTAATCCCAGCACTTGAGAGGCAGAGGCAGGTGGATTTCTGAGTTCAAGGCCAGCCTGGTCTACATAGTTCCAGGACAGCCAGGGCTACACAGAGAAAACCTGTCTCAAAAATCAAAAACAAAATCCAAAGAGCAGGTGCCTCTCCTGAGCAGCCTGCACCTCCACCTCGGTGTCTTTCTTTCTCTGGGGAATCATTCTTCCCCGACTCTGATGCTTCTGCCCTATATAAACATCCATAATGAAATCAACAACAATCCCCAAGCTGGGACCTAGTGTTGTAAGCCTGTCACCCCAGCACCCAGGTAACAGAGACAAGAGATCAGGAGCTCAAGTGCATCTTTGGCTATGTATTGGGTTTAAACCCAGCCTGTGTTACATGAGATCCTGTTCTCAAATAAAACTAAATAAACTAGGGGCTGGCAAAAAGGCTCACCAGGTAAAGGCACTTGCAGCCAAGCTTCAGGACCTGAGTTTGATCCCCAGCGCCACATGATGGAAGGAGAGACCTGGCTCTTACAAGTTACCCTCTGACCTCCAAAAGGCAGTACGGCACTTGAACATATGAACACACAAAAATAAACAACCAAATAAATAAATGTTACTATAAAAGTTAATAAAAATGAAAGAGGGCAGCGGTCAAGCAGTCTGGGACATGACAGCGTGGCAGGAATGGGCAGGAATCTCGGTGCGTGCTCTGGCATGCTCGTGTTTCCAGTAAGAAAATAGACACAGCCTTAGACCTTTCCAGGGTATCATTCCAGGGCAGCAGGGCCCTGCCCCTGACCCTCACTTCCGACTGGACCGCCAGCATCCTCAGGCCTGCTCTTGGCAGTGCTGGCCCAGATGTGTACGTGTGGAGGAGGCTGAGTCTCCCTAGAGATACCACCTCGCCAGTTCCTCTGACAACCAGACAATGTCGTTCCTGGTAGCTGGTAATTGACATCTTGGCCAGCACTGCTAACCCTAGAGGGCTTGATCTCACTCTCACATTCCCAAGTTTGGGGCTAGGATGGCGTCCTGTCCACCAGGGAGGAGAAGGGGAGCAGGGCAGGCATGAGACGACCTTTAGCCTTCACCCTCTTCTCGTGGGGCTGCTATTGTCTCAGTGGGATAAGTGGGGCTGACACCAGACACATGTGGCCCTCTATTAAAGACCACATGTCTAAGGCTCCTTACACTGAGATCCCTACCCCAGGTAAACTCAGGAGACACAGAGAGGAGCCAGTCATTGCTAAGAGGCACATTCTATATCATTCCAGACCTCTGGGCTACATGAGACCCTCTCTTCAGGACAAAACAAATATTTAAAAAGAAAGATTGCAGGTAGCACATGGCACACACCTTTAACCCCAGCCCTCTGGAGGCAGAGGCAGGAAGATCTGTCTGAATTTGAGGCCAGCCTGGTCTACAGAATGAGTTCCAGAATAGCTAGGGCTACACAGAGAAACTCTATCTGGAAAAGAGAGGGAGAAGGGGAGGGAAGGAGGGAAGAAGAAAAGAAAGAAGATAGATAGACAGATAGATTCTAGTGTGAGGGCAGATGTCTGTAGCCCTAGTTCTTGTTCTACTGTGCCCACCTCCATTACCTACTACAGGAGAGCCCCACCTTCAGATGAGGTTCAGTGTGAGGACCCCTAAGGATGACACAGTCCCACAGACTCAATGGAGCCGATGCATGGAGTCCGGGCAACCACCAAAGGCACTTGCCAGGCAGGTAGCTGGCTCAGGACCCCACCACTGACCACTCCCATCTGTGCCCACAGCACCTCCGCCTTTCTCTGAACGGTCACGGCCAGTGTCATGTCCAGCACCTGTGGTTCCAGTCCGTGTTTGATATGCTTCGTCACTTCCATACTCACCCCATCCCCCTGGAGTCAGGAGGATCCGCTGATATCACCCTAAGAAGCTATGTGCGTGCCCAGGGCCCACCTCCTGGTAAGATGCCACCGTCTGGAGCCTGGAATATGGCTCAGGTTATAGAAGGTTTGCCTAGTGTACTCGAGGCCTAGGTTTGATCCCCAGCACCTCATAAGCTGGGTGTGATGGTGCACTCCTGTAATCCCAGCCTTCTGGAGGTAAAGGCAGGAGGGTCGGGGGATCAAGACCATTCTCTGCAATACAGTGACATAAAGACCATGGGATATGTTAGACTCAGGCCTCAAAACCCTTCTCTTGCGTATTCTGGGTGGATTCTGTAAGCCCTGTAAGGTTAGAGTTCAGTACCCACCCTTTGAGCGTTGTATTGGTGGGGTGCCTAGCCTACACTGGAAAGGATGAGTGTTTGTACAGCATCACCTGACTCCCGGCAAACTCTGGACCATGAAGTCTGGGCCACACCATCCCTCCCTGGGCTCCCCACGCCTGTGTGAACACTGGCCCTCTTTGGAGGATCGAATTCAGGTACTCAGAGCTGGATGCTGACCAGCATGCCCTCTCATTACAGATTCAGGGCCAGCGCCCAACACTGCGGCCCCAGTCCCAGCCTGCTGGACGGAGCCGGCTGGCCAGCACTACTTCTCCAGCCTGGCCACGGCTACCTGCCCGCCCGCTTCACCGTCCAATGGCACTGGAGCTTCGTCTTCATCTGGCTCATCGTCCTCTGCCACGTCCCTGCCCCCACGCCCAGTGGAGGGGCCGCTCAGTGCGCGCAGCCGCAGCAACAGCACAGAGCACCTGCTGGATGCTGCATCCGGAGCCACTGAGGAGCCCACAGAGGCCACACTGGGCCGCGCTCGTGCTGTGGAGAATCAGTACTCCTTTTACTAGCTGCCATGCCTTTTACCCACGTGTCACACACATCACAGCAGGCCAAGGACACCTGTTGCCTGTCCTGCCCACCCACAGCCTGGCTAGCCCACGATGGTCAGCAACACCTAATGAATGGCTAGATACACCTACCCATGGTCTAGCATGGCCAAAACAGCTGACCAGCCTAGCCACTTCAGACCCCAGGGGCCCATTGTGACCATGTGTGGCAGGCCAAGGCTATATCCACAGTCGATCAAACCCATGATAGCCCGGCAATGATTTCAGGCCCCACCCACTGGTGGATGGCCACTCCCATCAGCAGCTATTTCTATGCGGTCCACCGAATCCATAATAGGCAGCTCACTGACACCTAACCACATTTGGTGACTTCAGGCCCTGGCCACTGATAGTTGGTTACTCCTACAGTGGCATGGCCTACCCACTGGCTGCCTGCTTTGCTCAAGGGCAGCAGCAAGCCACGTCTATCAAGCCCATGAAGGTCTACCCACTGATTCCTAACAACCTCAGGCCCTGCCCACCAGTATTGGGTCACATACTCCAATATCCTGACCAGGCTGTGGTCCGCCTAGCCTAGGACAGCCTGCCACGCCCACCAGCCCCAGCCCAATGCTGGGGGGAAAAGCCAAGCTCTTCAGTGAAGACAAACATTATTAAAGAGCCTGTTTTAGGGACTACCCCCTGCTCTCCTGTGGTCATTCTACTGTGCTGTCACCACTGGGAAGGAAGTGTTCTCCCTGTGATCTGGAACTGCCACAAAGCCACAGGCTTGCTAAGCCAGATCTTAGGGGAGGCACATGGGATGAAGAGCAGGACCAGGGGAGTCAGCTGTGGGCAGGGCATGGATGGAGGGGCAGACTGAAGGGGAACTGGAAAAGAGAGATGTTGAGGAATGAAACCAGAGCCAGATATGTGGCTCAATTGGTAAAGAGCTTATAAGTAGCTTTCAGGACTTCCTGGGTCCATCCTCAGGACCCCATAAACAGGATGCAGTAGTGCATGCCTGGAATTCCAGCACTTCAAAGGTGGAAGTAGGAGGATCAGGAGTTCCTAGCCATTCTCAGCTAAATAGCAAATCTGAGGCCAGCTTGAGCTACACGAGGCCCTGTCTCAAAAATGAAGTGCAAGGAGGGGAGGGGAGACACTCACAGAAGCCATGATAAATGGTTTGTATGTCAAGTGAGGGCTTGGGGTGGTGAGATGTTGTGTCCTGGTTAGGGCAGTAAGGGTGTCACCAGGCAAGTCAATGAAGGCCTTCCAGGAGGGACTGGACTGTTGGGACAGAAATTCCCCACCTTAGCCTGTTAGGATTGAGCAATTGGGGACATGGGGTGTCCCAATTATGACGCAGATGATTGAGAAATGACCTCAAGAGATCCCATGTTCCCCCACAAGCAGAGCCACAGCTGACGTCCCCCAGCTTGCTCACCTCTGAGAAAGACTCTTGTCCTGCAGATACAGCTTATGTCTCCTTCCCAAGTAAGACCCACAGACCTAGGGTTCCCGTGCCCTTGCAGGGCCTGAGCCAGCAATGTACATCACAGGCCCGGAAAAGCTAAAGACTCCAGAGCGTCAGGCGAGACACCCACAGCTGCTTCCCCATAAGGGAAGCTGAGTACCCTGCGGTGGCTCCAAGAGCCTTGCTGGTTGCAGCTGCCGGGAAAATGACAGAGCACACTGCTAAGCACATGCAAGGGAGACATGCAAGGCACAATGCTGAGTCAGCTGTTAGCACCTCCAGTTGGTTGTGGCTGGGGGCCCACTGTGCTAAGTCAGTTACAGGCCTCCATCTTACCTAGAGAGAAGAAAGGGTCTGGAGTAAATATTTGGAGCTCTGTCATCTTTTCAGATTTGAAGCCTAAAATATAAGGGAGTAGAGAGTGCCTGCCTTAAAGATGGCGGTGAAGGGCTTCAGTGGTAGAGCCCCTGCCTAGAATGCCCTAGGGAGGAGCTGGGGGCGTGGCTCAATGGTAGAGCCCCTGCCTAGAATCCCCTAGGGAGGAGCTGGGGGCGTGGCTCAATGGTAGAGCCCCTGCCTAGAATCCCCCAGTGAGAAGCTGGGGGCGTGGCTCAGTGGTAGAGCCCCTGCCTAGAATCCTCCAGTGAGGGGCTGGGGGCGTGGCTCAGTGGGAGAACCTGCCTAGAATCCTCCAGTGAGGGGCTGGGGGCGTGGCTC